>JAJSRV010000005.1:305591-718500 GCA_021527715.1 Neoseiulus cucumeris | reverse complement strand
TATATATATATATATATATTCATATATTGCTCGGATGCCCTTCATTAGAGGAAGCCCTAGTTACACAGAGGTTACGGTTTCTTCGAAGAGCAATCATCAAGAACGATTTCTGGCATTCGCGCGATGCCTGTGCCAGTCTTCGTTTTATTCGGGATTCGCGATCCGAAATTGTTGCCTCGCCGTTTACGAGTCTTTGGACCACATGTGTCTCGGCCGAGATCACCTCCTGAAACTCGGGAGCAATCATTTCAAAGTGAGTCGAACCCATCGAATTCCGGTTATAAACAGAAGCAATGGAAACTATTGTCCGACATAGCAGCGAAAACTGCCAAAGATGGATCTCAATACTGAGCGGCTGATTTATACGCGGATTCCATACCATCCATTATTTCACGATATTTCCGAGTAACTCTAAACTAAGAAGGTACCCGACAAAATTAGATTCTGGAGCGCCGCAGGATTTCCTAACATGGCTCTCAATTCCAGGAGAAACTCAGGAGCTTTCAACACTGTTACTGTCTCCGTTACGGTAGAGCCTGCGACAATGTCAGAAATCTAGTTCTTCCAGAGAAATGCTCCCACTTGCAAAGTATGAAAACACAGTGAAAAGATGGGTTGTCACGGTTCTGAAATCATCGAATAGTCGATGGGGAATAAAATGGGATGGGAATCGCCCCGCATTCGGAGCGAATTCAATCGCTTTTCGAGGCGATAGAAGTCTCATTTTTGTTCCTGGGAATTCTGGAATTTTCCTTTCCAAGTTTTAGAAGAAAAACCTCAGAAACTGGATCGGAATCACCCCGGTTGGCGATATCTTACTTCAAGACGAGCTCGCATCCACTTAGAATAGAATCGTCTGATTACGAGCCACCGAGACAAATAAAGAATTTCTGTAGCAAATCGCTACAGTCACATCAGTATCGCTTGGAGTGTTTTCGCTTGGAGTCGAGCACTTCGAGTTCCTATCTCGTGCTACAGGTGTCATCGTTAGGGAAACGCAGGGTTTTTGTGTCCGATTCTATCTTTTCGAAAGAGTTCATCGAAGGACAACTAGGTTGAAGTTCTCTCAATGCCAGGGGGAACAACCAGCAAAGTCTCTAAATGTACGATAACTCGCGGGGAAGTCGTCTCTTGGCACTGGCCAGAGCGGGAATGCTCAACACGAAGAGTCGACAAAACTCCCGTGATCCTTCCATCAATATAAAATGCGCTCGATGCGGAGCCCCAGAAACCGACAGACATGTTGTTCTGATATGTGATGAAGGAAAACACTTTCAGCAGGAATTTCCGCGCCGACTAGGACTTCACCCCGACACAACACCGAAGATCCGAACATCCTAAGAAGATGAGAGAACAACGAAAGATGATCTGTGAATGCAAAACAATTCACCCTTGAAACGAAAGGGATCATATGCGCATAGGGAAGAACCAATAAGTCCAAATCGAACAACGTCAAGACTTGGGTCAGAAAGGCCGAAAGACGCCTGGTGGCTCTGTTCTTTCATCGCATATATCACGAGTGAAATTTCTCGACAAACGAAAGCGCGACAAAAACCTTCTCGATGGCCTGAACACCCAAAATTGAGCGTGATTTTGCGCTGAAAAGCGCTTTGTTTCCGATTCTTTGGTGATGGTAGAGGACGCATTTTCCGCATACTCCTCGATTGGCGCTGATCACGTCAGTTCTTGTGAACCACCATGAGATTTCGATTCTCGGAGAACGTTGGAAACAGAAGTGTCAGCCGCGCTGCGTGATCCAAGGCCCATAGACCAAACCTCAGCGTGATATTAACAATTTTTTGAGCTCGTTCGAACGACGAAGGAGCATGAAACCTTGTTTCGATAGAACGACGGGATGGAAGACGATGCAGCCGTTTTTTGGATGACATGCTGCCGATACCTGTCACGAATATCAAGCCCCCTCCCGGCCCCCTAGGAGAGAGAGAACTCTGTTCTCTCTTCCCGGAGTAGGCCGGAGATTCAAGTTCGTACCGCCCCTGTCAAACATCCGACCCACTGCAAACCACGAGCGACGGCGGCAACGGCGTCCTCCGGATGCGGCTCTTGACGTTTGACAGCTCGGAGAACTCCTTTAGGGAGGCATGTATCACGCAAGCAAGCTCGTAATCATCATAAAATCTGTGATGAACGATCCGACAAGGAATCGGAGCCGTAGATACATTAGAGACGTAGAACGCTCAAGTGTTAGTTTCATTTAGGTTGTCAATTTTCGTCAAAAAACTCGACCCATATTTTGAGGGCGGATCTTAACGATGTTTGTGGGGAGCTGCAAGGTCATACATGCTTTGAGATAGGGTCTGACTTGCGTTTGTCATTGACGGGCGATAAACCGTGACACATGTCGTCCACATGGCTCCTTTCCGTGGCTTTCGATGGCCTATATTCGATTACACTCAGGTCCAGTTCAGGCAGTTGCAGTGTTGGACGATACACAGCGAGCCACCATGCGACTATAAGTTTCCGTTCCGCTGTCGCCGTGTTAGACTTTCGTTCATGGATGAGTTGTCCCGCCTTTGATGCGCGGGAGGTGTTTCGAGTGGAATCGACTTTGTTCCTGAGGTCGTCTTCGAGATGTGGCCTTTCTCATTTGTTTGTTCTGTAATCGTCTTCGTAACCTCTCTACATGGTTCACGCGCAGTCGAACAAGCGGAAACTGATGACTTGCTGACTCTCCTCGATCAAGATATGGCAGTTTTTGCTATGTTCAGGGAGGCACTCGGGGATGAGGTCAGGTAAGCTTATCCGCTATGGAAATTTCTGGTGGGGCAAAACTTTACACCGAAACCGGAGGAAATCACGACTGAGGCAGATTGCGAGTTCTGTTCAGTTCGATAGTGCCATGAAACTTTCAGATTGTAATCCTCCATTCCAGGAACTGGTCGAAGGATGTTCTTCTGGATCCAGAGTTACATCGCATGATTGTGAGATACCGATCGAAAGAACGGGGTCCCAACCTTGAAGGCAACGAGACGAGATCCGAAGTGTGCTTCGTGGTCGGAGATGCGTATGTCCTCCTTTTCTTCCCTCGATCGCTGCTATGATATCATACCATTCTTCACGCGGAACAGCCGCTAATTATTCCTCGAAAGTTCCCCGCGGGTTCCACTGTCTTCGGCTCCTCACGGCTGCGGGACTGCGATTTGGAGACGACTCAACACGATACAGATCACTCGAGAATCGTTGCGATTCCGGCAGAAATTTGACCGAGCTGAACACCGTTGCTTCGGCACAAAACTTCCCCACACATCCCAGGCCACTCCGTCTTTCAGGAAGTGCTCTACAAAACCTCGACTAAGAGCATTCATAGATAATTTACGGCGTTGCTGGTGGAACGAGCGTTCGTGAATGTTAACTGCCCCCCATCTGTCATGGAATTTAATGCACTGCGGCAAAACCTTGACTGGGCATCGTATTCGGCAGAGGGACAACGTGGGGCTCGATGGCCTTGAGATAGCGAAGCCATACACTCATGGATTTCTGAAATTACGATCGTTTGCGGCACTGTGTTAACCATCCGGGCCTAGCCGATTACTCACAAACATTTCGCGCTCAGCATATTCAGTAGAGTCGACATTCTAGCTAGAGTTTCTGAATCCTGAATTTGTTTTGGGTCTTTCTGCGGACTCCGGAAATTCAATCGATGAATTTGGTCCACAGCTCTCCAAAAAGTTATGTGAGAGTATAAATCACCGACTCGCACTTCTGCTATAGAGTTTTCTTTCAGGCAAGCAATAAAGACGGCACTGATGCATGGAACCCACGAAGATACAAAAGTCAAGAGGTTACCCGGTGCTGTTTTCGATTCTGTGATGTCGGATTGCCTCAACGCTACGGCACCCCCTTTCTACCGTTATTTGACCATCTTCCCCGGAACGAACTACTGCGGAGCAGGGAATGTGGCTCCTCGGCCGGGAATCCTGGGCAGAAAAAGAGAGCTGGACACGTGTTGCTATTGGCACGATTTGTGCCATTTCTCGATACCAGCTGGATCGCGTTGGAACAATATAACGAATAAAGGCTCCTACACCATGTGAGTAATTGCAGCGTTTCGAAAGTTCGCCGAGTTCGGCTCCTGGCAGTTCTTCGGAACGCGGCTGATGCCAGGCTCCGGTGACCACTCACAACCTGATCAGTTTTGTCGTCATAATCCGATCAGAACTCATTCAAAACACGCTCCTGATAATCTTGAAAACGATCGGAGCCGGAATCACCCATGAGAAACTCGCGTAGCTGGAACAGAAACCGAGAACTCAATGTCCGAAAGCTTATTAGCGTCTTGGCATGAACTTGACAGACATCTCTGGAAAATAGTGCTAGCCTTTCGACAGTCTGACGACAGTTTTCCATTACAATCGTTCAATCTCAAGGTCTTTCGTAGAATTCCGGGGAAAACTTTGTTATCCCGACTAGGGTCCAGAGCTACATAAGTCGGCGAACGACCGACCGTCCCGGCTTAGAGAGAAGCGACACGAGATGAGCCACAATCGACAGAGTCCATTCCAATAGTGGAGCGGAGCTCGAATACAAAGCTTGCAGTCACTCGGAGAAGTTCGTTTTCCGACAGCTCCGCCTGCGACTGCGACGAAAAGTTCTCGCAATGTTTGTCTTCTCTGAGTTCCCTAGACTCGAGAATCGTACGTTACGTCTACTTCGATTGGCTCCGTCTTCCGTGCATTCGACTCGACTACCCGATTTTACGATGTCTTAATACGGATTGGTTTGGCAGGTGAGTACAGAGAAGCCCGTCCCTTGACCTATTAGGAATCCCCGATATTGGGGAACGTTCCCTAAACTGAGATCCGATGAGCTTCCGACCAATGAGACCCCCAAGTCGAAGACTTGTTCAAACATCCCGGGTCGACGAGGTTGAGTGATTTCGATAACGATTTCTCCTCAAATCCAAGTTAATGCATACCAACGGAATTCTAACTAAAGAAAGTTTGATGAAATAATCAATGGAATTCCAGATGCATCAAATACGCATTTGATCTCTCGGCGGGGACGAAGGAGTGGCAGGTCGTATCGAGTCCTTTCATCGATAGATTCGAACTTCAGCGAACTGATCTCAGCTCTGAACAAGCTTCGAGCCCAACCGAAAAATGACTTTGTGAAATTCTGTACATACCACCATCCGACACATCAGAACAGCTTGCGGCCGCTTCTTTGACTTCCATGAGATTTGGCGTTGACAGTATGGGTAGCGTTCAATAAAACTTCCGTCCGTTCGGCAGCATTGGGATCATCTCGACACCCGGAATTCTAAACCTCGAAGTCGTTACTCCGGGCTGTCGTAATTGTCTTGATCCATGACATCATCTTCCTTGGAGGAATGTTTTCCACTCCCTCTTTTCGATCCTAAGCAGGTGGTTTCTCTGGCCATCCGGTTGCTTCACCTCAGTATCACTTCCGTCGCTTGGAGAGGAGAAACCAGAAAGGATTGTCATGATCGTTGCGAGCACGTGGATTGATTTAGGTGGTAAACACAGATACTACGGCAATGTGTCCCTCGTGAAATTCGAAGGATCCGTTTCCGACCGTGACCCAGAATCTGTTGAAATCTCATTTCGACGATGGCTAAGGTCGCCGTCCAATCTCAGCAGGGTGCCGTTCGTCGTCGGGTGCCATCATTCAGCGCGCAAGAATGTTGAGGCTCTCTAGGCGTCTCCGTCGGCGAATGATCCTCGAAATATTGGAGACGACTGAGCGCGGCTCACGTTGAAAATAGTTGTGAGGGAGTTGAACATCATTGAAGCAACATCGACTGACGGATATTTGAGCGTCTCAACTGATGCACCCATAGCCAGCCGCGCGCAGTACCCAGAATGCACACCTCCTGGAATCGACGACAATCATTCCGTTCAGTCGCCAGGTCATGAGTTCCTCGCGAGACCTCTGGAGTTTGATTTAAAAACGTTCCGATTTGTATGGTGGCGAGGCAGCGAACTCAAGTAGAGCCAATTCCTACGACAAGGGATAATTAGGAGAAGAGCATTTTATCCATCGATCGTCATCCATTATCCAGAGGCTTCATGCCTGGATAGATAGATCGATAGATGTCGCTTATATACAAGCGGAGCTCAGAAATTCAGGCATTACCCCTGCATAGATCCTCCTTCTGTGATGACACAATGCTCTCCGCCTGACCCTTCTAGCTCTACTTATCACAGAAGTTCCAAAACCGAAACCAACAAGGAGAGGTTTTCCACCCCGGCCCAACGGTCCTCAATACAATGAAATTTTTCAGAAAGGGGGCCAAAGGACAAAAATAAAGACTGAATATCACAAATAGCGACTCGGAATAAGTTTCGCCCGAAGCATAGAAAGTTTATGATGTTACGGTAGAGCTCGTAGCAACGTGGTCGACGAGCAACAAGATCTGAACAATCGGTGTGATCCATCATGCAATATCCCGTGAACTAGTCTGATAAGAGCTCCAGTGTAATTGGCTCTCGATCGGCGATCTCGCGGCAACCTCCACAAGCGGTTTACGCAGCGACGGCTCTCGGACGAGCGAAAGATTAGCGATGCATCGTAAACGTCGACTTGAGGAGGAAAACGCCGAACTGTTTCAGTACACGCCCACAGCTCATCGACAGGTCCGGGAGGAATAACTTTGTTCCTTCTATAGGTCACGCGCGAACTGTCCCATCAACACTCGAAAAATGGGAGATCAATGAATGAGTTCATTTGTTTCATTCCTTTCCGATTGTGGGTTCGACGTGACAACAGGAGCCTCGAACAAAACCTCGATACTCGACCGGAGGAAGCTAGTCCGACCGGACATCGGATAAAAACTGAGCTGTCAGGCACCTCATGAAAGCTCGGCTCGTTTAGTCGAAACAATCAAGGCCATCGCAGACGACACCACAAAAACACAAACGAACCGATCGGAGTCAAAAGCTTCACGGGTCTGATCCGCGTCATGATTCGATCTACTAGATCTGTTCCAGCGCACAAAAACAGACGCCAGAGAAACGTTGCCCTAGTTCTGCTAGTGACCGATGCAAACAAAGGCTGGCATGTATCGAATTGAAAGGAAGAAAATAAACTCCGACAGAGACACGTTCCGCTGTTTATGATTGTGATCGAATTCCGATGCCGCGCGCAGCTAATATCAATGTCGACGCTTTTATGTATTGGCCCCGGCTTGGACTCAGTCAATGCAGTCGGCAATGAGAGCATCGGACAGTTCGATTCCCGCGAGAAGGTCCACGACCTGTGAGGCGATCAAGCTCGAAGGGAAGATTTCAACCCCGCACCAGAATTGACTCAATGAAATATCAGGCTGTGGACAGCTGTGAGGAGGGGACGACACCGGCGGGCTTTTCGGTTCGCCCTAAGGGGCGGAGGGCGAAGCGAGTCAGATCAAAGTCGATTGGGCTTCGGCGCAAATTTTGCGCGGGGTCGCGCCAGCAGACGGGTTACTCTGCTTAGGAGAAGAGGGGCACGAAGGCGAAAAAAAAGTATGGCTCGCTGATCTTCAAAAGCCGATGTCTCTTCTTCTGCCGGTGTTGTTCCTCTGGTCAGTGTGGTAGAATGAACCGAATGGGGAACCAGACGGGCCGACAGACTCCAAAGCAAACTGCCTCGCTTCCTGCATAGATGGCTGAGTTGGCACGCGTTCATTGTGCCGAATTCAATCTAACCGTTCTTGCGCTCAGCCGTTCGGTCGGTGTGTCTGTCGTTCAGCTGGCTGGCAGGCAGGCAGGCAGGCAAACAGCAGCGTTCCCCATCGTCTGATGGGAAACTCTCTGAAAAAACACAGACACGCATAGTTCTTCGTAGCGCACGCTTCGTACACGCAAAAACACGCACGGACAAATAGCACCGCCACACCCACACAACTTAAAAATGCGGATTCGGAACCCCTCGAAGCGATCGCGGCAAAGCTCCAAGTTTTCGACAACTATCGAAGTCTGGAAATTCGTTCCGAAAGTCTCTCCCGACATGTTGTAATTTTTTGTTCCTCTCACCCCGATGGTCCCCTTGGTTTAGAGAGACGAATCCCCGATTCCCATGTAGCGTCGGAAAAGTGCGGCGGAACCTTCCGCAGCGCCAGGGGTGAATTCATCAAGGACCTCAGGTCGACAAAAGTTCGGATTACCGAGAGTCCATCGAGGTTTGCCAAAACGGAGGTGTTCTGTTGCATGGAATTCTCAACCTGCTTGAGCTTTATCACCGGATCACCTGAAGTAGATTAACAACTTCACTCACTGCTGTGTTTCATGTGATTTCGAATGAAATTTCTTGAGATAAGCTGCTACCTACCCTCGACGGTTTCGTGTTCGAGCGCGGTCGGTACGCTCCGAGTTCACGACGCGACGCACCAACGCGGGGGATAATCCGAGAGTGTTTCGCATTGACGAAATCCTACTTTAGTTTGCGTTACGCAGTGTCATGTGTCTTGTTGAGAACAAAAGGACATGGGCAAATACTCGGAGAATCCGCCAGAGTAAGCGACGCTCTTTGGACGTAGCGTGTAGAGTTTTCACTGTCATGTTTTCGATCCCAGATCAGATGCTGAACTTCAGCATGCAGAATGGTATCCATTCTGAATGAAATCAGGAGAAAATATAGTTTATACCCGGAGATTTCACATCGGGACCCCCCATCGTTCGAAAAGAATCGTTTTTCTTGCATTAGTTTGAAGCTGATCTGGAAGGAACGTAAAACAGCTCGAAGGACCCTGTATGGACGAAGACTGAATGGTAGACCAAATAAACAGGGCATCGATCGATTAGCACCACTACACCTGCCATTTATTTTGGTTGGAGCAAGGAAAGTTTCCAATGATAATCTCTCGCTCTTTTCCACACCTGCGACCCATCCAGTGGTGGACCGGCTTCCGAGCAGACGAAAACAGCATCGGAAAGTTTTCTTGATTCACTCCGATGCGCCAAAAGTTTTCGAGGTGAGAGATGAGCTCTTCCGGGTATTGTCAGGTCATACCCTGGGCAACTTGTGAGTTGTGGGCAGCGCAATACATCAATCCAAGTATCGGAAGCTGCGCGTGAATTCTAGCTCTGATGGGAAAAGTTCTATCCCAGCTTCTATCCAGTAATCTGGTAAGTTTCACTCCTCTCTGTGGCAAGTGCGCTTCGCCTGATAGAATCAAGTTCGCTCGCCCGCGCTGTGGTTTCCGGCATCCCAGAGACTGATGCAGTGACCGCTTGAAATCTGTTGAGTGGCTCGTGTTGTCGACAGCGAGATCGATTGTCTTCCAAACGTGCGTGGGCGAAGACCGGGACTGCCTGTTGGACACGACACCTCGCTCATAATAAACGTTTGGAATAAATTTAGAAACCCGTGCGTCAGCTCCAAGTCTTTCACGCGAAGTGCTTCGTGGTGTTGATCGCGTCTCTATATCATTTGGCCACAATGGAGCCGACTTTCAGCAAGACATTATGCACTTCTCCAGACAGGTTTTCCGCACGATTTCAAAACGACCCCGTCCTTTGGAATAGAAAAGTCCTCGGGTTCTCCGCAAATGTACTAATCGTAAGAAAGTTCTCGGGTTTGGAACGAAACTTGCTCTTTTGCATCAGTTTTCCGAAACAATTCGACGATTTCGTAACGTTCGTGATCTGGTTCCCTTAAGAAATGTTGACCGGGGCAAGGTTCAACTTTGATCTGTGATCAGCGCTTCATAGCCACTCCGATGCCCCTTTGTCAATGCCCTGAGCACGTCCCAGATTTGCGAGACTTTCATTATTCTTTCACTGCGTTTCTCCGCTCTCACCACTCGGTCGGCTCGTCGGCAATTCCCTCAAATATTTCTAGGTGAACGGAATTGAGAGTAGCTTTCTTTTAGCGGATCGAAATCGGCAAGAATCGTGGTTCAGATGACATGTCATCATTTCTGACGAATGAACCTCAAAACCTGAATGAGATTTCGAATATTATCGGGACGTTTACGGAGAAAACCAATTCAACGGGGGAAATCGAAGAGTAATGAACTAAGGAGAGTAAGACAGAATTAGATTTCCACCGATTTCAAATCTTAGGCTCTGCCCACATATGCATTGAAGTGAGATTCGAAGGTTGCTGATTCAATTATTCAAAGAAATTCTTGTACGAAGGCCATCGTGAATGCGGGCTCCGAGACCTCGCACCGATTTCAATGCGAACTCCACTCACAGACGAAATCCGAATAGAGTACAGCTTCGATATATTGAACTACAAGTCGCAATATCTGTGAAGATGTGCGAAGCATACCCTCGCTAAAACTCAGAGCTTTCTCCGCGAGTGATGAATTATATTTCCTTCGATTATTCGTAGGCTCTGCAACATCTCAACAGATGCAGGCTGGAAGAGAACCTCTGGTTGCTCACAACGAAAAAGCAGATCCGTTCATTCTCATATATGAAGAGAAGAGAGCGATCGGCTTCACTTCACAAACGTCAGACTCTTCATTCGGTATATCAATATAAGGTTTCCATTTACGGTTCGTCGCCTGCTGATCCCATTATCCTAATGAGGGCCTGCGAGCTACTGCTAGGATATCAGACAGATATCAAGTCAAGTCACTCCCGCATCGTCGAGAACCAAAGGCCGTGGCGAGATCTGGAGCTAAATAGAAACAAACAGAAGAAGCTCCGTGGGTTTTTCTCATGAAGCGGCAGCTGCTGCTGTTACGGCGGCGCTGCGGCAGATCGAGCTCACAATCTCCTGCCGGTCGATTCTGATGACCTTCACGCGCGCCGTCGCTAATCAAATCCAACGCAGAGACCGGCCTCTGCGTCTTCTATCGCTGATGTCGAAGATGGTGACATCGACTTGAATACTCTCCAGTATGAGGCCGTGATCGGAACGACCAGTCTGCCGCGTCGATCATAATCGATTTTCTTCAGCACGTTCCCAAGAACAATAGAGCGATTTTTCCAAGTTAACCTGGCCTGAGATAACCTTCAGTTTGAGCCTCGTTCGCAGGGTGTGACTCCGGAGAAACGAACCATGGAATGAAATAGGGAACGATTTGTCATTCGAGCGAAAGGGTTCAAGGTGATCATCATTGCGGGGAACATTGCTTCGAACCGCGGAAACCAAGCAAGCGGAGTACGGGGCTTATCAACGCTGGAGGGATCCTTGGTGCAAGTCATTTGTTTCGTGGATACTTTTTCGTTTGGCTCCGGCGCTACCTGTCTCACGGTCTGCTTTCCGAACACCTGCACACCCATATTTTGATGGAAGGAACTCCAAAAGCATTCGAGCTTGTTGTCGAGGATCGAATCATCGACGTACACTAATATTCATTTCCTTAAATTGTATGCTCAGAATGATTTGCGTGGAAATGGACTTCACTGTCGATCGTTCCTTGATCTATTCTCGCAAACGAGCCGCGCAGACCTGCACACGGGAAGTATCGGCGCCGTTCGATTCAAACTCGTTCGGGAGTCTTGCCGTGAGTTCGGAGTACGGACACTCCGTGACGTTATGTACGTGGGTATGGTCGGGATGATGTATCATCGTTCAATCGTCCGTTTGTTTCGTTTTCAAGTTGCAGTTTCTACCAGCATCGTGCATAATGCAGCGAACTCTGAAGAAGAATTTAGACAACCTACTTCGAATGCAATGAATTCGTTCAAAGACAAACCATCAGAACGAAGAGCGATCGGCTGTGCGGGCGAGCTGCCGCTGGCTGGAGAAACAACAACCGTCACAGCAACCGCAGTCGAAGGAGTGCAAGGGAACGACCGGTTGACCGAGAATGCAACCAGTTGCTTCTGTCTGCCTCGGAGAGAAACTCGAGTTCCGATTGCTCAACGGAAGTTTTCTTCCTTTGTTGGTCGGCGGCATCGGCATTTTTACATCGGAAAGACCCGCCTCACGATCGCAGACATGGCTTTCGAATTGCGAAGCGATGAAAAAACTGT
Source organism: Neoseiulus cucumeris (assembly GCA_021527715.1). Taxonomy (NCBI): domain Eukaryota; kingdom Metazoa; phylum Arthropoda; class Arachnida; order Mesostigmata; family Phytoseiidae; genus Neoseiulus; species Neoseiulus cucumeris. Next base: position 706,606 of record JAJSRV010000005.1, on the reverse strand, counting down.
AGGCAGTCATGTTTCCTGCGTTTTCCGGAGAGAGAGAGCAGAACAATCATTTCCTCGGTCTTGACGGAAACCTCGCTCCAAATGGAGATAAAAAGCTTTTCCGTCGATTTATGTCGTTTTTTCTCTGCAGAACAAATCGTCTTCATCGACATCGTTCTCTGTTTCTAGGTGGGTTTCAGAGAGTTTGGAGTTCTCCAGCGCCGGAAAAGTCACGGCAGATGTTTAGTTGGTAATTGTGAAGGAGACGAAGAGACGGAAACGACACGTGCATCACTTTAATGTGTAGAATAAGTTGTTAGCCAGGGAGAGGGAAAGCTAATAGGAGTCGAGGTTCCGTCTCTGCGCCCGAGTGTGCGAGCGCACACGTGTTTGCACTTCCAATGGAACACAATGAAAGCTCGAGGAGAACCCACGCAATGAAAACGAAACGGAGACGTGTGATGAGTTCATTGTCAGAGGACAAACCGTCGGCGTCGTCTCGCTGTCCTCCTGCTTCACCTTCCGGTCAGCCTCACCAAACTCCTCCGTCTTTGTCCGGTCTCTCCCGGACGAGAGCCATCCCGGGGTAGTTCTTTGAAGATAGTTCTTTGGGTCGTCCTCGGCTTGTTGGCGGACAGGCCGCTGAGCTAACGGAGAGACGGGGAATCGGACACACGAGCGAGCGGATCTTCTTCTGAACTCATGATCCCATGTGAAAGCATTGTTGATAGTACTTCTGAGAGCGATCTCTCGGAAAACTCCATCGCCATGGTCTTGAGTGGTACTCAACCGAGCCGCACAGAGCTAATTTCTCTCCCCAAGGAGCAATATTGGAAAATCTTCGATCCGAGCCCTCGACTGAGATACTATGAACTCCGGAGTCTGCTCTGGCAACCAAAGCCGGGCCATCGAAACATCTCGACATAATCCTTCCGGACATTTTGGACAACCCAGGAATGTGTTCAGTTTGAGTGCAGAATTCCCGGTAACGATAAATAAGTTCTTGGCGCGAAGTGAGAGTCGCAGCGCCGGCCATAATGATAGCACAAGCAATGTTCGTGCAGACTTTCAGATGGCGACGAGATAGCTCGCTTCCTTCCTGATAGAGCTCGTCATTATCAAACGCGGGAGCATCAAGCTTTGGCTACACGAGGACGTCTTCTCTCTATTCCGTCTAAATTTTGAGAAGTTTCCTCCCGACTTGTCCGAGCTTCCTCCAAAAAGTTCGCGCGTAATCGACGGGATTCCGTCTTATCTTCAAACTGACGTATCTAGAATGAGGGTATCAGCGATTTACGATATTTTTCGTTTCTATTTTGTTGTGAGCAAAGTGCTGGAATTCAAGATTCGTCCGAATGAAGAGAATCGACCCTATAATGCTGTTATAGGACATGGGCCTGGCGCCTCGTCTTCAATCAAACATATCTCAGCTTGACTTGTTTCTCACCCTTGAGTGGTCACCCGTGAGGTGCTTCTGATTGCAACCAGATCCGATCGTCTGTTACGCCGTGGAGCGCGGTACAAGATAAGAATGCGGCTGTCGGGGAACGCCGAAAACGATTCCTCTGAAGCCTCGTTCGTAGTTGCCACATTCTGAAGCTAAGAGGAAGACCCATCGATTGTGGCAAGGCTTTTGAGAATCGCTCGCGGGGTCCCGAAGCTTCCGGTCTCCGAAGGCCCTCTTCATTTCACTTATTTCTTCGAAGCCATTACATAATTGGATCCAAACTTTAATATACTCGCGCTTGATGAAAATGCGGTGGAATCGCACATTTTTCCAATGCACGTCGAGCGGGAGTTCCTGGAAACACAAATATTGAGTCCGGAAGTCCCGATCGAAATTGAAATCAGCTCGATGGCTTGGACTCGGGAGAGCAAACTGTGGCCGAAAAACAATGTCGCGTCTTTCGGTTCTCTGGTATATTTTACCACGATGTGATTGTGAGATGGGTTGAAGGTCCATTGGCACTTAGCAATGCGACGATTCCTCTGAGTTCATCAAATAATCCCGTTTGCTGAGCTCGGACTCTGGAGATAAGTGAAGTATGCGCTCCGCTTTCAACTAAACGTTTGCATCGACTTAATGGAAATAGCGGAGTACCGAGCGTCCACTGATGCCGCCAGAATAATGTGACATCTAGTGTACATAAAACACAGGGTGACATTTCTCTTGGGTCCTCCAGACGCTGCTAGTGTACTCAAATATTCATCGAGCCTCTTTGTGTTTCTTTCGTCTCCCCCTCCCCCCCCCCCTGTTCTCTTCCGTGCTGTGTATACTACAGCGTTCCTTTTACAAAGTCTCCGCGCGGCACAAGGGCCAGCGCGCATGAAGACCGGCTGCACTAGGAAGCTCTTTGCGAACAGAAATCCACGTCGGACTCGAGCTATGTATACCCTTACGATTCGCTCATGAAGAATGAGGTATCGGTGAGTTCGAAGTCGTGAAACTTGGAGCGAAATCGGAAGCGGAACGTCCTCGAGCCTTGATGATGAAAGAAGATTTCGTGGCACTCAGCGGGAGCATCGCAGCTCCACTATATTTCTAGATTCAGTGGAACGTCATAGTAATTGACCATCTTGCATGCGTGAGAGAGCACTCGAGGGTGTTGCAAGATCTGTGATCGTCACGGTGAAAATCAGCTTGGAGAACGAGAATCTGAAGATTCTCTCAGAGACTCAGGGGGTACTTTGTTGCATGATTCTGCGTGTTGAACTCAGAGATGTTGGAGCAAAGACCTCGACGCCCGAGTCTGTTCTCAGCTTCTCCGGTGGTCAAATACCGAGCGTCACGTTTACCTAATTGTAACGTCCGCGGAAATTGTAGCCTGGGCTCCGCTAGATATTCGGGGCTCCTTAAGTCTCTTGACAAATGGAGCCGATGCTGGAATCGACATAAGCTGTGGAACGTGAGATCGCGCGGAAATCTCTTCGGAGTTTTCCGAGACTTTGGCAAATGTGGACCGCGCGTTGCAGAGTCAAGTTGTCCGGAGAAAAAGAAAAAAACTTCAACGTCGCGGAGCAATATTGTTCGAAAGCAGGAGCCGTGCTTCCGAGTTTGATGGCTGCCGCATCTGATCAGCCTCTGCGTTTGACACGTGGGGAACAAGTGATCTCTGGTGATCAAAGTTGAAATTCAGCAACAATCTGCCTGCTGGAGGGTCTCGTTGTCAGCACAATGTCCGCCAAGCTGATCCCGGTACGCAGTTTACAGCGAGGAAATCCACGGTGGACTAAGCAAGCTCAGTTTTATTCTCTCACTTTCGAATGGACCCTTTAGACTGGACTACTCTGAGTGGAATGGTTCAAAGCTAAGACTTCCTGGCCGTCGGAAATGGCTGTTTCAGAGACTTTCTGTGCGTGGACTAGTACTTCCAGTTTCCCTCCAAAAAGAGCTGGGGACATCTCTGCAGGAGCCGGCGTAAGCTGTTACCTCCATGCTGAAAGCTCCTGAATCCTAAATCGCACTGCGTTGAGTCTCACCGTGTTGCGGTTAGGAGACTTCACGAATCGACTTCCACTCTCATACAGCATCGGATTCGCGCACAAATGTCCGGCCGGCGAGGAAGCACCCGCGGATATGACTTATGCATGCTCAATACAAACAGACGATCGGACAGATATGTACATATGTTTGTGTGTATGCAACGGGCGAGGATGCATATTCACGCGTGCACGCACTTGCTTCCAACAAAGATGCGCGTTTGCTTGAAAGGAAGGATTCTCGGTATCCAGGCAAGGATATCCCGTCGTACACCTCGTGCAACAAGCTCTCTTTCCGCTCAAAACAAGTTCTTTCTTCGTAACGTCACTCGTTTCTGTCGAGGCCCGTGTTCTCGTTGTGGCCATTGACAGAATGAAGCTACAGAGATTACTTCGAATCTTTCTGAATACGAACTCCGAAAATAGTTTTTATATCAATATTGTGTTGAGGCAAATCTCGAAATGCGGATGGGATCCAACATAAGAGTGAGCTTATACTCTGGGCGCAAAAAATGTCATCTGGACGAGACAACTTGAGAAATAGAAGTGCACGTTTGAAGCATGTTTGTCACAAGAGCGATAATTGGGAATCCCATCCCAGTTCGATCGGTTAGGCTCCCAGATGATACGGTATTTTTCTGTTCTCAAAACAAGCATTACCCACTGGCTTCGAGGTCATGCATATTTCATATCCAGCTGGCGTGGCAGCCGGTTCAAGCGTATGGATCGCATTGGAACGCACCTATTCGTCATACGGGCCAAACAAGAAATTCTACTTCCTCTCTTCGGTTTTTCCAAGGATCAGGACGTTTGTTGTAAGCTGACTGGCGCAGCGTGAGTCCGAAAACGGCGAACATCTAGTGTCGACAAGAACAAATCGCGCGCGAGCGGTTTCGGGCGTTCTTCTCTTGCAAAAAGATGGGGGAACGGACCAGGAGGAGGAGGAGGGGGGACGATGGTTACGAATAGATTCAGGGAGGGAGACAGGCACGACGTCAGAGGAACTGTAAAAAAGAAGTCGAATTCGTGACGTCTCGAGCCCCTCGTTGCTCCGAACGAATCGAAAAAGCAGTTGCGCGAGGAAGAACCGTCATGGTTATCATATGCCACCGGTAACGATTGAGATTGTTTCTGATTCTTTCAAGCGTTGTTCGTTTCATCGATTCTCAACGAGCGCCTATGTTCTGTGAGTCCGCGCAGTCATTTTCTTTGTGACTTCTGCCTTATTATTTTCCGAACTCGGATTTCCACTGAGTTAGATTCTCATGTTTCCGCTGTTGATGTCGTCGAAGCGTTCAAGCAAGGGGAATCTCGTCTCTCATGAAAGTCCACGATTCACCTAAAAACATATTTTCGCCGAGATTCTGGTGAGAAACTTCCTCGATCAGATGGATATGAGTTGGGTAGCTCCTCATTTTCTTAAGAATGAGCTCTCGAGAGGTTTCGGTCCGTCTGGAATGTTTTTCTTCTCTCGGGTTTTTAGGCGAAATGATGTTGTTCATTGCGTTTTTATTTGGAAGACTTCCATGGAAGCGAGCCGGGAAAAATTTCGTTCTAGACAAAGTCGCTCCGGTTTGTGAACGAATTCTGCTGTCCTCGGCATCGGCCGAGGTCTGTTTCTGCTACTGTCGCCTGCGAGTCAACTTCAGAAGGAGCTAATCCGACGGAAAGGCGTCAAACCACGTTTGCAGCTTACTCTCTCGTTCGCTCAGCGAGTCCCCATGCGTAAACAATGAAGCGAAGTCGAGTTAGAACGTTACTACACACGCTCTCTATATATATATTTATGTATCTATATATACATATGAACCATAAGAAGTAAAGCCGCATTCCAAGGGAGGCAAGGAAGCTTCGTCTGGTGTGACGTAAAAACGCTTCTATTGTGTTGGGCTTCGAGACTCCACCACCCTTGGTGGATTGTTGAAATTGAACCGAATGCTTTCTCCAGGTTCACTTTTGAATCGTTTCGGATGAAGCTTCATGCGCTCGCTTCACGAGAAGTGGAGCGACTGGAGTGGATCATTTGGAGTTCATTTGGGAGAACATGTTGAAAAACGTTTCATTCGAGTCTGGAGAACGGGAATCGGGAATCGCCGTTTAGAACTCGGAACCACACTGCCGGCCTGGGAGCACAGAGTCCACCGAAACGCTCATAAATCATCGGCGTTCGCTGAGACCTGTTTTCTCATCGAATTCGGAGACTGCACCCACTACGGCTAGATCCCACCGAACCACGCTCGCCCAACTCGGCTCATGCGCTCGTTCGGAGATTCTGAGGAGGGTCGACGGCAAAGGCCAAAGCTCCGCCGTGAACACCATTTGCATTCGTTCCTCGAGAATCTGTGTGAAATCTCTTCCTCATGAGTGATCGCAGGAAGTATGATGCAACCGGCACCGAACAAGAATCGAGTCCATTCATGTCCGACCTCGCAGAAACTTATCTGATCGGCAGTCCATCATAACTAGTGTGACCAAAAGCATTGACACTGGTTCCCGCAGGTTCCTTCTGTGACGCCGCAATTGTTCATTCATTCATTTGGGGAGTCTGCGACGGCAACGACACAAATAACGGAGTCGACCTTTATTCAGGTTATCACGTTCGTTTTCTTATCAGGACCTGTCCGAAAGAAGAAATGTTCGCACCGGGAGGAGTAGAGTCTGATTCACATCTGCTAGAGAATAGCGATCACGGCCAAAATTTGACCATATTGTTTTCTTCACGTTCGAGGGACCGACCCATCCAAGAGGTCAGTTTCTTGATTGAGCAAACCATGGCTCGACCGTCACCTGTTCCGGGTTTTGCCCAGAGTTTCTTTCCGATTTCGGAGGATCAAGCGAACGAATCTTCCTCAACACTTCCGTCCCGGGTGGGCTGCTAGTTGGGAGCGCTGGTCGCCTTCCGAGCACGCAGTATCGCGTTCTCGTGAATCAAAACGCATCGCAGCGCTCAAACTGAACAGGAACTCGGTCGCTTCCGAACTAATTAGGCAGAAGGCAGTCAGAGGATGGCGGAGGTCCACAGTCGGAATATGAAAGCCCGAAGAAAGTCCTCTTGTTGAGCAGGAAGTGATAGCTCCAACACAAAGCTGCCTTCATCCCCAATCTCGTTTGAGTTCAGCAGCTCTCATTTGCATGCAGTCACTAAGGATTGTTGGCAAGTCATTAAACAATGTATGACGCGTTTCCTCCAGACCCGAGCGGCTTTGTGATATTCGAAGGCTACGTTAGTTTTTCCGGAGCTTCCGAAGAAGCTGAACGCTGCTAACTACGATTCGCATTCGCAGAACATTCAATATTTCGCGAGGAGAGTATCGGACGCGGATCCACCTGGCTTCGATGATTTGAGAATTCTAGAGTTCGTAACCCGATATGGAGTTCGGTCCAGGAAGGCGAGGAGAACTCGAAGCTGGAGGAAGTTCATCACGAAGCTGCAGGTAGCACACAATAAGCTTGTGAATGATTTGGATTTGAGCCATCTGTGCCCTCTCCGACTCCTCTGTGCTGCAGTGGGTGCGCGGTCTTGCGCTGTTGGTCCTGAGCGGGCAGCGAGCTGAGTGGAAGCGTCTATCTTACTTTCCCGATTCATAAATCACGGATCAGAATTTCCTTCCAACGGCCGCAGTAGCAGGACCAGCAGCATCGAAGGTGACGTGTCAGCAGCCAACCCTAACTCATTTATATCCCGAGAATAGAGGACGAACGCGGACGTGTAGAGGCTCAGATACTTAGTTCCTTCAGTTTCCTTCCCCATCTCTGTTATTTCATTCCTTTCTTGATTGGGAACCGTATTTTCGTTGAGCGGCTTGCGCCGCGGAACTCTGCGGAGATTCACGTCAGAACTCCTTGGAGGTGTCTCATCTTGCAGTCAAGACGGAACTCTTCCGAAAAGTTTGAGAAACCCGTCAGGAACGAACAAAAATCGGGTGAGGATTGGCGCTGACGCCAAAGCCGCCGCTGTCGCGCTGACATCGAAGATTAACAAATTCAGTCCTAGTTCTGAGGTCAAGTTACACGTGCTCTATGTTTGCTTCGCTCTTTGTCAGTCAACTCTCCACGAACTATGTACTCTTCGAAATAAGGAGAAACGCCGTGCTGAAGATCTTTCTTCCTCTCAAGGAGGTCATTCTGTACTGCACAGAATGAAGAGATTCGAGAAAACTCCCGACCATTGATTCGATGCCTAAAAAAACTAGAGAGGTCTAATCTCATTCGATCCGGTGGCGGCAGAGTTTTGAGTCTCGACCAATCTACTTACTATACTTGTTGGAATGAGGAACATCATTAAATCTGGGAAAATTACTATCTGATTAATTAGACCGGCGCGGCGCTCCACTCCGGACATCGGATTTCACAGCCTGGGCAGAAAGCTCCTTTACTCATATGTACTCCTAATTTCCCTTTTTCTCGACCTGAGAAACTACTTCTACATCAGCGTGTGGCTTGTCGAAAGAGAAATTTTCTTCACTGATCAAAGCGGAAATCACAAACTAACACAGCGACACCCTCACACACAGAAGCGCAGGGCGTCGACAAAAAAAATATTTATCAGGAAAGAAAAAGTACTGGATTCGACGAAATCATCTCGATCATGCTGTGAGCCGAATGATATCGAAGGACAGGAATCCGCACAGTCTGCCAGTCCAGATGAAGGTTTCTCGTTAATCATTTGAGATATGTAGCTACAAGTAGAGGTTCGTATCATCCATCCGACCCCCGTGAGCGAAGGAAAGCGACGTGAGAACGTGTCGCGCGTTCCCTGGAATGAAATCGAAGGAGAATCTCTGTGTGGCTCAGTGAGTACCATCCGTCTGAAGATAACAATGCGCGAGTCACGGGAAAAGTAAAGGAAAGGAGCGTGTTTTCCTTCTCAGTCGGTTCCCTCGCTCATTTCGGGCTCCGAGTTGACTACTCGACGTTGCCGAGCGAGCGAACTTCGCGAACTAGTCGAGCACTTAAGCAATTTTCGGGAGGTACTTTTACTAATGAGCAGAACAATTATCGCGCCGTGAAGCAACGCTTTCGTAGTCAACTCCGGCGACGACGACCAAGAGGTTTCTATCAAGTCTTGATGAGCGCGGACAGTCGTTTCGAGCGCTCAGCAGCTTCTTCAAGAACATAGAATGGAAACTCTCGGCGAAATTCTCAGCTCGTTCGCAGCTTCCAGAAGTCAAAGCGAAGTAACAAGTGTCCTGATTGATGTGAATGATGCTCAACGGAATCCTGTGTTGTCGAGCCCGGTGAGTCTTCATGGAAACGAAGTTCGCAGTGACGGCAAATTGAACCGGTTGGTTTGTTGGACGGCCGCTGGCTGATAAGACTTGGAATTTGAATATGCCTGTATCCTATTCATTGGGGCTTCATTTTACAGTTCTCAAGTTTCTTCGAGACGCACTTTGAGAGATCGTAAAATAGTCTGCTCCAGGAACTGTCATCGATCGCTGTTCGTCGTCGACAGAGAGGAGGAGAAAAAGCCAAAGTCCACCGAGGGCTGAGCACACGGATGGCCGAGACCGCGGAAAAACCACAAAGAGGTGTTAAGTGTTGAACAAGTTCATCGCCAAAGTTCTCTGACAGTGACACTTGTCGCCTCGAAGCCGGGAGTTAATTAAGGAAGCAGACTCGATTCTCTCACGGTCAGACCGACAACTCACAAACCGACCCGCGGGAGAATTTCCCGACAATGAGAGATCGTCAATCGTTCCACTTCACCGAATTAACGAAATCGATCATCCACGTGAACTCGAAGCATTAGTCTAAGCAATGAGAAGCCTTTAAGCTCCGAATCGCTGTTCGCTCGTTGTTCCTGCTGGATTTGGAGCTGTGTGGAGAATTCTTCCGGTTGGACGCTCGTCTTACCACCAGCCTTGCTGACCCTCACCTTGTTCATCATCCTCACCGAACTCGAAAAAAATGGGAAGCGAGAAATTTTTCGTGGAGGTTTTTGAATCCGCTCTCATCGAAAGCTGAGCTCAGGGCTCGTTATGACTCCGGACAGCGAACCACGACATCAGCTCGATGCCCATCTCTGCGATACGCTGTCATCTGGTGGAGGTTGCCGCCCCGTGATCGGTGGAACGTGTTCGAATCGAAGCTGAAGGTGCGCTCTGTCCTCAACCCTTGGCGCCTGTTGTGCCTATGCTGTTCAGAACATCTCGATCGCCCACGGCGGCGTTTTCGATGTCTGAGTTCTCTTCCCGAGTTCAACTGGAGCGGGTCCAGTGATTGAAGCAAAACGAACGCTGACCTAAAAACGTCAACTCACCAAGAGGCTCACGTCCGCATCTCCGAAACGGACATCTGAGGAATAGGAATTCCAAAAGTGTGAAATCACTGCATTCACGTCCAGAGAAGTCTATGGTCGCGAACGAATGATTGGGAAATCCTCTCCCCACAGCGCATTTCTTCCGATCGGAAGGTTCGATCCCCGGTGATAACTGACTGGGAACACTCTTTACTGGGGATTATTTCGAAGACGGCAAAGCTGGCGACATTGAAAAGAAGAATGAACGTGTCTCTCGTGGGAGCGAGCTTTGCGTGCGTGCGTGCGCGAGCTTTTTCGTCTGTCGTGGGTATTCTCTTCCCTGGTTGCTGTCATCCTATTCCTTCTTATTTTTTCTTTATTCAAATTCGGTGAGATGTGCAGGAACTCATAGAAGAAGCCGGATAGAGAAAAGTTTCCATTAGGCTCTATCTGCCGCTGCAGCCAGTGATTCCTCTTTACTGTGGGAAGAGAAGTGAAACCCGATAGCGATGGAGGAAGAGGGAGTTTTCGGTCGGTTTTCCGGAGAGGCTCGATACGTTTAATTAATATAGTGAAGCATTGCAGGTTAATTTATGGGATGACGCAGCAGAAGCCAAAGTTTTTGATGAGCAACAGGGGATGCATCGTTCGTTTGGATAGTCATATTTCCCAAGCGGGAAACGGCCAATTTGAAAGGGCCCCAGAAGGCCTCCGCTCGATGAACTCGGATGCTCGGAAATTAGAAAATCGGATCGTACAACCGAAGCTGCTTCGACCAATCCAGACCTGAATCGTTCAGTTCAGCTATCGATCAAACCGATCCATCTCTCCACCGTTCGAAGAAAGGCCGCGGTCTCGATATTCGATTGAATATCGCGCCGACATCGTGAGTGAGGATTGTGCCCGTTCCCATGATTAGTGTGAACTCACTGGAAGCGCTTCGGGAACACAAGATGTTCCTGGAGTTGTTCACTGTCCTGGACGTGGAATTGAAGACGGAGTCAGCTCTTCCAACTTGAGACCGAAGCCAATGAAACCTTTGACTTCCAGAAGAAGCCAAATTCGGTAGAATACGGGGAACCTCGGCAGACTTCCCGGACCCCTCTTCCCCATCTGGGAATGTCGAAATATAACGATTTTACCGAAACAATTTTCAAAGTTAAGCGATATTCTCGAACATGTGGACGTGCCTGAGACGAATTCCTGCCGTGATTGATTGATATCAAGATAAACAAAGTACTCATTCGTTACCTTTCTTCGAGTAATTCCGATTTTCTGATCCGCCCAACTCGGTTCGAACCTTCAGTCGTTGCCCAGACGCAGCGGGGACAACAGCGAACGATTCAAGCTTTCAATCTCAGGACGATTCTTTCCGCGAACTTGAAAGGATCTGAAATGTCCGAATGCGAGAATTCTTCCAGATATCTCGCTGTCACCTCAGCCATTCTCCTTCTTTTCTGTCTGTCGCACTCGATGACAGTACTGTTGTTCGGTCAGCTCCTGAGTTCTCTCCACCGAACCTTCCACCGATCACGAAAGGCGAAAGTGAGCGTCTGTTGAAAGCTCGAGGCAGCAGCGGAGGAAGGATCCGAAAACGAAGAGCGCTCGATGAGGAAACGACCGACGACGACGCCGACGTTGAAGAGGGGTAAATCGTAATCGCCAGCAAACACCGGTCGTTCACTGATGAATACGGAATGCTCCGACACAGGAGCAGCTGCCGTAGCAGACAAAAACTATCGACCGACGTTTGCGGCAGCGGGAATCGAAGCTTTGGGTTACTCCTGCCAGTGATCCCAACAACCAACCGCTGGCTGGGTCACACAAATTAAGTTGTGATTACCCTCAGCTATTACGTTCTGGGCGGACGGCGCCGGCGCCGCGTAAAGAATGCTGCCGGAACCCCGAAGAACGGAGAATCGTTTCCTCCGCCGTTGCCGTCCTTATTCAGAAGGTTGCCGATGGGACAGCCCTCTGATTAATCCTGGATGTTGAACAATCACTGAAGGCTTGCGGCCTTCGCTAGCGGATCTTGGAATAATCAAGGAAGCGGTTAGAGAATATTTATAAGCAAAACTTCCAAGGCATCGAGTCCTCTTTCGCTCCGTTGGGTCTTTTGTAAGCGAGCCTGGAGCGACATTTTCTTTCTGACTCTATCAGCTCGAGCCTCGGGCTCCTCCAATACTTTGAGCGATGGAAATATTTTGAGTATTTTCTTTCTTGAACCGGATTTAGACGAGAAACAAACAACCGGTTCAAAGCGGATCCTCGCCGTGACTGTCCACTTGCAGCCTTCCATAAAGATGGTTCACAGAGCGTGGAAAATTGAAACGTCAGCGGTCGGTCGCCGAGAGTTTACGATGACGGCGGCGGCGGCAGCGGCGGCGATGATGGTGGTTACCACTTTTTCGTTCCGTTAGTCTGGTGGGCTTCCATCGAGCAAAGTGGTCGTTATGAGTTACACTCCATGCAGCTCTCGATCAAGCAACTTCTCTCGGAGTCGACGAACTTCATTGTAGTCAACGTAATCATCGAATTGAACGGCGTGGACGGCGACTACGGAATCACATGTATGACAGCACGTTGAGATCCAGGGACATGATGCCGGAGGCAGCGAGTGGGCGCCGACCGAGAATCCCGCTTGCACCGTGCAGGGATCGAAAATGCGACAAACAGGAGTCAAGGAAGCAAGCGGGATTATCATATGAACACACAAAGTGGATGAATATACAACAGCGAAGCAGAGCTCCGTCGAGCCGGCGAGGGGACGAGCATATTTGACAAAAACCTTACGACAAAGTGATCCGATGCACGACAAGAGAAGAAAGGAGCGTTCCTAAGTCCCGCCTTCGTTTTGTCAAACACACTAAGAACGATGGAACTCCCGTCTCGACCGGTACCATGTCGTTCTCGCTGTGTAAACGTTGCGACACTCAACGAGAGTGAGTGACATCGTAGTCAAGTAAACTACCGCTCCGACCGTTGTGCACGAGAACTGGAGGCTTACTTCTATTGCTAGCACCATTTTGTCCGAATACCTGTTTTCCTCTTCCACGGCAATAACTGCTTCCAGGAAAAGATCCCTGAGGAGGATTCGAAACCTTCTCCGGAACGCTCGCAGATTGCGCGCTTTTTCGACGCTTTTCCGCGGCGGACCCAAGTGGAAAGATCGATTGAAAGGAGAATACGCAATCGTCCAACATCCCTCACCGAAAACGTTTCTCCGCATTAAACTTCGAGGCTCGTTCGGTCGACGCGCTTATCTGTCTGGCGGTGTCCGCCGCGATCCGAAATTATATTATAGTTCGGCAATCAATCAGATCGCGGCCGCTTGTCATTTGCACGAGGCGAGTTTCTCCATAACGTCGTTCGTGTCAGAACCAAGTGACAGCTATGAACACTGGCGTCTCGTTATATTTCGCTGATTCATATTTCAGTGTTCCCTCATTTCTAGAAACGGGACGTGGAAGGCGGAGAGGAACGTTTTCTTTCGAATAATCAGAGTTTCTTTTCACCAGCCGAGGCTCCTGACCCAAACATCCAATGAGCATGTGCAAATTCTGAACTAGAGAGCTTTCTTGAGAGGCTTCCACATGGAGTTCGAAGCAGATGGAGACTTCCGCGATACCGGCCAGTAATCCCGGACACGAAGAACTCAGTAGATAAGGCTCTTTTTGCATGCCGCGTGACGAAAGTGGCAGACAGGGAATCTGTCAGATAACGGATCCTGTGAAAAGCAAGCTTGTCAGATAAGAAACTCATCAGGTGACCGACCTCTGAGCCCGGCGACTAGACCTCTTGACTCTGGTTTTGATACCGGCGCGGCTTGGGAGTCCGGAGCTTGGATGCTCATGGAGCTTGTTACACCGGCGGCGACATCTCAGGATCTTCATCTGGAGAAGATATCAGAACCGTGTCTGCTCATTCGGAACAACTTGCAGTCTAGCAGGAACAACTTGCAACGGAACCGGAAACTTTCCGAAAACAACATTCCCTCTTGTTAAGAACATGATGAAATTATCGTTTTTCCATTCTGGAAGCAACCTCTGAAGACGATTTTCGCCGGCTCTCGATGGAGTTATGACTCGACCTGACGGCTGGAGATGCTCGTGGAGTGGTATCATAATTGCGCGCGCAGGATGGAACCTGATTGTAGAACAATGAATCAGCAGAGCGTGGATGACAGATAGCGCGACTTTGCGGGTAAGGAACGCATCCTGCCGCACGAGGTTTAGGCTCCGACTTCGTGCACTATATGTCATCGATCGAGAGTCGTGGCTTCATGATGGACCGGACAACGCTCGGCCTGGAATCTGTGGAAATCTGAGATTCCGGAGAGAATCCGCTGATTTTGTGTTTGTCGGTGGAGGGAAGCGGGAGTTCGAGTCAAGTGAAGCATGCGCGCGAATCAGATATTCGTGATGAACGTGATCCTCGCTTTGCATTCTCGTGGAAAGCTGGCAATCTCGGCGAATCTATTTGGATTCACACTCCCAATCGTTCGCGCGTCTCTTTTGACGCTTCTTCTTCTGGGCGCTCATCTGCTAGAGCGAACGTGACGGGAAACTAAGACAAACAAAACGATAAGAGAGAAGACGGTGATGAAGAAGCGAAGAAGAGAAGAAGCTCGTTCAAAGAGCCAACCAACCGCCGGCTCGCGTCGTGTGTTTGCAGCAAAAACTCTCAACCAGACAGAGATCAACGGGATGGAAAGAGACACTGAGCTCGAAGAGGAGGACGAGGAGAGTCAAACGCACGCAACAACGTTCCCGAGCTTTTCATTGCGTTTCCGTTCCCGTCGGTATGATGAGGAATTTCGCTGTTGATATAAAAGCCGTTGCGGATCATGCATAGAACCTACAGGGAGCTCGGAATGCAAACAAAAACTGTGAAACCGCCTCGTCTGGACGTTTCGGGACGCTGTGTATTCAGACACGTGGAGGCGTCGAAGAGTTTTCCGGCGAACTGCGCATCTCCGAGAATTCCCGACTTGAGGCTCGAGGACGAACTCCATTCGTGCAATTTACGGGTAACGCCTTGACAACAGCATGAATTCGTGTTCTAGAACTCGGTCAATATTCCTCATCACGAGATTTATCAGGAGTCAGGAGCAGTTCTGGACTCCTCTCTCGCTGGAGAAGTTGTCGATGTATGAATCATGTTTCGTTTCAATTCCGAAGCAAGCCAGGTTGAGCGGAGAAAACGAAGTCGTTCCTCGATAGTACGTTGGGCTCTGCCAGATGAGCTCGAGTTAGGATCCTCAATCTAACCATTGCTCCGCAAAGCCGATCGACGGACCAGCAGAGCGATGGATTGATCGATGCAGCGATGGGTAATCGCATGAGCGGCGGCAGCGTCGGCTCGTCTGGACGACGAGCACGATAGAAGATCGTACGTCGAACAAGAGCCGCCCCCGCTCTTTCTGTGCCGTCGTTCTGTACCCCTGGCTTCCACCCACGGCACCGATCGAAGCCTAATAGCTGCTGCAGGAGCTTCAGCGTCCACAAAAAGTGAATTCGCTTTTGTCTAGTCGGTGAAGTCTGTTCCCCGAGAACGAATCTATGCCTTGCTTGGAAAAAGGCAACGGAAGTTGATTTTCAGCACAACCAAAGACGTTCTAGTGAATCGCCGACAAAGAAACCGAGTTCCGACTTGAGAACATTGTCCATCGTATCTGCCTGTCCTCGTAACGAAGTCATCCTGGAAAACAACGTGCTCCTCTCCTAATGAAGTTGTAGTCGAGAAATCCTCTAGACGTCGCCGACTATTTCTGGATTTTTTCAAGCTCGTGACTGACCTAATTTTCTTCGAGAGAAAGCTGCGGAATCGCTTTGCGCAGAATTCCATGGGTTTTACCTCAAAGAAACTCGAAGCAAAACGACATGGGAAGAACTCTGATAGACTACGGAGCACCGTACTCGGGAGAATTCCCGCGAGTTGTAGCCGCTTGACAGAACATCATGATGTCCTCGAGAGAAACGATGAGGCTCCTGCCACGGGTTCCCGCCCGCGGCGATAAGAACTCCTGTCAACTCTCGGCAGAGAGTCTTTCCTTCTTCTTTCGTTCTTTCTTTCTTTCGCTTTGAGAATAATTCGAGAAGCCATTCATGAACTTCAAAAAGAGAGCTTTTGAAGTCGGTGCCTTGCACGTGAAACGAAACTACTGGTCGCCGATTGGAAAACGGTATTTCGCGCTGGAGTAGATGCACGGGAGAAACATCCTCACAGATCCAACTTCAGAGCCGAGAACTCCCCAAGCGACCTCAACTATTTAGAAGAAAAAGGAAGAGATAAAGATTTGAGAGATCAGGCATAGAGGTCATGGAGACATCGAAGGTTGAAATCGATAGCATGCACGAGCACGGAAGCTCCGTTCCGCAACGGAAATCCCCACGCCCCGTCGGCAAGGATTTCTTCAAACGATGCGTCACCTGAGAACGATGTTTTCAGGTCGGCTTCCGAGAAAATAGAACCGTTGAGACGTTCCAATTCATCTCATGAAGCGGAAGTTGCCCAGCTGAGTGTACAGTTCACATCAACTAAATAATATGTACTCCGAACCCTCCATCGGAAGCTTTTCCTTTTTGCGTCGAATTCTCCCCGGAGCTGCGTTTTCTCGTGAGGGCGCAACAAAGGAACGTCTTGTGGTGATCCGGATCGGATATCAGCTCAAACTATGTTAATGTGGGAGATATGTTCTCGAGTGCTTCTTAATTTGGAGCAACTCCAGGTATCGAGCACATGCCAAAAGAATGGAGCGGCGATAGCGGCTTCGGAACAAGAACGAGGGAGGGAACGTGACTCGCTTCGACGGGAGTCCGGATTATGATTGGAACAGAAAAACAATTAATTAAGGGGAGCGCAAATATTTGAGAGAAGCAGCCACACTTCCGACGCGACTCCGTCACCTGCGGCATTGTGTTCCGAGTTGCGATGGAAGCGTCTTCCGGAAGATCTCCCTTTGTTTGAACTTCGCTCATTGACGAGTTCGTAATCGCGGCTTGCTCATTCCGTCACGGTCATCGTGGATCGAAGAAATTCGAAGACGTGTCGCATTTATCTTCCATCCGAAATGCTTCCGATTCCAACTCAGTTTCGGGAGGGGAATGCAGCGAAAAACTAGGACAAACCCTCTCGCTGCGACTCAATTTGGAAACTTCACTCGGAAGCGCTTCCGATTCCATCGTGAGGATCGACGGAAGCGACTCTGACTGAGACGATCCCGCTGTGTTTTTCCAGCGCAGAGGCGCGTGATGTTGTTACATTCAGAGCAAACGAATTGCGTGCGCACATACCGTACAGCATATAAATGAAGCCGGCTGACGACAGCGGCTAATGCACGCTGACGATGCGCGTTACCTCCGTTCAGCGGTTGACAATTAAGGTTTTTTTTCTTACATTCACGACCGAGGCTGTGACAAAATTCCACTCCCGTTTACTTCCTTTGTTTAACTTCAGGCAGGCACATGCAGTCTCTGAAACTGACGACACGACCGACGTGTAGGCTTCGAGGCACGGCACCGTTCGATATACGACAGGTATTCCCTCAAGCGATTGAGGGATTGGAGCCGACCGCTCCAGCACGGCGAGCCTTTTGATTCGTCGAAAAGTTCGCTCCAACTCTCGGGGAACATCCATTGACATGCTACACTGAATCTGTCCCGCATTCATATCAATCGCGCCGCGCCGGTAGACCGATACGCGGCTGCCCAGGTGATCGGACTCACTTCTCTCTGACTGTCCCGGAGCCTCCACCGCGACCAAGAGCCATCGCGGAAAAAGTTTCGGAAACCGCCGAAAACGTACATCACTTCAAGGCTCACGGATCCGTGAACGCGTTCCGTCCGCGGTCTACATCTCGGGTTTAAAGCTTTCAAGTTTCAGGTTTCTGAATTGACACCGGGTTGGAATACGTTTGAGAATCTGGCGATAAGTGAGCATGAGCCTCGGTAACTTCAGTCTTTGGAGTTGGATTCAATCACTCGTCGGCGATGCATGCGTGTATGAATCGAATCTGAGTTATGATCTCTCGTCGTTCCTCTTCCTATACAGAGTAATATTACATTTAGTTTCGAGTTCGCATCTTTGTTTCAGCACGAACACCGAACGAAATCGTTGTGATGGGGCTCGGTTCGGAAAGCCTAAGAAGTCGTCAATATGGCAAGAGGTAGCTGTCGTCGACTCAAAACTCAAACTTTCAGTTTGAATCTCAATTTAGATTTTGGAAAGTTCTACGCGGAGCTGTCAATCCGGCTCCGATGGCGTACGTTTGATCACAGCAGATCAGCACAAGTATACTTTGGTGAAAATTATGAATTGGGACGAGGAATTCCGAGACATACTTCCGACGGATCTTTGAAATTCCGGGATGATGAGTGCATTCTGATGCAAGATACCTTCGAAGAGGTGTCTACGTCTATCCAAACCACACGCCCGCCCGATTCAGAAGAGAGTCTATCTCTGTCCGTATCCGGTAAACAAAGCCGCAAGCCATCTGTTATGCTAATGCCATAGATTGAAGATAATGACTCGCTGGATGATTACAATGTTCGCACGGGCGGGAATTAATACTCTGTTAAACTAGCACGTAGCTCCACGCAAATCCAGTGCCAGAATACGAACGCGAAGTGAGGTTTTCAACTCACCATCCGTGATGTCGTGATCCGAGCGGGAACATGGCGAACCGTGTCGTGGCCTCGGCTCCAAGGAGGCGGATCACAGGAGATGGCGCCTCATATCACGCGCGAAAAGAGGGAAGATTTCGAGCAACGATGTTTTCGTTTTTCCGTTGGTTCCACTTGGGTGGCCGCAATAGATTTCACCTGTCGGGCATTGGTCATCGTTTCGGACGCTCAGAACGCCCCCTTGCACGCCAAACATCGTTCGGCTCGCTCACCCACTCAGTTGGGCTTCATTTCCCTAAAAGCATTTTTCGATTTCTCCTCGGATCTCAAACATGACAGAGTAAAGGACTAAGAATCGTAGACGATATTCTAAAGTTCGTATCATTCACGGGGAAGGACTTCGTGGACCGACACGTTCTATCTCTTCAGAGTGTGCCTTTGTCGAGCGTCAGCTTTCCGTGGACGAGGTCAGCCGGCCGATCCGATGATAGGTTCTGTACACAAGGATTCCGCGGATCAGCGGATGAATGATAGTACGCTGACACCAGGAGTATGGGAGTGAAGCAGCGACGGACTGAATGAAGGATGAACCGCTGAGGCGGATGTCTGAAACTGCATCGAGAGAAGCGAAGTGACCCCTACACGAAATACTGACGTCGGCGGTGGTGGTGGTGGTCGTTTCACATCAAGCAGGACCGTTCTTCACTGAAAGCGAAAGATCATTTCACTTCGGAAAGAATTCACACCGGATTCATCAGGCAGATCTCTGACTTGCCCGCAGCTTCCATTCACAGAAGCGTGTTTCGGACGAGTAGAATGCCAATAGCCCGCGGTGTTCGTGGATAACTACAGACGCAGCAGCCTAGACGTGCATTCATACAGGCTTCCGTTCGTTCTGGTGGTTGTTCGAGTGTAGGGAAGGAAAGGGGACGAGAATTACGAAGGAGACGACACGGAAGAGGTAAAGCGAACGAACGCATAGCGAGCGAGCGAGCGAGCGAGCGAGCGAGTACGTGCATCCGTGTGCTAGGATATAGATACATACGTTCGATGAAGCGTATGTAGGTACATCTGTTAGCGTCGTCACATTGGAGCGGAGTTATTAAACGAAGACGATTGCTTGCTGTCGAAATAAATCCTTCGGCATGCTATGCATCCAGAGGATTGCATTCCATCGAGCCTCCGTTTCTATAGAAGTAATGACGTTGCCCGCTGTCCTCCACCTGTAAGCCATCTGCCAGACGGCCACTCCGCCATCGGGAGTGTCTGTATATGCATCTAATCAGTATAGACTCTCGCTCGCTCACATACATATACTAGCAGTCTGCCATCCTTCACATACGAGCTAACTTGTGCGACGGCGAATCAATTCGAGCACGTTCATGCTTCGATTCAATTATTCATTATGATTATTCATCACGAGGTTCCCGACAGCATCGGACGCATCAAGGTGGACGAAGGTTGACATGGACCGAAATCAGGAAAAAATACGACCATACGTCTACGGAAACATCCGCAGTTTGCACCAAAGACGCCGAGATGACCGAGGTGCGACTACTACAGAGAACTCAGACAAGTCAGGATAGGAGAGAAGCTTCCTCAGAAATCGAATCCACCAAAGCTCTTGCTCTTTTCACTCGAGGTCTTCTTTGTTTTGTTTTGCTCTTCCTTCGCTCCGCAGGAGTAAAAGTGGGTTAACGTAAAGCACCTCTCCGATTTCCCCATCCTCCGTCTCCCCGGGAAGAATGAAACAACAGGCCCCACGCATTGGGAGATTGAGCTTCTCTCATCAAACAGAAAGCGTTTGCCCCTTAACTCGTCTCTTTCTGTTCTTCTCCTTCGAGCTATTGGTCGGCCTCCTCGCCGATCCGCCAGCTGGTCTCCTGGTTCGTGATTTGTGTTGAAACGAAGTAGCAGACGGAGAGAGGACACACGGAAGCCCGATCGAGGACTGACGAACGAAGCCGTCGCGGCCTGGAAGACCAGATGTGATTTCCTCCTCTTTGTGCCAATTTCATCTTTCGGATATTAACATCCTATGAGCAGTGTGGCAAGCCCGTCCGCTAACCAGCGAGCTGCTCGAGTACAAGACTCTTCTCACTCACCTCTCATGTGGTGCTCCATTGATTCCCTTGTTGTTCCATCGCGTCGCGCCGGTGGTGTTGTTGTTGACGCCCTCGTTGGCTTCTGTTTGCGCCGTGGTCGACGTCGCCAACTCTGTCGATGTTGACCTCCGTAATGGTCTCGCGGCTGTCAGACCACGACGACCGGGTAAAGAGTGAGTGAAGGGCGCCGACGAGCGAAACCCTCCAAGCTGACAAATCTCATCGACTGCGAACCGAAAACAACGAAGATTAGCTTACAGGAAAATAATCGACAGGAGACACGACTTTGTTTTGTCGCTAGTTCGCTCAAACTCCCTCCTCTGATCCGATGGGACGGGAGAAGCGATTTCGCGACCCGATTCCTCAGGTTCCAGCCTCGAAACATGAACTTGATCTCTCAGTCAGAACCGTTCGATCACCGATGAGAGTCTGTTTCCTAGGTTTAGGGAAGAAGCGCCGGACGGAAACTCGCCCACCGACAGCTTCTCGGTTCTTTTCTTCGAAACTCTGGAAAAAGGATACTTTCGTATGTCTTCGATTCACGCACAACTACGTCGATAAATGTGGTGTTTGCCGAGAGAACAACTATCGAGGAAGGGAATCAGAACTTGTCGAAGTCTCCCCTCCCCCTTTTCAGCCAGAGGCGTAGCGCTCCCACGCAAGGACGGCCGGGAGTTTGTGAGGAGGTGTTACATCAGAGTGAAATGGACTACATTAGAGAATCGAACGATGTTCGAAGTTGAGTGGTTCGCGATTCAAACTTGCAACTGTTGTACCCGCGAGCGGAGATTCCCAAAAAGTGAGACGCCAAGTCAAGGTTGCCCGAACTGAACTCTGGTCCCGCAGTTATAATAGACGATTTGCCTCCCGCCAGCGTAGCGACGGTCGTACTTGAAGTACTCAGATCACGTTTCGTGGATTTCCGATGCCATTTTCCTTTTCAAAACAGAAACAGTGGGAGCAGCACTAACCCCACTCGCCACCAATGCTCTTTTCAACCGAACCGAAATACGTGAAGTGTGTCTGGGAGTTTGACTCCAAACAAAGATTCCTCTACCATAACGAGGAAAAAGGTTCCGTGTTTCATTCAGAGCAAGCGTCATATCGTGCGTACAAGACGGATTGCTGCGTTTAGTAAGCTGACACTCAGTTGGGTACGAGATCGGTACAGGAAACGTCGTTCAGGTTGACGGTTTCGCGTTTCACCCAAAGTCGTTGGTTCTTCACAAGAGCGAAACGGCTTGACATCGAAGATAGAATCGGATTCCGCTCAGGAATAAATCCAACCGCTTCATGCGCGGATCCTTTCGGAACGTCGATGGGAACTTTCTTGAAAAATCTCGTCTGTGTGTAGAGACGAAATGTATGGTCTATCGAAGTTCAGGGACTGGTTCGTCCGGCGGTGCGGATTATCGGGCTTCCGACTTCCGATATCGTTTCTTGTCATGTCCCACAATAACCGACTTGGCATCTTGTACTTCTCGTGCAATGTCACTTCGATGCATTCGCCCACGAGGAATTTCCTCTTGGCGAGAGCTCGTCGTTTAGCATCTAGGTAATGTCGAAGGATACTTTCCGACAACATGCCAAAGTGACATAATTTCAGCGAGGTGGCAGGAATTCGGAAGTCGTTAATCTGCTCAGAGGAGAGCTCCCTACCTCCTAATCGGTGGAAGATACCGTTTCACGACTCCCTTATCACCAGATCGGTTGTCCTATTGTTCGATACTTCGTCGCTGTTCACGCTTCCGGAGCAAGCGCACTGTCGCACTGTATTCGACAAACAACGTCTGTACACGACACGCCACACAGTGCGCCGAGAGATCGAGATTGGCGAGAGAATCAGTGACGATGAGCGGATTTCGTTGCGCGTTGGAACGTGAAGGATCCTGATTCTATGTCCTCGAGTCTTTCTCTGAGGACATCCTGCCGCGGAAAAAACTCAGAGCTCGGCGGGAGTACTTTGCGGACCAGTTTCATCTTTGCTGTCTTCCTCCGGCCCTCCACGAAAAGCTTTTCCGTTCCGTTGTTCCGCTCAAACCTTCNATGGTCTATCGAAGTTCAGGGACTGGTTCGTCCGGCGGTGCGGATTATCGGGCTTCCGACTTCCGATATCGTTTCTTGTCATGTCCCACAATAACCGACTTGGCATCTTGTACTTCTCGTGCAATGTCACTTCGATGCATTCGCCCACGAGGAATTTCCTCTTGGCGAGAGCTCGTCGTTTAGCATCTAGGTAATGTCGAAGGATACTTTCCGACAACATGCCAAAGTGACATAATTTCAGCGAGGTGGCAGGAATTCGGAAGTCGTTAATCTGCTCAGAGGAGAGCTCCCTACCTCCTAATCGGTGGAAGATACCGTTTCACGACTCCCTTATCACCAGATCGGTTGTCCTATTGTTCGATACTTCGTCGCTGTTCACGCTTCCGGAGCAAGCGCACTGTCGCACTGTATTCGACAAACAACGTCTGTACACGACACGCCACACAGTGCGCCGAGAGATCGAGATTGGCGAGAGAATCAGTGACGATGAGCGGATTTCGTTGCGCGTTGGAACGTGAAGGATCCTGATTCTATGTCCTCGAGTCTTTCTCTGAGGACATCCTGCCGCGGAAAAAACTCAGAGCTCGGCGGGAGTACTTTGCGGACCAGTTTCATCTTTGCTGTCTTCCTCCGGCCCTCCACGAAAAGCTTTTCCGTTCCGTTGTTCCGCTCAAATCTTCCGCAGTGGAACTGCGTAAATGCGACATCGATACTAATCTGCGATGCGGTGCAAACCGTGTTGGCTACCAGGTAATCTCGGTGGCTCCGACGCCGGTCCTTAAGACGGGTATTTGTTCAAAATTCAGAACGCCGCGGCGCGCCGCGGGAGTCCTGACCTCAAGGGACCCTACATTGAGCGCGTATTCCTCATTTCACAGGCGACATTTTATACTCAGGATCCATTTTGCAACTTCTACCTTGGTAACAAGCAACAAACTCCGAGAATTCGGAAGAGCACGGAAAGGAGTTGAAAGCCTGAAAGTCAAGTCGCAAGGGCTAGTTCCTGTTCGCGGAAGAGTTTCCAGCGGAATCGAAGATACCGAACTTGTCTCCTGCTCGTGATCAACTGAATTTGAAAAGAAAACCACCGGAGTTCTTCATTACAGAACTTCTCTCCAACTTGTGAGCGAAGGAGAAGTGATGTAATGGCATCGTAAAAGCTCGACTCGGAACCGACGCTGGCCCTCCTCAATGCTCGACCTCGTTCTTTTTGCTCGTCTCGTTTAGACAGCGACGTGCTCATGCGCCTAAATACGCATGCAGCAAGGACTGATCCAGTCTGTTGTAAGCAGCAGTCCCGCCTCCTGCCAGTTGTGTTTCGGCATGACACGTCTTCAGTGGACTAGAATGACGAAACATACGGTGTGCGCCGGACCATGAACTGACGACCCTGTTCAATAACCATCTGTCTTCTCGCTGCTTTAATTAGCTTGGTTTACGGATACGATTCCATGACCGTCACGAATACGACGACGGGGAATCCTTCACCGACGTAATTATAAAAACCGAATGATGATGATAGTGATGAAATGACAGTGGAAACCATTGAAAACTCGTCTCGTTTTTTCTTCCTCGCTCGGTTTTCCAATCGAAAGAGCACACTGACTTCGCAACGAAGGTTTCATTATGCGGAATACGGTTCAGACGGTGAAATTATAGCGAAGGCATTTATTTTCTCCTTTTAGCACTGATCCCAACTGCCAAACGAAGATTCATTGATATTCAAATTGTTTTCATTCATATGCTGATACGCTCCATAGGCTACGGAGCCAACCTAGTCAGGTTCGGAGTCGATACCGAGCTCCTCCCTACCGGAGGAAGCGATTTTGTTCCTGCTTCGACTGCCGTTAATTGTACGCATTTGAAGTCTTGGAGCCTTGGAGCTTTACCTTTCCCTTCCACCAGCTGGCTCGTTTCTCGCTCGTATTTCTTTTCTCTCCTTTTCGTGGCTTGGTTTCTTTCTTGTCCATCGGTTCACTGAGCAACTGGGAAGATGCACTGATAGTCACCACCACCACTAGACGAACGATGTCGCAAGAATCATTCGGATTGTCTGTTGTTGGTTAGACAAGGATAACAAGGATCTGCGGCAACAAAGTGCGCCCCGTCATCAAATCGCTTCGGACCGGAGAGATATAGAGGTAATTGTAGGGAGGAAGTAATAGGAGACGAGTTCTGCGAAGTGAAGATGCACGATTGGAACCCTAGATTCGGCCGATGGTTGGGGCGGAGGAGAAGTGAGGGTGGGGGTAGGCTGGAGAACAGGGGTTTCCAGCTATGGAACGACGGGAACCCGGAGGTTTTCTATCGAAATAGTAAGAATGGGCACAGTGTGACCGGGGTTCGTATCAGGGCACGACGAAAAGCGGGCGTGGGTATTACGGAAGACGGACAATTCCGCCTTTCGTCGTACCAACATCGGGCAGAGCTCTCATCTGGCGGAGACAGATAGATGACCTGAAGGGAAAACAGAACCGTCCTTTCGACGTTTGCGACCCGCCGCTGGCTAACCCGCTGTCCGGTCGTCTTTCCGCCCACAGAAGGGTAAGTCTGTCTCTTTGAGAACACCCGGTCAGTTGCATGGCTGCTCGCCATTGTGATTGATGTTTGCGATCCGGACAATAATGCTCGTCCAATGGAAATCAAAAACGCGCTCTCGAGGCCAAGAGTAAAATCCTCGATACCGATGGCTGCAGAAGTCGAGCCACTCAATGACTCAGTCAGTTCGTCAAGGAGATACGTCAGGCAGCTCGGAGCTTGTACGTGATTCTTCTCTTTCGATCTCTTCCGACGGAACGAACTCGCAATTGCTAGATTGATGATCACCAGGAAGCATCAGAGCCAGTGGCAGGATCAGCGATGGGATTGGCCTCAAATTGGAGAAGCACACGGGATTGAGAACAAGGGCCACTTGTTCGTGACTTGGCGTTTTTGCTTTTGTACAACTAGGTACCGCGCTTTAAACAATGCTTTAATTGGTGATCGATAATCCGCTGATCTGAGAGCTTGAGAGTCGGGGTCCAACGGCTTATCTGGGGCAGGGACATTGTATCGAACGACCGTCGTCGTTGCTGTTTCCAAAAGTTCCTCGTGATTCGCGGACGATAATGTTCTCCCTAACTGACATCAAGATCGGGAAAAAAACGGAAATATGAGATTGCACATCAACGCCATAACAAGCTCTCTGCATTCCCCTCTGATCTTGAAGATCTGCGAGAAGAACCTCGAGTATCGTGTAGTACCGGAGGGATGTGATGTTGATTCTTGGAAGAAGTTCAAAATTAGCGGTTTCTGAGAGAAAGTCTGTGGTGATCCAAAAGATGTGGATCCCGTTCATTTTGTTCCAGGAATATTTATGCGAAAGTCGGTACGAACACACTGTAATGCACCGCGTTCAGGTTCTCTGAGAGATGCAAGTAACTTCTTTCGCCGTTCCACTCCTTCCATCACGGTTGAAGCTGACGGCTTCCGTTGAACATAACAATTTCGGTGTTGTTGAGAACATACTCGATTCATCATAGAAGGGAACACGGTCCCAACTCTGGCTTCGGCGCTAGTAGAACCCGCTGGCTTAGAACCTTTATCTCCACTGCCGGAAACAATCAGGGTGAGGGTCGATGTTTGGCTCGCAGACGCAGCGCTCATTCACCGAAAACCGCGGTTTCATCCACAGGAGCCCAGAGAGCAGCATTCTGAGAGTAAACGCTAATGAGCATGGATGGGAGCAAACGCAAGCAGAAACAAAAACCAGGTGACTCCAGAAGTTTAGTGGTGGTCGCTTGGCTGAATATGGAAGAGAGCTCCTCCTCCAAAGAGGAAGTTTGTTGTTTGTCGGAAAGTCTGATGCGCAGCTCCTGCTCCATACTGAGCAGAACGACAACACTTTGTTTGGCGGAAAGATGACGACTCAATGGAGCAGAAAACCGACTGGTCAGCTGGACAGATCCCATGCAAAACAACGTCCAATAGGCGCCGGCCCGAACTTACCGAAAGCTTCTCAAATTTAACGTTTCGTCGAAGCAGGCAGAAACGTCTCTTAAATTCGCATATTACCTAAACGTGATCTCCTAGAATGAGTTGTGAGCCGTAGTTTTCATCGCTATTTCAGGTTTTTCGATCTATCCATGAGTTCCTCGATGCGTTTCTGATGCACAATATATCACTCTGAGAAGCAACAACACAGAGACGCCGAGAAGAAGTATTTCATCCGTTGCCCGAGGATTGCGGCCCTTGCCAACAAACTGAAACTCGTTTCTCCGAAACTCCAACAAAATGAGTTCGAGTGATCGTGTCGGCCCGGAGCGAACATCGGTCAATTCAGAAAATGAGAACTAAGGAAAAACCGGACAATAGCTGCAGCAACAACGAGAGACGAATTGAGGAAAGTCGTTGGAATCAAAAGGCTCCATCATCCGAGTGATCTTTGTCAGAAACCGAGAGCGGGGAGTGATGAACAGAAATTCCTGAGGTTTACCGACGAACTCCCGCGGAATGCTTTTTTTCGCCCACCGACAGAATGAAGTTCTAGCGTCGGCTTTGTTTCCCTCGGAGTGGAATGGGTTTAAATGTCTGGGAACTTCTATTCCTCGTGTCTCGTTTTTCTTTTCCTAATCCGCTCGGCTGTCGTCCCTTGACTAAATTTCGCGAGTCGAATGACAAGCTTCATCCGGTGTCTGGAATCACCTCAACTCTCCCATGATCCGAGCACAACTCTAGCGAATCTGCGCGTCTCGTTGGAAAAATTCATTTCGTGAACGCCTAGGGAAAACAGAGCTTTGGATAACAGCGAGTTCGCTAAAACAAACAGAACTCTCAAACTCGCTGTGACCCGAGCGGCGAGGAACACTCGACGAATGACCTTGGGCTGTGAAATTTCACTCAAGACACTTTCTAGGACTCGAATTCTCCTCGAGATTCCATGATCGCGGAAGTCGATAGCAGGCCTTCGCCGACACTGCGAAACTGGAGAATCTCGAGGAAAGACTTATCGGAGAACTTTTCCAGCCAGCGTCGATTTGATCGCAGATATCAAACAGCTACCGGAAATTACCGTAAGAAAGCTCACATATCGCGACGAACTCATCTTCGCGAAGGCTCGAAAACCTCGAATCTAGAAACAATGAATCCTCGACGACGACGACGACGAGGGAATCATTTCTGGTTTCTCATCAGGAAAACAGGGCTGGCGGTCTTCGACAGCTCCAACGTAGTCTATCATCAGCCGAAAGGGAAAACCAATTCAAGCTCCAAAGAATATATTGGGTGCTTCGCCACAACGTGAGCGGTTCACTCGCCCAGAAGAGTCTCCGTCCTATCGAGCTCCCCGTCGCTTCCAAGATATGGATTCCAGCGATCCATATCTTTTTGATGGCTTATTGTGGATTTTCTATAGATCCTCGACGCGAGAGCTGATTGACTCTGACCTCCTCAGGATTCGTCTCGATCGATGGGACGGCCGAGCTCTCGGCGGATGATTTAATATTATGTAAATATCATCCTGAAAAGTCTTTTCTAATCTCACTCTTGGGAGTTTCCGAAGTTTCAGCATCGGATATCTCCTGGAACGAAAAATCAAATCAGTTTTTGGAAAAGCTTCTTCTGGCCTCGCGTTCCTCTTCTGTCGCAGAGTGAGGACACACTTCAGAGAATTTCATCAAGAGTCGGTGATTCTACTTGTTTGAATTTCGAGAAACTTTTCGCGCGATTGATGAACGGAATCGTAGGCAAGAGGCGGGGGCTTCTCGACCTCGATGTGCATGAATGTGTTCATAACGAACCCCTATCGTTTTTCAATTTGCTGCTCCGGTCATTTGATCCTCATCCATCGCGTCGATTGCTCTGCCTCTGGCGAACGTATTCGACCGAGAGAGCGACCGGCAGCCGGTCGCTCGCTCGCTCTCTCGGTCGGCTGCGCTTTTGATGATGGGTGTCGACTTTATTCCATCAGGAAAATTGTTGTTTCCCGTATTGGGTGGAAAAGTCCACCGAATAGAACCAAAACAGCGTGAAATCCATTTTTTTTCTGCTTTTCGGAATAAGTTTTTTCATTCGATTTCCGGAACCGCGAGATTTCTCGTCCGTTCGACGCATGGCAACATCTTCAAACGGAAAGGAAACAATGAGTTCGAAGTCTGGAAAGAAGAAACGAACTTGAATCTCTTCGATTTCGATATCATCGTGCTGAACGTGTTCTCTGCCGCTGGGACTGCGTCTCAGAATCGATCTCGGAAGCACAATAAGATGAGGTCAAGTACAGCGATCAATTAGGCAATTGAGAAATCGATCGGACATTTGTTCGATTCCGATTGTGCAACTCGTGATTTATGGTTTGTGCGATAATGATGCTAGCTGGTGGAAAATGCCGTTAGAATTAGCTCGCTTCCTTTCCACTGACTCGACTTATGCGGTGGCAAATGACCCGGAACCTGACATTCATCAATGTAGCCATTAAACTACGCGTTGACGAGCCCCCGTCGACAAAGTAGGTTGAGAGTTCTCGCTTTCTACTCTGTCTCCATTAGAGTAATGATTAGTTGCATGAAATATTAGATCATCTGTTCCAATGCGGATTCGACTGTGAACTCCGGAGGTTTGATGAAGATATTCTATGACCGATACCTCTCCGCGTCAAACTATCGTAAACTCCAACTTCCTCGTAAGTCTGGTGTGGTTGACGACATTTTCCCAGATCTCCTGAAGATGAAAACGGAGTGAAGATGCTGGCAGCTAATGCTCGCTATCTCAACACCCTCCTCCATCTACTGCCAGCGATTTGTCTAGCTCTGACTATCGCCATCAGATGTCGGACTAATGCCAACCAACTTACACTGACCGACTCTATCTGAACGTGCATTACTCGAGGGAATCGCGAACGTTAGTTTGAAGTGAACGCGAGGGCCATCAGACAGACATCTCTCAGGTCCACAGAATCAAACCTCCGCTTCCTTCGCGTACAGGTGTCTCATCCTACATTAGGGTCGCCAAGTTTTTAATCAGCACAGGGGAGCAACACGTCTCAAGAGAACTCCTTGAACATTAAGGTTTCCCGGAGCAAAGTTTTGAGGCCGCGGACACGTAAATTGACGCTACCTTGTCAGACAACGATAATTTTCAGAAAAGAAACGAAAGTTTGAGGACATCGCGCTGGATTACCTCCTCCTGCTGCATCCTGGACTCTGTCAGATTGTTTTTCCACGACACATCGATTCCAACATGGCGGGACTAGGCGACAAATTTGATGCTGTCCAGGTATCCGTGCTGTTTGTCTTTTTTTTTGGTCGAGCGGATCCCCCTCCCCCTCTGTCTGAGTTTTTGTCGTGCATCGCTTTCCAACTGGAAAGTTTGCTTTCCGAAATGCGATGCACTTTCATTTATACAACAATTGAAGCTCAGCCGGGTCACGGAGAACTTTGACCTCACGGCTTAAACTCGAGCCTGACGTTTTCTTTTTCCAGCGCTCATGAATGTCAAGAGAAGAAGTTCACAAAAGGCCTGAAAAGCTGGAAGAAATTGAAGACGCATTCAAGATTGCAGTATCTGACACCGACCTAATGGACGGGCTATCGGGGATGATTGGGGACTTTTTGAATGGCTTTTTTAATCTGCAAAAGTTTCTTACATGCAGCGAACTAAGGGCGTCAGTGGAGGGAAATGCAGCTGTTCGTCCGGAGAAGTTCGTTAAATGAAAGTGTTTTGCATTTCTCGAGACGGAGATCCAGCGAGCCTACCCTTGCCCAGCTTATCTTCCATTCTGCTTGTTTTCTTTCAAACAAAATGTTAGAAATCCCGCCTTTGAATTCAGTTCATACAACGAGGTCGGATGACTAGATGTGATGTACCAGGGAACTACAGATACCTAGCAGTGGCGCGGTCAAAGCTGCGCTGCTCTGGCGCTGTCGGTAACGTTGTAGCTGTCACTGCTTGCTTGTCCTTCCTGGTCGTTCTTATAGACTGGGCAAGTTCGAGCACAGAACACGGACTGAGAGGGTTGAAGCGCTGACCTAGTTGAATATACTGGCGAATTGCAGTATTCATGAACGCCTTTCACGGTGAAATCAATTCGGAAGAGAAAGTCGATTGGCTGAACTAACTGATGTCGGAATATTCCCGTCCACAGCATTCAGAGCGATAAATATGTACGTTTGTCCGTTGTATTCCAACATACTCCACCTATTTGGAGCTCTGGATGCCATCGAATCTGGCTTGACAATTTGTTCAAGCACGCAAAGTTGACGGGTTGCGTCAAGCACCACGGATTCCTTCCTTCCATTTCCAGAATTCAGCTCACCAAAGTGACCTCAGATAGGAGACATTTATCCCGAAAGAAGATTATGATATTGGAATAGCGAGGTTAAATTGCAGCTGGAAGGGAGGAACAATATTTCTTGACTGCTCTGAACACCCACGGCAGAAGCTAGAGGGACAAGTCACGACGAGCAAGACTTCTGAGATTGTCGACAGCGTTTTTGTCGTGTCAAGCGTAGGCCTATCGGTTTTGCGTTGTGAATGTTCTGATATCTGAACACTTTGTGGCTCGGTGGTCTATGCGAACTGATAAGATTATTCCTTCCTCAAAGGGTTGAATTGTAGGTCCAGACCCGAAGGCGAGAGAAGGAGGGAATTCATGAACCGGATTGAATCACTTTCGCCGTCGATCACTCGTCAAACATCGTATGAGCGTAAACTACACCACCTCGTTTCTGGGCAACGTTCGGGCTCACTATTATCACTTGTCGCTTGGACCGCTGGTGAATCTAAAAGACCTCGATATCCACAGAACCACTTCAAGATTGATTCTGTGATAGCGAAATCATAGCATGGAGACGATCGCTGAAGACGGAGCGGATGAAGGCCAGCTGAGGGAAGAGCTTTTAAGGTTGGGTCGCTCGCCGCTGTAAGCCGTAAATTATCGGTGCTTGCGAAGATTGTCGGATAGAACCCCTGCCATTTTGAGCGGACGACGCTGTTAATCCCAACCTCGTGATAGACTCGTGAATCGAGACGCGATCGATGCCATGTTTCGAACAGTTCTCGGTCGATAACCTCCTCCCGCGGCGGTACCCCTCGTGTCTTCTTCCGAGATCCACGGATTTCCACGATTTCCCTGAATTTGTGGTTGATGAGGAGCTTTCTTTCCCGATGATCCCGGCTCGTTCCCCCTCAGAATATCGTTCGCCGAGTGTCTTTTTGTGGCTCGAGCTGAACCGGACCCCACGCTCTCTTTCTTTCCATTCAGTTCTGGAACGCAGGAGATAGAGGCGCTACGGAGCCGAACGGCTGAAACGGCCGGCCGGAGAAGAAAGGTGAATTTTGAATCGCACGACCTCATCAGGATCCTGTCGCAGTTCCTAGGAATTCAAACAACAGTAGAGCACTGACCCGGCGACTCGAATGGAGTTTCATCAAAATAGAGTCACCCAAAAGTTTGGGGTCAGAGGGCGATCAATCTCGCGTGCGCCGTTCTCACTGAGCTCGTTCGTTCGTTCGCCGGGGACGAGACCAGACCATAAAAGATTTTGCGGGAGAAAAAAACGGAAACAAAACTCGACTTTTCACTCCGATCGCATCATTCCACTCGCTCGGAACGTCCCCAGCTCCCTCGGCGAGGCGTTTCACGGAACTCAGCGGATTCGACTCTGACGGGCTGCAGCGGTCCGAGTGACACAGACGACCCGACGTAGATTCCTGATGAGCAGCGCGGCTCGCTCTGACAAACTTACTCCGACGCAAAAACAATCCGCACTGGTTTGTGCTCGTACGAGGAAACCAGAGCCAAATTACTCGCGTTCGCTTCCTTCCTAATTTGATGCATTGATTCCTTTCGGAAATCGAGACGTTCCACCGGAGCTTGAATCGCAATCAAAAACACGGAATCGTTAATCGATTCCTCATCACAAGCGAAACGCTCTCATCGATGGCCCGAATGTGAAGGATCCAGAGAGATCAATCACGCACGAATAACGTTCATTATCCATCCATTCATACGAGGAAGTTTTGAATAAATGTCAACACCAGGACCAGTACTCTGATTTCTCCAAAAACGACGCGTCCCGGTGGGGGGCGACCGCAGTCCGAACCCAAATAGACGTATTAACGTAATGGTTTTTCCCGGAAACAGCTGGGAGCAAACGTTACTTTATCACGTCACTTCGATGTCTGGCAAAGACCGTTCAGAAAACCGTTCCCAACCTCCACGGAATCGTTCTCTGGGAAAATAAATTCTTTGACCGAGAAATGTCACCCCACGTCCACTACGGATCGAAATTCACGCACTTTGATGACGACGACTCGGTTGTGCATCACTTTGAGCCAGATCGACTACTCTAACCAGCTTCGATGGGAGCGGAAGACGAGCTCGATGTCAAGAATACATACTATGAATATCAATTCGCTCACTCCGAGGAACATATCATCGACGACCGACCACTTCTAGAGTCCGCTGACAACATAAAAACAAAACCGAGCTACCATACTCTCACAGGATCCTTGAGCACGCCCCCTCTTGCCGATAAAACGCGGACAAAAAGCACACCGACCCCGCGAAGGAACGTATTTCGTCCGAAGCGACACGCCTTTTCGAGAACGTTGTGCCAACAGCACTCCGCGTCTACAGAGAATCAATATTTCCACTCGATCTTCTCAACTGAGTGAGTTTGCTGGGCTGATTGTGAGACACTGCCAGTCTCCTCAAATATTGACTTCAAATATTCCGCCAAAGTTGACGGATACACTTCTCTCGCTCTCTCGGAATACTGGCATCTAATC
Organism: Neoseiulus cucumeris; assembly: GCA_021527715.1. Classification (NCBI taxonomy): domain Eukaryota; kingdom Metazoa; phylum Arthropoda; class Arachnida; order Mesostigmata; family Phytoseiidae; genus Neoseiulus; species Neoseiulus cucumeris. The sequence continues at coordinate 673,367 of JAJSRV010000005.1, read as the reverse complement.
TATCGAATTTCAAATTTCGTTCTGTCTCCAAGAAGTCAGGACGAAATCGGCTCGATCGTCGAGGCTTCCGGAGTTTATTTATCATCCGATTGAAGCCACGAGTTCAATGTGATCGAACTTCTGAAGTTATTTTTAGCGAATCCACGGTTGGCAGCGACGGAATACAATATGCTCGGTTTGTTTCGGACAGAATCAATCCATTCTCGGAGCGTCGGCGTCCGCTGTATGTCGACAGTCGAAGGCGAACCAAATGCCAAACGGAAGTGAATTCGATGCCCAAAATAGAGGACGCTCATTCGGAAGGATTATCCCTGAAATATCTTATCGCGAGAAGCTGTTTGGGAAGCACCGTTTGTCGAACCGTTTCCTTGTTCCTCGAGCGTCACAGAAACTCGAACTTCTCTTCTCGGTACATTTTATCCACCTAACTGATTTCTGCTATTTCAGCGATGACCATTGAGCCAGAGGGGGAGGTCGGAACAGCTCGTCCGAAATCGCGAAGGACAGCTGCTTCTAGCTGCAAAGTTCGAAGTCCTTAGGATGCAATGCACAATTGTATCATATTCCAGCTCACGGTGGTTCCGATACGCGATCAATAAACGATACAATCGGTCCCATCAGCCGGGCCCACCGTCGTACGAACCAAGAGCTTGAGGCTCACATTAGCTGCGGATTATAATCGATATGAATGACCCTAAATCCATGTTGCATGAGATGAACAGGCGTCGATGGTGGGCCTATCTGCATACTTGAGGCTGCGCCAGGAGTGTGCTTTGTGTATTCATCCAAACATCGAACCGCGGCGGATACCGCTACCATAATCGAGATTGTCGTCGCAGAACTCGAATGAAATAGATGGACGATGATTTCGAGATGTTTGCCAGAGAATCAGTGAAATGTCGTTCCCGAGTGTCTTACGGAGGGCAGCCATCAGGGACTCTCAAATAGAATCGGCTGCAACGACCGGATGAAAACTCTGAGTTAAGTCGAAAAGACATTCTCCGGGATTTCTGATGAGCGGGCATCCAGGGAATCAGGAAAGACTTTCTTTGGCGGCGTAGAAAATTATGATTCCTCACCGGCGCAACATCCAGAACCTTCGAGAGCCGTACCGTCCGAACTGCTGTCGCGGAAATCTAATCGCTCTCACAACGTGGAAGCTTCTACGGTTTATGAATTCGCTTGATTGTCGTAGCCAGATAGGAGCTCCATCAAACGCAAAGAAATCGAACCGAGGTCTCGAAATTCGAAGACAAGAAGTGGTTTCGTACAGTTTGCCCTAGATGAGATCTCTTCAGGAGCTCCGTTGACGGGTGATCGCCTCGAGTTCTTCGATGACAGCTGCAATTCGATATAGACCTTCACCGGAGATGCTCTCGACCTCCTTCGTCGCAACTCTTCAAATCTCTGACTAGATGTTTCGGAGAACGTAAACACATGAGCAGTATTCCCGGGAACTGACGAAAAAACATCGCCCAGTAAACCACTTAGTTAGTTTCTGACCGCCCCCGGGGCTCGTTTCGAAAAAGAAATATATTTTGTGTCACTCTAAGGAATCTCATTGCAGCGAGGAGCTCTCCGCTTCGGTCAAGAGGAGTCTCTGATGACAGACAGATAGAGGGACACGGCTGGACGGGCAGTTCCATTGGAGAAGCGAAAATGTCAAAATTCTATCGGCAACACGGCACGGAATTCTTTTTCTCTCCGAATGTGCTGACAGATTCGCCTTTTCAGCGTTGGTCGATCTTTCTCCAAGTTCCACAATATCGTCTCCAGACTCCTCGCCAACTCACCAGCGGTCTGAGCGCCGTGAAACGATACGCAAACGATTCCAGGCAAGTGAAATATTTTACGATCACCCTCCTAAGAAATATTCACAGCTGTAAAACTCGCCGAGGTTGCCACCCACATAAGCCTTGATCTGCAAAACTATGCGAGAAGTTGATTTGCTTGGAATGGCGCGCAATCGTGGCGCGAAACTTTCAAAGCACAGACCTATCACTTCACCGGACCTCAATTTCCGCCGCGATCGGAGGAAAGTTTCCGATGTTCAATCAAGTATTTCCGAATTTCCGTGAATCAAATCCTCGAATGGTAAACAATCTAGTCGAGAGATAACGTTCAAAACGAATGATTTCGCGAAACGAATTTGTCGTCTGGAATAACCGATCGTCGAACGATTTGAAATCGAATCTCCTACCTCCGGTTGTCCGAGGTGCTCGATGCTGTGCCTGTGCTGCGATCCTTTTCATACGCCATGTCCCAATCCGATGCGTCGCGCCCTCAAGCCAAATATTCTGAAAAGCAGCAACGGCGGCAACCGGTAGTGCTGTTTCGACACTATCAGTAGAACAGTCACATTCTCCTTTTGATGGCTTATCTTCCCAAATACCGATAGTGGCAGCCGACCACGGAGAAGTGGCGAAGGTTGGTGGCTCGCCCTGTGGGTCACGCGGGCTTTGGCTTTGGACTCTTTGGGCGTCACGGATTTGCCTCTATTGACCGCCTTGGTTTCGCTCGAGCCAATATCCAATTGTCGAAATAGGCTGAGAATCCGAAGAGTTTCACATGGCGGTTTCCCAAGGGGAGCTCCAACTCGAGGACAACGATATGTCAGAGCGTTGAGGATGAGGATATCGAATGGAATTGAGTTTCGGAAGAAACATCTCGAAATCAAAAACTGAAATCGCGTAACACATTCAAATTGGAAACTCTATGGACATCTCGGAATTTCGTCTCAGGGTTCGTTATCAGCACGATAACTCGACGAGCGGAAGCGTACCATGAAGGTAGCCGGAAACAACGCTCACAAAACCTGCAGGAGAACCCACGCAGAGACTGACGTCATTTCGTAAGCTTGAGAAACGCTCGTAGGAATTATCCGGAGAATCGGCGGGCCCATTGCAGTCCAGATCGCGTCCCGCCGACGGAAAAGGGTTGGAACTACGAGTTTGCTCGCTGCGCTCGCATCTGTGCACTACTCAGCGGGAATTCTCAGGCCTTCGCCATCTCGAGAGTTCTCAAGAGTAATTCATGCGAAGGAGAACTCGAGCGGATGTTTGTGCTTCGGATTAGAGCAAATCATAATTATTCGTCACTCAGCGAACTAGAGTTATTGTCTACTCCTAGAACTGAATAAGCTCGCGAGCGTAGCTCGTGATGCTTCGGCGTGTGTGAGTGTTGTGAATAGGGAATAGTCAGTACACACGGTACCGAATCGAGGAAGCCTACTCGAGAGGAACTCACCTTTACACACGACATATGGCGGTGGCCTTGAACGCACACAGAACGGTAGAGGAGGTGTCTCCAGTCTATCCGAAGGATTCAGCTCGAAGTAACGTGAGAAGCGGATGTCTACGAGTGATATTAGACTACTTTTGATGGACAGTCGATTGGTGTTCTCATCAGAAAGATTTTCGCTGACCCTCTGGGAAATCAATCAATTGGCGAGTACTGCACCTTTTGGCGCAACGGAGCGATTTTCCGAGAGAGACGCACCCTGTATACAATGCTGGCAGGCACCGAGTTTGTCTCTTCTGGCTACGTGTCCGCTGAGTAGACAATGTGCTTAACCATGCGTGTCATCCGAATCGGGTCTGAAGCCTGCCTGCCTGCGTGAGAGAAACTTGCGTTCCTCGTACTGAATATATCTAGTGTTATATCTTTATCCAGACTCGGGACAATTCTCTGGGGCAAACATCTCCTTTGAGCCGGATGAGAATGAATTACATGGCGGGACATTTTGTCTAGATCGTTGCTTCCAAGTCAAAGTGTAAGAGCTGAAGCAAATTTTGTCGACGGAGTTGCGATCGGTGCACAAGACGACATCGAGTCCAGGAAAAGTGTACATTGCTGCAGGATTCTTGAATATGGTCCATGACCTGACTGAGCTGGAATCGTTCAGCTGGGAGGCCATTAAGGGCAAATGACCGAGGAAAATGCTAAACCTTGCACTCCAGGAACTAGGGTGTCAGACCTCAACGAACCGAAAGTGGGAAACCGGAGAGTTTTCGGCAGGAAGCGATCTGCATATGGAACTGTCCAAGCCGGCTTCCCCTCGAATTTCTCACCGTCAGCGTTCTTGTCATATCGCAGCCCGAGGAGCCTGAGCGGCTAGCTTGCAGTCCTGCAGAACCCGACCGTGGACGGGGGAAGGATCCTAAGAAGAGGGATTGTCAAAGGAGTGAAGTCGAGATTGAGGCATTCTTCTCGTCAGTTTTCCCTCAGTCGTCTCATCCCAGAGGATCGTCGGCCGCATCGACATCGAGAGGAAAAAAGTGGCGGCCTCCGCGGGAACCAGTCAGCCCAGCGCACCGCTTCGACAACATCGGAGCTCTGAGTTGTGCCTTGAAACTCCGAAAAACTTTGCTCCTCGTTTTAAAGCAGAGCTTCGATGACAGCCGACGTCTCATCTTTGTGGATCCTTTCTCTTTACCGTCGGAGAGTGTTGATCGACAAACGCCTTATCGCTTTTCTGCTCGTTGACTCCTAGATCAAAGTTTGACAGAAACTTCGAGTATCTTGTCGTGACTCCGTCGTGTTGACTTACTCCACCGCGATTCTGGAGATCACGAATCAGCGGATTGATCACACGACGTTGAGGGAATAGATTTGAGTGCATTACTCGACGAGATTCCATCTCCATGGGCGGGATGTTGCGTTTTTTCTTTCCTCAGAGGAAGTGACACCTGTGCGCTGGTCTTGAACGTGTTTTTTCTTCTTCTCGGATTCTACGAGTGTCCCGGATTCTCCTCTGCCCGATATTCCTGTGCTGCGTGGGTCGTTCGATTTTGCTGTGTGGGGCTCCGGTTTTTTTCGAATCGTAGCCATGGTTGACATGACGTGATCTTGCTTCGATTTTTTTCCTCAGTAGTTTCTTCTCCGTACCTGACGGGACGAGCTATCGGATATCTATAGCCGTTCAAGCAGTCCGCGAGTCAGTTGCTTGGTCAGAGTTGGAGATCGGTTGCTCAAACAGTGTCGAGGGCGATTTGCTTTATGACCCGGAGAGAAAGCGGACGACGGCTTGATGGTCGCCGGGGTCGCCCATTTTGTATTGATCGCGGATTCCGCGACTCGCTCATTGGATAACGAATGCTACAAGTTCGCGAGGAACTCAACCGCTCCGGCTTGTGATGAAGTATTCGACGGCGACCGTATTCTCGTCCAGTGTTCTGGTTCTGACATCTCGATCCCATCTTGATGGACAATCAGGCGGAAGAACATCGACGGCGAGGCAATCGACAGCATAATCGAAGAAGCGAGAAAGACGTCCCCATTAGACTCATGCTCTGCTGGGTAATGGTAGTTCCGCGCGAGAATTCTTCGTCTGATTAAGCTCTATGGAAGTTTTTTCAATTGAAGAAACTCTGTCTAAACGATCGCCCGGGACAGAATGAGACGTAAGAGCTTAAGTGAACGGAGATACTTACAAGCTTTTCCTGAACGATTCGCCGTGGAGTTTAGTTTTTCTCCGACAGAGAAACAAGTAGTTCATTGAACGGCAGATGGGTTCTGTAATTACGAACCACGCTGGCAGCCCCGCACGCACAGCAGAGCTCAACATAGGTAGTTTCCGAGATGAGCACGTCGTCGCAGGGCCAGCTCCCACTAGAACGAGGTCGAAGGGAATAGATGCATCGCATCGAACAGAGGAACATCAAGAGTTCGCACAACTTTCCCGGAACTTTACTCATCGGAGGTCTATTGGAATATAGGGTACAGTTGCAGCTCTCCTCCGAAACTCGCAAATTGAATGCCCGGCAACTGTACAACTTGTCCTAGTCACCGCCCTCGCGGATTCCCAGCACAATAAGTGGCGGCAGATGGCTTTGTCACGTCCGAATCCGACGATAAATGTTCGCGTACTCGGGTTAAAGTTACATTTCCCTTAGAAAAGGCGAATCAGGATCCACGTTCATTTCGAGGTCCTGGAGAGGCCCTTCGGTGGGACTTTTGGAAATTTTACTCGAGATTCTTCCTTGGGCAGCACGTGAACATCGGACGAGGCTCCGAAACTCAGGGAGTGAAATTCCTAAGATTCTCGTGTCTTAATAAAGGGTACTCTACTTTGAGAGGAGAACAGCTGGATTAAGATTGTGCAGAACAAGTTGAGCAGAAAGAATATTGCCGGGCAGTATCAATGGGCCTTTTTCCGGACCTGCCTGATCCCCTCCTCGTTCCGCTACCGAGGAGCCCACTTCTCGTTCCTAACACTCGAATCGGGTCCTGGGTGAAAGAGAAGTCTGTCGTTCCATAGACCCGAAAGGGTCTTCGAGGACTGTCCCGTTCGTCGGTCGCCGGTCCGCTCCGCGCGCCTGGACCGATCGTTTCGGAAGTGGGAGGCGAAAACATAACGAGATGTGCGGAAACGTATTCATGGCGCGGTGAATGGGCAACGAACACGTGGCCCGCGGAATATCACGCGCCCATCAACTCCGTCATTCATAGCCCGAGGCCAGATGCCGCTGGTTCGTTCCCTCAGCTACCTAAGTTGCCGCAAGAGTCTTCGCGAGTGTTCGTTTTTTTTAAGCTCGTTCTGAACTCACTTACAAGGCGCAGCAGATCTCACCTTGCCGCGTTCCTCCCGAACATCCTCCGAGAATGAAGAGCTGAAAGGCGTACCTGTCGGCGATGGAGATGTTTACACCGCCGGAACGAACCCAAAAACTATGTTCTTCGTTTTTCGAAAACCAATCAATGTAGAACGTCAAGCCAGACATGTTCCGTTATTCGAGATCTCGAAGTCGAGTTTGAGAATCCCGCAAGAATGCGTTCTGACGACTCGATGAGCATGCATGTGTGAACAGGGATCCCAAAGTTTGCACAGAACCCAAGCTTTTCGAAGCGCTTTTAAGCACTGAACTCCGACCCGACTTCACGAAACCCGGACTGCGTCCCGGCTCTGTAAACAGGAGTTTAAAATCTGGAAATCGCTCCCCTTACTTCGAATTTCATCTTCTGTTCCTCTTTCTCGAGCCCCGTAACGGCGCCGGCGATTGATTGACGGTTGTCGGAACTTCAGCGCCACGTTCGCTATTCCGTATCAGCAATCCGATCGTTCCAATGTATTGCTTTGTTGTTGGCGGAAGCCAGCGAATCAGAGATTTACGTTGCTGAGGAGAACTACTGTGTTTGTGACCTGCGACTCGCAACAGAGATCAACGAAATCGCTTTCAAGGCGACTGAATTATTTGCTGTCGTCCTGAATCGCTTGATAAATGTACATGAAGTGCGGCGTCCAAGTTTAGAAAGTCGCCAAAGCTTGCCCGTTGCGCTGAGCTTGGTGACTTTTTCAAGTTATGAGCTTGGCTGACCAATTTTTCACGCAGGCGCTCTGTCCGTCAAATGCAGACTGAAATCGGGTGTTTTACACAACGAAAACCCTCGATACCGAAATCGTTCCAATCCTGAATACTGGTCGGGCCATAGAGAACTTTTCGCTCGGGAAAGTTCCGTCGGAAAACGTGCCGTGATTTTTCCGGATGTCTCCCTCTGAGTGAAGATGACTCACCGCGTCGGCACTTCGATGCGGAATTCTATTTAACAACAAATGCAGACGCGTCAAATCGGCCAATGTGCTGGCATTCGCAAGTTTCCGGCTCTCCGATCTGTTCTCTGTCTCGCCGGCGACAGAGTCGGCCTGAACTATTTCTCGCATACGAAGCTGTGGCCTCTTACATTATCGCGGCTCTTTCACAAAAACGTCCCATTGGCACAGCTGGAAAAGTGGCGATTCCGATCTCGGGAAAGAGCTATGAGCAGCGTGTCGTCTCCGCTTCTGCTCCATGGTCCGGGGTAACCTTTCTGTCTCCTAGCGCGGCTGCCTTCTCGCCTGCGGGAATGACTTGCCCTTGAGTCGAGCGAGTCCGCGGTGGGCCCCTCGGTGCAATATTTCACCTCGCAGGTCTCGGTAGACGCATGGAATGTCGCTTGGTTGCGTTCCCGGCTGGTTGCGGCATTACCCCAAACGATGTACCGTGACATAGTTATCGGTTCCCATGGTGTCTTCATCGTTATGTGTTTCTTTGTCGGTCGCCGAACCCACGAAAAAGCGTGGCTGCAAACCTTAATAATTCTCAGATAATGACTGCGGTCCTTTTCGATGGGCTGGTTGGCCGATTCACCAAGAAAGTCTGACTGAATGGGAAACTGGCGTGAAGCCTCTTTCCTCCGACTCGAATCTCTAACCACACCTCTTCACGGCTGAAACGCTTTTTTCCCCCTCGTTTAATAGTCCGTCCGCTCAGTGGTTCTTCAAGTTTTGAATCTTTTTCTCCCGAGCTCCTCGCGCATCAATCTGTGGTGAAGAGGAAGCCTCGCTCGTGTCGGTTTGGTGCAGCTCCTGTTTTCAAACTAATGGATAAGTCAATGCTTTCATTGGAGCTGGGAACTTTGTAAGAGGCGTAGATAGCCGGGCAAACTGCCGACGTTGAAAGCAGGGAGAAAACGAGGAACGATGAAAGAAAGAGTGAGAATATCTTTTGAAAAGGCCGTCAGTCCATGAGCTGAAGCCGCCAAAGTGCGTTCCCATTGACGACTGGCGAATTTCATTCGCAAAGACAGCGCTCTCTAAAACCTCTGGAAAAAATACTCTCCGTTTTCTTTTCGGCTTGAACTTCCTCGCTAGGAAGAGTCCCAACCGACGTAATACGACTGTACACTGTCATATCCAATACGAGCGGAAAACTGCTCTGACGAAATTGACGTCGGCAAAAAAGGGATAAGAGAAGTAGTGCTAGAGACGAAGAGCAGGTAACAAGGTTGGCTAACGAAATTCGGCGGAATTTTACTTCGCTCCACGTTCGTCAACGGCTGTAATGATGTTGTTGGGTTTTTTTTCCAACGCTTCTCTTCCGTTCGGAAGCAATCGTGATTTCCAAGTGCTTTGTTGTCGTTTTTTCCTCGTGAAACCGGCAAACGACTTAGGACCTTGTTGGGTGATAGGATTCCCAATCATGTGAGCACTGCTGTCGCTCTTCTCAGCTACGCATTTGCTCAGCATGATGAGTGTTTCCAGGTGCACATAACGAGTGTTTCCAGTTCCCATGACCGAGTGATTTCATGACGAAAGGGAGTCTTTGTAGCACTTTCCTTCGATTGTGGACAAGTGCGGGTGATCGACATCGTCCTGTCCTCATGTTGCGACATAGTAGCGAACGGTCATTGATTCCTAAACCATTCCATACATACTGTTTTTCCTCTCTGAGAGCATCGAGAAAATTTTAGCTAGTTCATCGCTCTTGGCGAATCGCAATTTCGTCGAAACATTCAATAAAGAATGCAAACATCGAGTCGAAAGTGTTTCGAGGAAAATTCCAAAATGGATGCACCTTCGGATGATCTACGGCTTCTTACAGCATACGGCGACGTGGGAGCAGCCAAGCCCAACAAACGGTAAAACTCGGCTCCAAGTCGAGCTTGAACAGCTTCTTGAACGGAAGAAAAACCACCTCCTTGTTCTTCCCCTTAGGCCAATGACAACAGGGCAAACACGCAACTCGGTTGTAGTACTCTTTCTTCCTCTCTCGTTCCTCGGATGTTGTTTCAGACGCTGGCATTTTGACTCTGTTTTGTGAGTCGCTCCTTCTTGCGGTCTACTTGTTCCTCAGTCCTTCTGCTGGCGGGTCTTGTTCGATGTGCGACGGACTGAGTCAGCGCCGCGGCGCCCACTAAAGTTGTTTCCTGAGGTTGTTAGCGAGGGGTTTGATCCAACAAAATGGATCCATAGCAATCGTATCCGTCATCGGGAGTCATCAATCGGTTCTTCGCAGTTTCCCCATTGTTGCTCTTCCGATGAGACCGTGCTTGTTCCAGGTGCTAATAGAGTTGTTGATGTCGTCGTTTCTCGGTATTGTGGAAAAATTCGTCGGTCACTTACCACAATGGGTCGTACGGGCTCGTTAATTCGGTCGCTGCTGTCTTCATATACGGACAATTGGCTAATCTGTCTTGTCCGACGGACGGTCGGTCGCTCTGTCTGTCCACCTCGTCTTCGCAGGATAACTAGAGACACAGAAGTGAGTTCGTCGGCATCTTCATCCTCGAACATCCTCAGTCGGTCGGATGGCAGGTCTCGAAGCTAATTGGCTGTACAATTAGGAACACTTTTCTTCTTGTCTCGTTTTTTTTCCACGGCACAGATTGACGAGTCTTGATCCCGCGGAGAAAACTTGCTCCATCCTCGAGACGTGTCATGTTTTACGTGTCTCCACGACAGCCTCGACCAAACTTTAAAGCTCGAACTCTTAACCGTGGAAGCTGGACGCTGATATCTTTGACGCAGAAAACACGTCGCCAGACGAGAAAAGTGTCGTTTGGGGCAGAGGAGCCGTGGCCATGCAAGAAAAATCTTCGAGGCTCGACGAGGCATGCTCCTTCCTCCGGTTGAGAGCTCCCGATGGAAAAATCGCTGTCCGGCCGAGTTGTCCGACCCGGAGCCGTGGAGGCCGACGAGCTCGTCGCCTCGATCTACAGAATTAATACGAGACACTCTTCTCGGCGAGAATCATCACTCATCCCTTGCTCTATCTACGTGATCCCCGAGAAGGACGGGATGCGGCCTCGGACGCAACTCGCAGTGAGGAACTACATATGTTTCCCGAACGCGGTGTTTCCTATGCAGTCCCGAGATCATCGGTTTCGAAGGACAACTCCTCCTGCTCAGAGGATCAGGCAGCTCGCAATTTGCGAGAATTCGATTGTTTTGGGCGGAAAGGATGGATCCAAATGTCCAGCAGTAATCCCTGGCGGCGGGCAAGCCCATCAGAGGTCCATCCGCTTGCGTTCGAATAGATCTACAAACTTTCTGAGTCTCCTCTACATGATCTCGAACCCCTTCGGATGAGTCCCACAATAAACTGCTAAAAACTAGATTCCTTCCTCCCAGTGCACTCGTACTTAGCTGCAGGTAAACAGTTTCACACGAGACATTAAACACGTTTCCTAGATACGGGCTAGACGGCGGTTACCGCGGACGAATGAATGGGCTGCGCTTCTACTTCTGAGATGACGACATTACTGTCTCGTTTCAGGTAACCGACTCCAACTCCCTCCACTAAAGTCCATATTCCAAGTGTTCGCAGGTCCCGCGTTTTCCGAGATTTCCACGCCAATGATCCAAGTATTTTCCCGCCTTCTTGATCCCTCTCAGTGTATCTGTTCAAACATCTTTCAAAAAAGAATTTCTCTCTTCGACGCCAACACTGCGCAGTACCGGACTCTCTCTTCGGGTTGTACAGTATGTGTTCGTAAGGAGTATTGCTCGCGGAAGATTCTCATCACATCATCATATTTACAAGGCTGCCGTGCCCGAGGAATATGATGAAAAACGCAAGCGATCACTTATGTCTCTAAACCTTGCCTCTGAGAGACCTTGGTAACATCCCGCGTCAGAGGTCGAAGGTCGCTTGTAAACCAAAGAAGCCCTATTGATTTTCTCTGATAGTTCGAATGAGGGAAATCGCAGGAATAGCATTGCTCGTGGTGTTTGGTGAGACGGACGATAAGTCTTCTTATAGAAGAACAATTATCGACGTTTGCCATGTTCCCCTTGCCCACTTGCTCGCACCAAACTCATTGACGGACATACGAACGTACCTATCCAAGAACACAACACGTGAGAAAAATTCTATACAAAAAATAATTCCTCTTTTAGCGGATTCAGGCTTTCTTGAACTTCCCCCCTCCCGGCGATCTCGAAGCCCGCTAGTTCTATCCGGAAAACACTATCGGGATGAGTGATGCGGTTTTCAGAGATGAGAGATTTCACCTCATTTTGAACCATGGAAGAATGAATTCATTTTCAAAAGATAGAAGATGGCTCCTATGAAGTGTACATAGATGTATCTAGTTTGAGTGAATCTTTGCGAGAAGAAGCCATTGAGATATGAAGTTACGGGAGGAATCGAAGCAGATGCAGTTTTTGGAATAAGAACATCATTTTCTCTCTCACGGCGACAGGAGGACAGTAGAATATCACAAGAGAAAGTATATGATCCGGCTCAAAAGTGCCAACAACGCCAGCCAGGGTGAAGGAATCTCTTCTCCTCTGTCTCCGAAGTCAACGACAAATTTGAGTTTCGTGTCATTTATCAGAATTTCCTCTGCTTGTATGCTGGGGAGATAGACCTTGACGAATTGAGATAAATGTTACGTCTGAAATAGATATGCAGATTCCATGTGACAGGGGGGGAAGCGGCAAGGTTCCCTGCCTGCGGTGCGGGGCGCATTCTTTTTTCTCGCATCTTAGTTCTCGGCCTGCGTTCTTGAAGTTTGCTTGGTTTGCCGGCCGCTTACAAACCAGGAAGGTAGCCGGCGAGGCAGGCATTCCCATATTCAAAGAGCGCCACTCGGGTCCCTCGAGAGAGGTTTTGCGGAGAACCAATTGTGTCCTGCGTTCCTTGCACTCAACGTCGGCGTCGCTCGTCCCCTCTAGCTGCAGGAGCTTTCACAATCCAAATTTCGCTTCTCGGAGTTCAGAGGAGGTGCAAGTTTTCCTCCACCCCCTCATCGTGGCGAAGCTGATTGTGGCTTCCAGACGACTCACAAAAGCGGACATCGCCATGATCATTGTGCGTTTCGGAGCCCTCACCGTAGCGCCCAGACAGAAGTCGTTGGCTTCGGATTGCTCCCGCAGAACAAATGACAACGTAGAGAAAAACAGAATGTCGTCGACGGTGGCGAGGTCATAACACAATTTCACGGCTACCGGATCCTTTTGAAACAATGAATCATCCCGGATCCTCATAACAAGAAACTTCGACGCTGTCCCCGTGGAGCTAATGTGCGGAGCGTTTGTGATCGCACCGCAATCACAGGGACAGAGAGCAATGAGTCCTTTTGTTTTTCGCTTCGTATCTGTTCGTCGTTTCGAGTAATGGCTGCCGTCAGGTCTTGTTGGTCTGCTGCAAACGGAGAAAGCCCGGAGCAGCTCATTTGTCACCGGTGTCAAAAGCGCTTGTCGAAAAGAAGGAACTCTCCCGGTGGATCCGCGTTCCTCAGAGCAGAGAAAGTGAAACCGCGACGCAAACGATGACGGGGAAGAGATCGTCTCAACGACAACGGTACGAAAATAATCACCAAACCAATTCATGTACTGCTGCTTTCAGGTCGCCCTCTCCCTCATTCCCTAATGGAACTGCTGGAGTCCAACTGAGCAGAAGGCGGAAAGCTCAATTTACGCATGCCAAACACATGCCTTCCGAGAATATTCCCTCGCCGCTCGAAATTATCGCTCGCGAGAATCGCTTGCAATAGTGCAGCTTTTAGTAAGGTGACTCCATTTTCTATTCGACTACAAATGTCTCCGGTGCCTGTCGCCACCTCTATCAATGATTCATGAATGGACGAGCATTCATATCGGACTTGGTATGCGCATATTACTGACCAAGACATCGGAACGAAGTGCATAAAGCGACTGAGCTAATTCGTTTGAGCTTGAGCTTCTAGGGATCTGGTAGCGTATGAGTCAGTGGATGTATCCACTCGGGAAATGTGTTCATCACGATGATTCAACGGCAAAGCTGCTAACGAATTCATGGCTTCCCTGGAACCATGCTTGCCTTCGGTGCCAGCCTTTCAGGAGAAGATATCGACCGAGTTTTCATCCGCTAATTACTTAAATCAGCGCACGCACTCCATCCGTTAGGGATGTTTTTCGCCGTGGATTCAAGAAAACGTCCCTGAAATTGAGGAACTGTGCATGGCGATGTCGTCGAGGTGTCGCACGGGGAAGTTCGGTTCGTTTCAAGGTCCAAGTAACACCTTTCCCGCTGGGTCGTTCAAGTGTGGCTACGAGCGGAAACCACTTGAAACCGTGCTTGAGATGAGAGGTATCTTCACGTCGGAATCGCGCTGTGAGCTTATTACGGGCGCTTGGAAGCTGGAGAGCAGGACCACGCCACAAAGGCGTCACCTGGTGAGTCCGAGCTAGCGAGTTCTACAAAACATTAACACAACTTTCCGTGGTCGGTCGAGCGGCCTCTAACGTTCTCCCCGCTAACGGGATATCGCGTTAATGGTGTCCGCCGCCATTTTGGAAGAGCATCCTCTCGTTACAGCGGGACGGACTCTATCAGCGGGAGTAGAGGAGAAACACTTGAAGAGAAGCTCCTGATTCTCCCATTGACCTCGCCGACAAAACGTGGATTTCGATCTGCCTTAACCGCCGGCGCCGCATCGTCCCAAGAGCGCTCGAAACCTCTGTTTGAGACTGAGTGAGTCTCAAGCTGGAGGAAGTCTCTCGCGAGGATTACGCACGACGCAGTGGACTACTTGTAAGTCAACACCGATTTTATCGACCGTATCATCGAGTGACAGGAAGAACTTTCTCTTATTACCTGTAGTTAACACGCGCAAAAGCTGGCAGCAGGCATCTGATAAGAACTGACACTGAACGACGGCAACAATTACTACACCGGCATGGCTGGCCTTGTCGTGGCAATGAGCTAATGCATCCTCACAGGCACTGGCCACTGGATCTAGGTAGAGGAAGGGGCGCTGTAGAGGAACATGACAGAGATATGAGTTGACGAGCAAGATGAATGTCGAAGGGTGCTGCTTGTTGTAGCGTCGGAAGCATTAGCTGTACGTGGGTGGAACCAGATCAGAAACAAACAAATCCTCTGCGAAATGATTCTGAGTTCATCGCTCTTGATGAATGAGCATTCGCACAAGATTTTTCTGACACAGTTCTGTGTCATCGCTTCCGGTGCTGGGGACCTATGTTCGAGAATCGATTGCGCTTGAGAATGAGCATTTCTCGAGTATCGTATCCTCGCTTATCGCATTCTGGGGATCTAGGGATCTCGACTCCCTACATATGGACCCGTAGTTCTACCGGCTTGGGATGGAATAGGATAGTATGTCTCGTAACGACAACAATCGAAAACAACGTTGTATAATTGTCAATTTCGTTCAAAGAAACTATAAACGACCCAACTACGACCTATTTGCTTTTCTCGATCGAAACATCGAAAGGGGGTCGGCCACCTGCAGCCGAGCTATTGTTGACATTTTGGACAAATCTCGAGCGTCACACCGGCGGCTACAAGAACGCAGTGAGTCCCAGACTTCTGTGACATTATGATGTCGTCGTTATTCCAGAAACCATCCTGGGCACCCGAATCCTCACTTGAACCCGATTTGACCGGCACTGACTCCGAAAGAACGCTCGTCTCAACAAAACTGCGGTAAACGGCCGAACCGAACTCCCACTGCTGGCAGCGAGAAGTGCACCACGAAGAGGGTTACTTATTCCAAAGTGAAAACATTCTCCGGGAGAAACCATAGAGTCCAAGTGGCAGGATATCATACGGTTGCACCGGAAACGTGCGCCTAGGGCAATATTCAGAGCGAAGTCGATAACAACACCGAATTGATTGCTTGGAGCCGCATCGAGCTTTATCCGGCGCGAGCGAGCGATTTGCAGCTCCGGTTGAAGTTCTCTCCGAATCGAACGAAGGCTATATTCTAGAAGATCGCGAACAAATTCTTGGGAAACCGCGGAAAACTCGATGTCGAAAACTCGAGAACCGCGGTCGGAATTGGGATGGGAAGAATGTCCGATCCTCGAGTCTCACAGTGAACGTACTCCAAAATCGGTTCGATAGCCAAAACAAAGCCACGTTGTCTCCTCTGTCCTACGGCTGATTGCTTGCTATTCACTTATTTATTTCGTGGTCTGGGAAGAGACGCAGCGAGCATCTCTTGGGACGTGACTATCTGTTGTTCCACAACTTCGGAAGACCTTTTTCCGATCAGTCTGGTCAAGCTAATCACAATTTACAGTTCTCGAGGGGTTACGGGTTCTTTATCTTTTCCATTCGTTGCTTTGTTCTCTCGTTCGAACATCTGGGTGGACTTTCTCGATCTCCACCGCGCTCGACAGCGACGCTCGTAACCGAGTCACCAATCAGACTCGGTCACACCCAGCCGAGTGTAATTCTCTCGAATTCGAAGCAGACAGACGAAGCGCAAAGAGAGAAAACCCTAGATCAAAGCGAATAGATTCTCGAAAATTCGTTCCAACTACGCTGTCGGGTCCGTGGTCCCGGCATACTGATTCGTGGGATCTTTCTTTTCCGATGATGTTCGTCATTCTTCTCAATATTCTCTCTTCGACCGGGTTATACTTGTCATAGTTTTGTGTCGATTCGGCTCCGAACGGTCGGAAGTTTCTGGAAGGAACGAATCCTTTCTGAATGTAGTCACAGGATGGCCACATCGTCAGAAAAATCTTCCAGAATCCGTCCGCAGGGACCCATTGATATAAAAATGACGTTGCATGGTACAACAGATTCAGGTCAAAGTGCTCGTTCACGCCTCTCCGTTGGCATTTTTCCACGAGAGACTTGAGAATCCCGAGGTTTTCTCGCCGGGAAAAGTTTCCTCCCTCCGAAGGAATGCGTGACGCGCAGCACTCCTCTACCAAATGCTTGAGAAATCGAAACTTTCGCACGCTGCCAGGGTTCATGAACTCCTTCGAATCGCTAACTATGCGCGCAGAACTCCAGCAAATTGACAGGCAAACCAGCTGGGTCACTGGAACCTTATCAGGTCAGGCCCTCAACGATACGTAAGAATGAAGGTCCAGGAATAACGTTGGAAGTGGTCACAAATCTCCCCAAAGAGACGAACATGGTGGACGGGCGGATACGGAAGAAACTTATACTCATCCTTTTGAAACTCCCATTTCAATCCTGAGTCCATCCTGAACGGAGACAGCTCAACGGTGAGGTGACTCGCACTTTTCGTCCGACGGCGAAGACGGATCTTGTCCTCTGCGAGTTGGCGCAAGGTCAAACATCGCGTCGGAGTTCCGCTCGCTTGGTCCGAACAGAGAGCCTTTGAACGCTTTGCCGAAATTGGTCTCTACTCGCATTTCGCTCGCCTTTGTCAAAGTGTGTGAGGACTGTGGCCTCGAGATGAGAACCGGGCACTGAAAAGTCGGGATTAGTCCGAAGCAGGTTGAAAAGTCCGTGTGTAAGTCACTGCATTATCCTTGAGCTACTTTCACTGAGAAAAATGAGTCATTTCACTCTCGCGACAACGCCGCTCTGAGGTCCTGATACGCGGTGCGACAGTTGAATTGTATTCCCATTCCCCGAGAAACAATTTTGCTCCATTGTAGTCAGCCTGATATGAGCGCGCGTCTAACTCGCTTAGTTCTGAAGTCGCTCCCAGCTTTGCTCCAGCTCGAGAGACGCGATATAATGCGCAGGTTCCTGGGAGGTGGATAGTCGTCGTAGGAAAGTTGTTTCATTATTTTCTGCTTATTGTTCGTAGCGCTCACAAAAACCGAACTCCAACTTGGGATCATTAGAAATCATCCTCGGAAACTCTTGGACCCCATCCTTAACTCGGCCGACACAATAGTGCAGTGGCAACGTATACGTCATTATCCTGCGGACAACAAGACGGTCTTTCCATCTGCGTGCGTTCCTTTGAGACGGGCAGAACATACATGAAGTCGCTGCTGTTCAACATCCTCATGAATGATGATATCGAGTTCGCTCGAATCGAGCGATCATCAGTGGAAAGCTCCCGGTGGAAGATTTCCAGATATACGCAGTCACATTTTGCCGTGTGGGACCATGGTCGCAGTCATTCGTTTCGGAACGATATTGTATAACAAATACAGGGTGACAGAGAAAGACGGAATATTGTTCATCTTGCCGTGAGCCCAGAAAAATAGAGAAATTCAAACAAATGTCAATTGATTCTTATATATTTATCAGTGCTCCGTGGAGGTGGAGTCGAATGCGCTCCAAAGTGCCCGCCGCGGTCTCGGATACAGTGCCGCGGAGTCTTGCCGGAAAGTCCATCCTGCATCGCGGGAGTGCCCGCGGAATCAAGACGGAGATTTCAGAATTGATTTTGTCATCACGAAAACAAGAGGTGTCTTGCCGGAAGCGCAAATCCCCGCCCAAACCATCACCGACTGTGGATTCTGTCTGCGTTGAACCAAATGGCAGGCTGAAAGGGGCTCAGGGGTCCAAACTCTGTCGTTCTGACGATTGTGAGCTTGTTCGATTGTGAATAACTTCTCATCGTTGGAAAGAATTCTTTGCCAGGCCGAACCAGCGGCCCGCTTTGCGAGTTCGCGGCATCTTCCTAACCGTGTCGCCTTGTTTTCTTCAGTCTACTGCTGAACTTTTCGGAGCGTGTGAGGCACGAGTTGAAGTTCGTTTTTTACCATCTCCCTCACCGTCTCGCAGTTCAGGCCAGTTTCACGAGGGATTTTTACAGAGATGACAGAGTTTTCCGCAGAAGTCTCTCCTTAATCAACTTTCGATTAATCGGTGTATTGACGGTGCGTTTCCTCCCTCTCCCTGGACGGTCGCCTTCATGACCAAACTCCAGGAACCGGCTTATGGCTTTTGACACCGTTGATTTGTGAACATTTAGATGGCGAACGATTTGACACTGACGGTGGCCTTGTTGAAATAATTTCAAAATAGCCAAACGATCGCTTTTCATGGCGCTTTCTATTGTAGTGACAGCGGCACTTCTGGCTTCATTGAAAAAAAGTTTCCGTTATTTCTGTCAGCCTGTACAGAATGGATCGGAGGTCCCTCACCAATCATCGATGGGGCATGACTGGGGACCTTTTCGGGGCTGCGGCCTCGATCTACCTGGAGATTTTCGTGTGCCCTAAGTCTTCAAAATGACTTCCAAATGACCTGACCTCCTCAGAAACCTCTTGGAAGGGCCTCAACCAGACCGTCGTCGGCCGAAATTCCATTACTTCCTGAGAGAACCGATACGTTTCTGTTCACGTTTGAAAAATACGATTGGGGCGTCACTTCTGATACATGCAGTAGTCATGGCCGAACACATTCTTTCTCTAAACCGGGATCGGTCGCCTCCTACAATTCTCGCGGGCGTGGTGGATGGCGCAAAATGGGCTCGGAAGGGTCTTCTCGATGTTAGATCCGAGCTCCGCCACATGCCGACCATCTTCGGCCCCTTCCGCACGATCCGCCGACCTCCTCAGGACCACTGTAAAACATCTCGCAGTGCTCTCGAATCACCGCCGTGACTGTGACTGTAGCGACAGTTCCTGTTTTTGATGCGGCCGTTCGTCGATCAGCGCAGACAATCGAAATACCTCCCTCGAGATATCGAGTAAGGAACGTGGCCGACAAGCATCGAGAAGTTCCTTCTCTTCGAAAAATTCGCTGAGTTTTTGACTCAGAAAATTTCCAGTGTTTGATCGTAAGCTTCTCCGCTTAACTTTGCGCCATGTAATTCCCGAATGGGTTTTCCCCCGTCTCGCCCGTGCAGTGAAACTTTCCTCAACGGGGGGGAAACAATACCGAGCCTACATCTCGAGAGGAAGTTGATCCAAACGAGACTGGACGAGCAGATCGTCGGGCTTTTAAAAGAAAATTTCATTCACCACAAATTGTGTTACCGAATCGCAATGACTCTTCCTGAATTGTTATCTTCAGGACACGTCGAGACTCGAGGTTCGCGAATGTGGTTTAGGTGGGAAAACTTCATTCATCATCTTATCATTTGGAACAGATGGAAGGCAACTACAAGGGCGACCTCGCAATGATCCATTCGACTCCTGGCTTTTACGGTTCATTACAGCAATGAATCGAAATTGTTCGGAGATTCGGAACACAACTCTCATAGAATCGCTATTTGGTATTATCAGGAAAGATGTTTCGGTCCCATATTCTGAGAGCAATGCGCTCATCTTGGCAGAAGCTCATCTCGGTACACAATTACTCTGACAGTCACGGCGGACCCCATAATAAATCTTCAGTAACGTAATAAAACCCACCAGGTTTGATGATGAAGGAGAGTACATGATTTCGCTGGCCATGATCGTGGCACAGATTCGTAAAGGACCTTTCAACCCACGTTCCCTGCACGGATTCGTTCGCGTACTTTTCAAACATCATCAAAGAAGATTTTCTCTTCGCCGAACTCGTTCTCAATGTCCGCCGATGAGCTCCTGTCGGCGGACTTCCTCGCTGATTCTTACAGCATCTCCTCTGGCTACAAGAATATATGTATGTAAGTAGATGGTCGCTCGGTTGGTTCCCGCTTACTAGCTTCTCGCTCTGGCAGCTACGTGCAAGCCTGCGACCGTGCCTGCTAACCCACCTCCCAACCATTGCGGGCTAGCTCATTCAGTTTGTCGCTCACTCACACGACGGCGGTCCAGCGAGAAGAGAACATGCGTGCCAATGTTGAAGCTAATATCCGGATGCCGATTCGCTCGGGAGGAAATCACATCTCAACACCGTCAGCCAGCCACGAGCACCGAACACGATTTGTATATCAGCCTATTCTCAGTTTATCGGAGCCACTCATAACACAAAGTTTTCCGTTGCCGTCGTCACCGGTGCCGCCGCGGCTTCCACTGATGGAACCTTATTACGTCAAACAGAATATACATACAAGCACGGAGAGGGAAACATGGCTTCGCTCGTCAAGCGTGAAGGAGGCTCAAAATGATACGCACTCTCTTCGCATCGATTGCCGGAAGGCTCCGATAGTTGCGCGACCGTGTACGAAAATGTTTTTCAAATAACCACTGAGGGAGACGTTCAATCGAATTACGTTCATTCCCACCTTGTGATGGACCAGTTGTCTACTCATTCAGCTCAATATGAGTTCACTTCTTACATTTTCTGAGGTTCGGCGCCAAACTTCCCCATCTGCAGTGGAACCCCCCCCTCCCTCTGACAACCCCGGGACTCCGACTGAGGAGGGGCGGTGATTCTGGGCTCCTCGACGAATTTACACGTATTCGTTGTAAAATGGATAATCACAAAGCCCCGCTCTTGAGACCTCAATGCAAATAACATCCAGCCTCAGCCGACAAGGCGTTGGCGTCAAGGAACTCGAGAGCGAACTCACGGACGGTCCATAGGATTGCGAGCATTCCATAGGCTTAAGAATAGCACTCGACAGCTGTCCGGTTGTATCGAACGTGGGCGAAGTCTCGAAGTAATCAACATCGGAAACGCAACTGATCGATCGATATGTCTATCAGAGACCGAATGGTGCATTTCGCTCTGCGAACAGGTTGAATGAAACATTGGAACATCGTCTTCGAATCTATCCATCCGTTTTTGAGAATTCTGAAGTGAACCTGATTCAGTTTTGTTCTGGAAGCGCGGACGTTCGCAATGCAAATCGAACATTGGGACAAAGTTCTGTAGCCGCTGCTGTTGTCTAAGGCCTACTAGGACCGTCTTGTTGAACGTTGGAAGGCAGATTCTTATAACAGATTGGCCTGATTCGCCGTTATCGGCAGATGGTTCGAGATGATAAGACGAGAAGCATTGAGAGACAGAAAGCCCAGCCGACGAAAAATATTAGACAGAGATTACATCTTTTTGCTTGTTGTTGATTTACGTGCCTGGCGCACCCCTTTTTTGCGGAATTTTGTTACGTTATCAGCACAAGAGATCAAATAAGCAAACAATGCTGATCTAAAACAATGGGATGAGCCGCTGATGAAGATGTTGAATGCGGGACAGCTCCGTAATAGCGGGCAATGTGAAGTGCCCCAGGGCACGGAAAGTCTTTTCCACGATGGAGCGTACACGTCGAAGAACCTTGGATTGGATGATCTCGCTTTCGAGGCGGGCAGGCTGTTTTGAGTCCATGCCGGAGAAGACAGACGCAAGGGACTCGAATTCTCGATTGCTTCCTTATCGTTCGAGGCTGTGTTGTGTTATTTTTCCCTGCAAAGGTAACCAAGACAGAGTGGAAGGGAAAAACTTCGAACTCGAGGCAAACCAATTCCCCATCCGCGTGCGTCTCCCAAGGGACTGGAGACTACAGCGTCAGAATTCACTTCAAGTTGGATAGCAGACTTTGAGGGAAGCCACTGACGCAGTTAGCCTAACGAGTGTTTTCCGATACTCATCCGGGATGTTTGCATTATCTCGGAGGGGAGCCGAAATCGAAGCGCGAAGTTAGCTACCTCTATCTCGTCATATCGAACCGTTGCTGTGTCATGAGATGGCGTCTCCTGAGTCCCGTTCTTGCGCGAAAATCAGCAAAATGGGTGAGAAACAAGGCGAAATGAAAGCAAAGTGGCGTCTTCGATCTCTACAGCTCCTCTATACCGCGGATTCAAGAGAGTACTGAATCCATATCCAATTGTTCGGACTGCTTGTGTCATGGGATGAAATCAACATTTCCGCAATGCATGTCATCATCTACGGCGGCTCGGTTGCAAGTTTTGTCAAACTCAGAACGGAGGCGCCAGTGTGATCTCTTGTCTCGGAATTCCGTTGAACGAAATTCCGCAGCATCTGCAGATCTCTCAAAGTTCTAGGCGTTCAATTTGAGAATCTTCATCACCATCAAACAGCGCGGCCGTCAGGCGTTGTGATTTGAAACTTTTGAACAATTTTTCGCGTTTGATTAGCCATCATCTGTCTATGAGCCCCCGACACGAAGAACTCTGATTTCATGCCAAAGATGTCTGATTCTTTCTACTTCACGAGAATAATGAATCGTTTTGAATATCTAAAATGGAGCCACGCTCAGGATAATTATCTAGAACTCCGTGAGGTCTTCCTGGTATCGAACGACACAGATGGAACGGACGCTCAATTTTGATGATATCGGACAACTTCGGCGCCACGATAACTCAAACGAGTCCCGTCCGATCGATGACACCGGTCTGCAATTCGAATTCTGACCACACGCGAAAAGTGAGAACAACATTCGCGGATATTGCAACATAGATTCAAACGAACCAAATCACGACATGTCGGAGATTCTATAACCGACACGCGCGTTTTCGGAGTTGGATAGAGAAATTTCCAGTCAGTGTTCGACCGCAGACGGTCGCGACGCTCGGAATGTGCCACGGAATGTCATGCATCTTCCGGAGGTAGATGTCGCACGCTACGGTCAAACATTGACCCTAGCAGATATCAAGTTGCGAGTTGGCGGGCACGCGCAACACGCAACGGGATCGAAAATATTTACGGATCCGATGTTGGACTCGCAACACGATTCCCAATGTCTGACTGAATGACGTTGACGGGGTGGCAGCGGCCCGCAAATCTTTTTCGAAAGGAATGCGCTGCCTTTTGAAAAGCAGCGAGCGAGAGGGGAGAGTCAAATCGTTTGCTTTCGCTACGGCTTCGCATTCTTCATCGTCTCCTCTTGCCAGTGATGCCCTTGCAGCAGCCTGTCTGGCTGAATGCGGCTCGAGTTGAGGCTTCTCCGTTTTCTTTAACAACGTCGGCAGGCAAGGAATGGGGGCAGAATATCATTAGGCTGTGTTTCTTGGCGAGCAGGCAAACCAGACAGAGCTCTTAGCCAACGCATCCCGAAAAAGGCTATTCATCAAATGATTCGTTGCTTCGCTCGTTCATCGATAATTGACTCGCAGGAGGAGGAGGAGGAGGAGAATAGCTTGAACGAAGGACGGAGTGAGCATGAGGCTTCGCATGCAGAGCGGCCCTCCTGCGGCTTCGTCTCGGTTTCCTTTTTTCTCAAGTAGCTGACCAGCGGAACACAAACAGACGGGACAAAAACCCTGGTTGAGACGTCTTGTGGCGGGAGAAACATCTCAGGATCACTCGGATGTGAGCCAAGGTAAAAAAATCCGCCGAAGTTCTCCAAACACTCCCCGGTGTCAAGTCCGGAATGTTCCTGCTTTCCCGTATAATAATTAAGCTCGTATTCGCCTTCCCGATTCAAGTCCTCAGACGTGTCCTTGCCGCCCTCTTGTCTGACAAAAATACGAGAAACTAGCTCTTATGCGGTCTCTCTCTCTCTCTCTCTCTCTTCGGAAGTAATCAACAGCATTTTTCTTCCTCTCGATGATGGAGGAAGTGAATCCGAACAGAAGCTGACAGTTGTGGCAGTGGTCAGCCGGGACGACCGGTCTCAGAGACCGCTGAAAGCTGAGGCGAGTCCCTGCCGGAAATAAATAGAGTTGTAGACGCGATTGAACTTAGTAGCGGGTAATATCCGGTTTGTTCGTCTTCTTTTCGCCGGCTGCAAATCGATTCCGAAACCGGTTTTCGACCCCAGCAGCTTTCGTTTATAATTGCGCCCAGCTAGACGGAGGTCAGTTAGAACTTTAAGGAAGCGAAGAAAACCATTCCAGCTTAAATGGGCTGCCGCTTACTTCCACGTTGTGACGGGAAACTGACAGAAAGTTTCTCCAACATCAGCGGGAGATGTATCTAGTTTTACAATTTGGACTAAACTACATCGCTAGTATTCATGAAGAGAATGACTCATTGTTGGAGCGTGATTCAATTACATTTCGCTTCATTGTTTCGCGAGGACTTCTTCTGAACGCAAAGATTATTCTTGCGAAATCCTCTCGGAACGAAAGAATCAGAAATGAAGAAAGGAAGACGAACACGAGAGAAGCCGTTACGTAAAGCCCAACAAAGGTAGCGAACCCAGCTCCAACTCTGACTTTTTTGAATTTGCATTTTCTGATCACAGTTCCTTCCGGCAGTGAAATCCTCCAGAGGCAAAGCCCCCGGAGAGACGGCGAGCGCCTCTCGTTCGAATGTAAATATTGTTCAGTTGTGAATTACGCATCGTCAATATTGTGATTCGAAAACCAGCACACGGAAGGAGTCGTCGAATCCTACGCAAATTTCAAAACACGAATCCATAAAGTCACTAGGGTCCTTCCAGAGAGCGGTTCTCTACTTTTGCTCGAAAAACTCACGGAGCTAATAATATCGATACTCCAGAGGACCGTAGAACATGATGTCGGGCGAGCATGAAGCCAGAAAGTATAACATAAGAATCCCCCCGCCGACGCGCATCATTAGTTAGCTGATTTCAAAAGTTTTTGTTCAGCTCTGTTTTAGACGGAACAAATGGAATCCATGACGCTAATGAACAGGACGGTGCAGAATGGGGGACGAGGATTTTGCTTTTTTTTAACTTCCCCGAGAGGACTACCTGCCACTCGAGACGCATGGGCACCCACGTTTGTCGGAAAAATTGGTCATTCAAGGTCGAGCGATGTTGGCCCTGAGGAGTCGTGTTCGTCTGGAAATGGAAGCCGGAATCACAGCCACGCGAGCAGAATTAGATTTCCAGAGGACATTTAGCGGGGAATCGGGACGGCGAACGAACTCCCGGGTCCCCAACTGCCGCAGCTGCAGCAGCGCGTCTCGTGCTCGTCCTCGTCATGGGAGCTGTCAAAAACCCGCCGAGCAGAAAACGAGAAGTGTTCCGAAGTTTCTGATCTCGTCGAGACAAGCCGAGACGAGAAAAAATGCTCAAGGTCAGAGAATTTTCGCGTAAATATATAATGAGTTTCATTCAATCAATGTGGTTGCTCCCAATTTAAAGTGTTCCGGCGCTCTCCTCTGACAACCAGTTCCGAGGAAGCTCCAAGTCTACTCCGGAAAGTTACTAAACACATTTCGTTGGAGAATATGATAAAGTTGGATTCAAAATGACCTATAAGCGGAAAGTTTCGGAGTTCGATATCAATTTTCCATCAACATCCGACGAAGCTGCTAATTGAAAGGCAAAATATCGCCATCGTAAACAAAGCGGTGGTTCCAGCCGCTAGGGCGCCGGAGCAGTTTCATATATCTACTCGAATCAATTTCCGATGTCTGAACTTTGAGAATTTTTAGTCGCCGCCGTGACTGAGCAACACAGGCAAGCGTTTCGGTTTAGAAACAAGCGAAAACGATGAACATCGACGCGCTCAGGAGTTGAAGGAGTAAAAGTATTTTCGCCATATTCGCGAAATCGCCTCATCCAAGAGACAATCTGGACCTTTATGTTAAATATAAACGCGCAGAATACGTCCGTCTGGTCAATTTGCGGAATTTCACCATATGAGTTTTCCCCATGGATTGAAGAAAAATAAGAAGCGCTGGAAGCGATCTCGTCAAGAGCCCAACTCCTGGACAACTTCTATCGTTCATCTCTAGCTCCCTCCATTTATCACTCGGTAAGTGCTGCGGGCGACCCGTGAAAGCTTCGGTGCTTCAGCCGAGGCCCCGACGTAGAACCCGGTGAGAGCGGGATGCGGACGAGCTCTCAGCAGAGATCCCGATCGCGATCCGGCTACTGTGAGTGAATCAGTAATACCGTCCGTCCGTGAGTTATCCTCACAGGCTTCACAATTTGTGTGACTCTGTATTATATTGAATATGTAGATTCGGTGTCGAAGCTGCCGCACACTGATCTCAGTCAAATCCTCACACTCCGCAGTCATCGACCCGCGAGATTCAGCCAACCATCGTATTTCCGCATCTTCAAAGCAGTGTGACATATGTTTGGATTATGAAGATTTCGTCAATTCTTTCGAGGCCGAGAAAAGTTCATGCCAGAGGGGGAAAAACAAGTTGGCTCATGTTTGTATCGATTCGATTCGGCTTTGTGTGAACCACCATGGATGACCGTAGCTATCCAATCGTCATCCGGCGATACGATTTCGCTCTCGGCGCAAATACTAACGTAGCAACCTCGAGGACAAAAGCGCTCCTACATGTCAATATGATGGAACTTCGTTTCGGTATCTATTTGATGTGATTGGCACGTGCTCAATAGGCGGTTCTGCTGCTGAGCTCCAAGCAGTCCTCATTATGCCTCATCAAGCGCTAATACCTTACTGTTTCGGTATGGATATTACACAATGATCCGGCGAACTTCGAGTCGTGGGGAAATAACTCGAGAGTGGTGTTTCTGGACGTTGCTCCAGAGGTATTGGTCAACAATCGTCAGCGATGGATAGCTCGTGGCAGATATCGTTCCGGCAACGCGAACGCTCTAAGGAAGCGCATATAACTTACTTATCAAAAAGCGAGGATCATGCTGAATCGAGGCGGAACCGAGTTGGAGTACAAATAAGCCTGGATCATCGGCAAGGTCTTCTGAATACGAACTAGCATTGGAACTCGAGGTGCCATCT
The DNA here is from genome assembly GCA_021527715.1 of Neoseiulus cucumeris. Lineage (NCBI taxonomy): Eukaryota > Metazoa > Arthropoda > Arachnida > Mesostigmata > Phytoseiidae > Neoseiulus > Neoseiulus cucumeris. Next base: position 646,465 of record JAJSRV010000005.1, on the reverse strand, counting down.
GTCTTAGAACTTAGGAATTCTATAACTACCATTACTTTAAAGTTCATGGTCTTCGGAACGCATTATCAGGGAACTATGATTTGTCACTGGGAACAACATTTCTAGAAATCAGAGATATCAGATTTCATTGGAGAACATCCCTCGTCTTTCGTCATTTTTCTTCGATTGGTAGGACTACACAGCTCCCGAGCTCAAAGTGACCAGCTTTCTTCTTTTAACAGAAAACTCCATCCCTTGGCTTCGGGATCAGCTGTGATCGAAGATGGAACTGCACGCTTCGTGCGCACAAAACGATGTAAATTCCGCGTTCTTTCTCTACTCTATTTGCCTCTGTCAAACACAGCCGTGACGGGGCCAAACTTCTGTCGACGGGCCGCTAGGAAAATACATCCGATAATGTCAGTTATTGATTGGTGTTGTTTTGTGAACACAGGAGGGCCCGCTTTCGTGCAGCAGAATCTGTACCTTGCTGTGAACTCCGAGCACGACCTAAATCCTCGAATTTAGGGGCAACAAAAGAACACGGAGTTACTTATACCGGCTTGCACTCACCTAGGTCAGGAGCTGACTAACCCAAATACTCGTGCACCCTCGGGCTTGTCGATACGTGTTCGGATTGCACATAGCTTGGCCTGATATTATTGCGAAAATAAGGCTCCTCTAAGCCGCCATGGACATTAATATCTGTGGTCACCGCTGACGGACTGAAACCGTCGAAAAATTATCGAAGTAGAGTCACGTGTGCCCACCCTCAAGCTTTCCTTCGGATACCTTACGGTTACTCGCAGTCCAGGCCGTGTCTCAAGCCAAGAATCGATGGACAACTCAGAGAAAGAAAACGATCGGTTCGGGTGAACTGAGGTCCCTGATATTTTCTCATCTTGGAAAGACTCACGGACCGAGGAAGAACGAATTCCCTGTAGCGGAACACCGACCGCGCAAACCGGGTCAGCCGTATGAAAAGTTAGTGGTTTGTGAGGCTTGAGGTACTTTACAGCTAGAATCACACGGTGCACTATCAGTCCGGAGGGTAACCCTGCAAATATATGAAGAATCAACGAAGTAAACTTCGGTTTATACGAACAGGGATATTTCGATACAGCGATTGAGGGTGATTGTATCGAGACTACCCCACATGCACCGTACACTGGAATCCTTTTTCGGATTTCGGGGAACTAGAGCACACCTATTCGACGCTGTATGTTACTTGCATTCGCTTCATCATCATTTACACAAACGGAGAAGCGTATCATAATTCTTGCTGTAATAACATCGCTGTCCGCTTATTGTTTGAATCGCTTTCAGCCGGTCTCATCCTCAACCCCGGCAGAGGGAACCAAAAAGTACGTTTCCAGCAAACTTCATGATCAGGAGTGCTTTTTTGAGTTTCGCCAATGATGAGCATCGTCGAATTCAACGAACGGCGAAACTTTCAGAATAAAACATAAAACATGAAAAAAACTTTTGGACGGGGGAGAGCCAAGCATCCGACGAAAACTAAAAGTTTGCCCGAGGCGCAAAACTTTTTCGTTCTCCCAGAAACAACGTCAATACGGTTCTCGGAATTCTTAGGTGTCGTTCTTCGAATCACACCAGTTTGAGAATGCTCCCGCGAAAGTCACTACGATATCTCCTTCGCAGCGTGGAACCAAACCCGAAAATAGGTTGAAAAAACTATCTTATCGTGTTGTGCGCCTGATTCCCGTCTGAATTGAAGAGGGTTGTCGGAAAAATCAGTTTCCGCCAGTGGCGGCGCCAGACATGTTTCCGGACGAGGCTAAACCTCTCTCTGACATTCTCCCTCTACCCTTGAAGTACCTAACGTTGACGTGCGACGTGAGCGAATTCAAAAATCTCTTCCGTTTTATATGATAATAATAAATAATAATCATAATCATTATCCTCATGAGATGAAACGAATCGGGCGAGCCGGGCCCGCCGTCCGTCGGACACCGTCGAGACACAACGACGAAGTAACCCAAGAGATATATCTCAGTCGAAGCTAGCTTACCGTCACTCCCAAGCTGAGAGCAGTGTCCGGCGGTGGGCAGTCCGTCGCAGTCGTTTATCGAACAAAAAGTAGCGACTCTCTCTTTTCGTCAAGCTATCCTTGACAACGTGTTGTATTCACTTCATCGGAAGTTTAGCGACGAGGCTATAGCCTCGCTTGCCTTGCCCTGGCGCCGCCACTGGTTTCCGCACAGAGGTTATCATTGATTCCACGATTCGACGACAATCTCATTTAGAAACCTCGGATTCGTGGCTCGCTATGAGTAGCTCGCTTCGGAAAACGTCCTGGTGCGCCGGCGCCGGATGAACTCTTTCATCAGTAGTGAAGATTGGAATGCCAAACAAGCTTTTCGGAGAATAAAACATCCAGGCTACCTCCTTCGTGATTTCGTGATGCAGTTGTGGGTCTCTACGCATAGCAGAATGGAGCAAATGGAGAACAGCGAAGCCGAAGCGTGAAAATTCGTTAGTTCATTTCGGAATTCCCATTTACGAACCAGAGCGTTCAAGCATTTCGTGACTCCGGCAGTACCGGGGTTTCGTCATCCGAGCTCAGAGAAGCGTCGAAACCCTCGAGATCGGTTTCGGAGCAAGCTTCAGTCTCTTGTCAACATGCTCCTGAACCAGCACGAGGTCCTGTAGCATATCCAGGTTCCGTCCGTAGTGACCAGCGATCCACACACCAAAGACTCGCCGGCAGGAAACCTGAATCATTGGGCCCGAAACCTGGCGAAAGAAGTTTTCCGACTTTTGGTGGTCGCCGGGAAGCTGAGTTCAAAACGCATCTCCCACGACAATAACAGTATCACCTAAAGCTACCGAGACCACTGTTCAAGAGCCGAACATGAAGCCGCAGTTTGCGGAAATTTCCGATTCTTCCCTTCTGTAGATAAAGATACTGGATGGGTCCTTTCTGGGGAAGAAAATGAACGAGAGTGAAGGTGGAGGAGCGAGCCAACTCCGTTCACAAGATCAAATGCGGTTGTCGGATTCTGTCTTTTGTCGCCACTTTGAGCTGGTCTCTCCACCTCTTCGAGCGCGCCGATCCCGGAAACCAACATGGCTCTCGAGTTCCCTATTATCGCCAACAATTTCGCGCCACTCAGAAACCCGAGTCCCGGTCCTGACTTTTTTCTCCACCTATTTTCGGGTTTGGTTCCACTGTGCTTCGCCTCGAGCTTGCCCCGATTCTTTTGGATCACGAGCCTAAAGTGGGTCCAGAAGCCGACATTTCTTGGCGCTGTTCGGGGTCCGCCAAGAGAAAACACTGCGATGATGGATTGCTCCGAGCCTAAGAATATTTTTGAAATGCATATTGAATCCCTTGGTTCTCGAAGAAGCTCGTATACTACTGGCAGGAGTCGATTATATGATCTTCGATGGTCCCGCTCCACCAGCGACCGAGATTGAACTCCAGAGACTGCTTTTCATTTGGAAGTAAACAAAAGCTGCTGCGGGCCTTTTTCGTTCCGGAGCGATATCATGGCACAAGCGAGCCTTGTTTGTTATTTCTAAATTAGTTTAGCAGTGCGCCATCTTGCGTCCGTAGGAGACCACCGGAAGGATACTGCGCGACCAACAAAGAACATCGAAACTGCGTGCCGCTGTTTCTTGCCCCGCTCCTCGTAGTGCATTCTTTGTTCTTTGGTTGTTTACCCGGACGTTCTGTTGTCGGTCGGTCGATCCGTGCGCCCGTCCGTCCGTCCGTCCGTCCGTCCATCCGCTTATGCTCGAGCTCTTCTTTGCTAGCTCGCTCGCTCGCTCGGTTGGTTGCCTCGCTAGGCACTCGTCTGAAACAACGACGTGAACACAAGTAAGGGCAGAAACAGGTACTGCAACTGGACTCCTTCCACGATTACTTCTACACGAACACCGACGAAGAGCGGCAAGCGGAATGAGGAGGAAAAAGTAACCGTCGACGAAGGGACGGCTTCCTCGTTCGCCTCCGCCATTCAATCCTCAGACCGAAGGACAGCCAATGTAGCATAACGAACGAAGGAGGAGCGTCACTCACCGCAGCCGGCGATGGGGAAGCTCGGCAAGTGCTTTTGCTTCGGAAAATCCGGGTGAGGAATTCGCAGAACAATTGTTGACTAACGCTCGGCTCAAGGCTTTAAAAGCAAGGAGAACGTGTAGAGCTCCTGAGGTTCCGCTCCACTGAGGACGACTAATGGACCACAGCCATCGAGGAACAAACAGTACCATTCAAGACGACCCTCGTTCGGACGGAACATTCAGGAATCATATTCAATATTGAGTATTTAGATCTCATCGTTAACTATTCGATTGGATCGGGTTCCCGACGAGAAACCCATCAACTTTTGAGATGGAACAGTTCCCGCTTCGCGATGGACAGTAGTTTTCTCTGCCTTTCATCTGCAAGTCGTGCACCGATCGAGAGATTGCCCAACACTTACAGGTGCCCGCGTAAAAATCGGGAAACGCCTTTTCCCTCTTCAGTATACGGCAAGGTGGGTGATAAGCAGATTCAGTGGCAACGGAAAAATTCAAGTGGCCACAGAAGGGACGTAATTTAAGGGATTCAAATGAGCTTCTTCTCTCTGTAGGTAAAAAAGGGCCCAGTTTTTATGTATTCCGAATCGCTGCCTTAATTGGGAAAGCGGACGATTTTTGTTTGTTGGATAGTCCAACGGATATCTCAGAACGATCGATTCTATTTGATTTCTTGCAAAACGTACGAAAACGAGTATAACTACTAATCAGAGCTCGCTTCATGAATTTCATCCACATTTCCCTTGAGAACAAGTTTCGTTAAAGGAAATCGGTGTTGTCGCTATTTCCCGAAGTCGAATCGACCCACGCAGGAGCTGGAATCGCAACTTATGTAACGAAGGAAATGATGTCAACTCTAGTTTCTCGTTATAACATTCGTCCTGTTTAACGTTCTGCTGTGAATTAACTCTCTGCAACGGAACTCTCATTTTATCGCCAGGAATAGAATCAGTCGGAGCTTCCACGTAAGCTCTATTACGTTGTCATAGGAATTGTGCAAAGCTCAGTGTCCACAGGTTTTTCCCAAGACCAGTTTGCTCTACAAACGGCGAATTCGGTAGCGAGACGCGTCCTAATCGTCTTTTCAGTAAGCGCATGGAAGTTATGTCGCTCTCGACCGAACGAAACTTTGTCTAACTGCAGGACAGAAATTAGTTCCGATTTGTTTGTTGCGGGCTTCACGATCAACAGATTCTGATGTTGAGTTCCCCATCCCAGTCTCTGTCCTTCTCGCGAGTCGATAATCCAGGAATACACGACGGTGGTGTACCTCCAGTAATGTACGATGGGGTCCGGACGCACGGGTTCTAGCATGGTGATAAGGAAGCCCGTATAATTTGTGAAAAAAAAACAGAATGCTTTACTGTTTCATATATCCTGGCGCCTTATCTTCTACATGCAGAGCTCAATCCCACGAAACATGCATACAGGAGCACGTCTTGGTCTTCTTCGTGACACAGATTGGTTATTGAGAGGAGCACCCGAGTCATGCAACTCCGATCTACGATTCTCCAAACTTTCTAGGGCCAAGGCAGCAAAACTTCGCATACGTTCTCGGCTCTAGACGAGAGAAAACGATCGCAAGCTCCTAGGCGGATGCCAAGGAGTACTTCATGAATCGATCCTCAACGACCCAACCAACCTAACAAAAAGTATCGGGCGGGCCGCAAGACCATCGGAAATACTGGAATACGTGGACTGCTTGTTCACGTGGATCAATCAAGGTGGATTCCACTGTATAGCAAACTAAGACACATATAATGCTGGTGTGGGTTTAGAAGCAGTATTCTCCCGCTGTGCGTACCTTTTTTTGCCTTAGAAAACCGAGTTTTTATTCTCTCAAATCCCTTCGGCGGGTGGTTTGTATTGGAGAGGCGTTTCTATTAGAAAGACTTCGGATGACCGAAGTCGAGGAAGGATGTCAAATATTAGAAGCAGGTAGGTTAGGTAAACAGTGATCACGGTCTGCACGGCAGTCTTCTTCAAAACCCCCAGGGTCTTGGGAAGTAATATTATGGGATACGAAGTTGGCTCTGCATTTGGAAATCTCAGTCAACTCCCTTCTGTTTGTAATCATGAGATTCTACGAGTTCGATACTTGGTCTCGAAGTCTCATCTTTTCGTCATATGAAGAAGAATCCTTATCTCGCGGAATTTCAGGATCTGACGCCGATCACATCGGAGATGACTCCCGCATATAACGGTTTTCGGAGAGCATGAATCAAACACTGCCCGGATGTTCGGGACGGGTGAGTACGATGAAACTCAGAAAGAAGGGTCTCATCGGCTCGCCTTATCTGCAGACGTGATAACCGAGGAGAAAGGAAGGATCCCTCTCAATCTGCCAGGGAATCCGATCTGGAAAGTGTCGTAATCGGAGCGCGGTCTGAGAATTGTTTCGAACCCCAGTTGCTCACTCGTGATTCAACCGTGAGGGAGTTCGAGGAATGCTGAATCCAATGCTAAGTTTGTTAGCGAAGTGCACTCACGAATGCTATCCCTTAGTTATTGATTCGAGATCGAATGAGTTCTCTATCGAAAGAACAACGAGAGGCGGTGTTTGGAGGGAACCATCAAAGAAGGACGGATCGAACTGTCACGCATGCTGTCGCCATGAAGTCGTTGCACAAGGTCCAATCGTGGTCCGGGTGATGTCGATGCGAAGCTTTTATTTCAAAGGCTTCGCGAGCTTTGCTTATGCAATCGCTTGGTCCGCCTGCATATGAACCGGCTCCGTGTAGAAATTCTCAGCGACAAACGTAGTCGTTCATATAACGTTGCAGTTGAATAAATCAATCGAGTCGGCCCAGTTTCGAAATGATGATAACAATCCAAATGTCGTTTGCATGATTTGCGCGACAGGACGATCAATAACCCGTCCTGCCACCGAGATCGTTGCCAAGGACCGCATACGTACGTTCGTTCGTAATGTTCCTCTTTCAGCCAGCCACGAGTCCAAACGTCTCCCGTTAGAATAAATCTCCTATACCCTGCCCTCGATATCTCAATAGCATGGTGATGAATTCGAGGCTCGATCGTGTTTTCGGAACGAGTGGTATTCCTCTCGTCAGGAGATTCGAAGGGATAAAATCAAAGTAATCCGGTCATGGATTAGATTAATGACCTGGCTGCTTTCTGCCGGAGAAGTGGATCAGTCAACAGGCTAGGTTGCCCCGGCGGAATTAGAAAGATAGACAGCAAACAAACACAGGAGATGCATTCGGTTGCTTTCACGAACGGTGGTCCCGAGACATCACAGCGAGGTCCCTCACGAGGAGAATGATCGACTTCGAATGAACTCTTAAAATAACGTGGGAGAAATAGAACACAAAGTTCCGAATCACGACGGAGTTTCAGCTCGCCGGAAATCGAACACAAACACAAATACGGGCGTAAACGAATTGCATTAGACTCGAAAATATCAGCTTTCTATGATGATTGAGTGTCTGCCCGCATCGTTCCCCATTGTTGGCTTCCACGAATTCCCGTCATATCCAGACGGACGGGCATGCGGACAGTGCACAGCTCTCTCCTAGTGGCGTTCCACGACCTTCAGTGCACCTCCACGGCATGGTATCGGTGGTTCTCGGTCCCCGGTACAATAAAATTGGTTGCAAGAGGATTTCAGCTGAACCTAACTGGATTACACCGTGAACTCGGTTTGTATACAAAAGATTTTATTGTCTTCATTCATGATATCGTAGCGGTTTCCTCGGTTGCTTAACACGTTATCCATTTCTTCATAATTATATTCTCCATCATCATTAGCGATCGCATGCACTTTGTCAATGCTTTAATAATCGGATATACTCAATTTTTAGTTAATCGTCCGTGTTGGAAACACTTTGTACATTTTTCGCTTTTCTTGACTTATCAGACCGTTTGTTCCGGTTCAGTTATAAGACTCTAGTGAACACCAAACAAGGGTGAGCCTTGATAACACTCTGTCTCCCATTCTGTCCCTTAACACTTCTCTTGAAACCACACTGCGTAGACTCGGACAATTAACATATTCAGTCCCCTCCTCTATTTCCACTGGGATCGCAGCTTTTCAATGAGTATTTGATTGTTACTTTTTACAAGTACGATCAGTAGGAAAAGTTACATTTTATAATCGTTTGAGTGGTTCATATGCTCAGGCTGTTCCCTTAAGGCTTCTCGTTATGGACAACATGGATCCCGATCGTATCCATCGGCCGCAGCTTGTGATGAAAAGATTCGATTTGCCGCGAAATACCAGAGATTTTCGTGAGCTGTATTGTTGGTTTCAGACGCGCTTACTTATTTGGAACTCAATTAAATTCCGACTTAGCCTTGTTTAGACTTCATCGAAAAACTACTCGTTTCGGAACGCGGAGAAAAGTTAATTGTATCTGCTTTTGGTCACTTGCCAGACGTTCCGTTCCTCGGGTTGACGGTCTACCCTTCGGAAAAAAAACACTCGAATCGAGATCAGGCCTAGCGCTCACTCGTCTTTCTATCAGGTGGACGATGAATCGTTGATTGCCTGACAAATTGGTTTAACGCGTAATCATCTTTGGTCAATTTCCCGACGTATTTTCGGTTGGTGGATGGGTCTGTACAGGAGGCGACCCGGTTCAGAAGATTTCTTCGCGGCGGGGAAATAATTTCGATTCACGTGGAACCAATAAGTCAACCCAGATGAGCTTCGATTAAGTTTCCTGCATTCTCGATCCGATCGAGAATCCATGAAGTTAATATTGGGTCTTGTTTGGCATTCAGCTCAGGTCAGAAGTGATGCTCCATAAGTTTTCACACACGACAATCCCAACTCATTTCTACTTTCTGATGGCTCAGGATAAGAGCTCATCAGCTAGCGATTAGTAGATAATCCACTCTCGGATGTGGAAATGGTTCAATACAGGAATAATATTCGGATTGGATCAAGCTGAAGACAGCTCATGATCTCGTGGAAAAATATTGTGGTTCGTATAAAACAATGCAAAAATTCTCATCTCGCCTCCTGGATTTTCAATTTGGAGTCGTCCCAAAAGTAGAACGACAGCACCGGGAAGATTTCATGATGGATAGCAGTTGAGCCTGCCGCTCCTGCAATTTTATTTTGTTCGCTCTCTTTCGTTCCTGTGTATTCGAACTCCGGCCGATGTCGCTTTCTCCGTCTCAACTTGTGAGCTTGACATTCTACGTGTGACTCTCTCTGAGTAGTGATGAACTTCAATAGTTCTCGTATGGAGCCTCGCCGTTGTGTCAGGAAGGAACACCGAATACCCCGCTCGATGAACCGCCCAGAGAGCGCAGAACGAGTCGTTAGTTCCGCTAAGTATCTCGCTTGGTCGAAGGTCGTAAAATATTTTAGTTGTGGACATGCAGACGAAGAGCGTGAATCGACGTCAGGGATATCTTCGAAACTTTTGATGGTTTGAACGGGAAGCGGATCAAAGCGAGATCAGTGGGGGATCGTTCGAAAATCGAGATAACGGCTCCTCCCAACAGAAGTTTCAGACACATTGAAAGCGTGACGAGATCGCCTAGAAGTTCAGATTTTGGTACCTGTCGAGTGACCATGGAGCCAGGACAGGCACGTTGTCATGTGAAAGCTTTCGGAGCGCTTCCTTTTGCGTTGCGGTCCCCACTCGTCGATTGTGTACCTTCAACGCATCACACGTGCAACTCAAAGACATCGATTACGAAATTACTTATCATCCCAGAGCATCTGCTCCATTTGAACGATAAGTTGGTAACGAAGCTCGCCACTTCACGCGATACCCCGGCCGGTTGGTTCCGATAATTTCATTGAGACAACTCATTTTCAGACCCGTTTCCAGAGTGCTCTCATGGCATGACAAATCAGGAGTCAGTACCTGCAGTGACCGGGAAGTGTGAGCTCTTGACGAACGTCACGAAATTCAATATCACTCCGCGTATAACACCACAGACGCCTCACTATCTTACATTCAAGTGAGGAGACAACTCCTCGTTGAGACAACTTGGTTCTCGACTTAGTTTCTCGCAAAACAAGTTTATACACTGTTTCAGAACAAACAGATCCAACCAACTGTATTATATCCCTAGGAATGCATCGAGTATCAAATTGTATCTTCGAGTGCTAATAATTCTAACATCGGTAGTGTTCGTTCTGGTGGAAATAAGTTCCGGTATCACTCCCATTCTCGCTATTCGAAAGCACCTCACTGAATTAGGGAACTCAGCACCTTGATACAATAGATGGAAATAAGAAAGGAACAAAAACTCGTCTGATTCGTCTTGCGCGCTATGCGTTGATAGGCACGAATACGCTGCGCTCGGCACGATTTCGCCAAAAGTTTGGAGGTCGATCAATTTGTGAATACAGACACGCACGCACAGACATACGAACACCGAAATCGAATGTTGCCTAACATGAGGAAGTTCAATGACGGCCCTATTGTGTTGACCCTGTGTAGTAAATCCGTCTATACTCTTCCAGTTGTTCTTGAACTCGCTTCCGCTTGTCCTTCGCGCGGTGAAGGCCTTAATTTGATTCTAGCATCCGTAAACGAAATAGTAGCCTCAGAATTGACCATCCGTGCCTTGATAGCAGTTGTGTTGATGTCAAGCTCTCATTCAACGTTTCAACTCACATAGAATCACTGCTCAGAACAAGCAAGGAAACCGCCGCGGAGTCGAATGGTCGATTGCGATGCGCGAGAAATTCGGAGCCGGACAGAATCAAACGAGAGTGATTCCGAGCTCTAATCGATTCCCGGACTTGGAACGATAAGAATGCTAGACGCTTAAATGTTTTCCTCTCACATTTATTGTTATTGAACAACTCTCTCGTTCGGCGAACTCACTGGTAGACATCGTTCCCCGTAGTGCGGTGATTTCCCCCGAGATGTCGAGTGAAATTTTCGGACCGCTGATTTCGGGTACGAACGGTGCGAAAATCAAATGAGATGATTTTCCTCACCACAAAAAGGACGTCTACTCACTGGTCATGCAAGTTTTGTACTATTCGAATACCAGTCGATGGAGAGTCCCTCTAACTGCACGAGGTTAGAATGTGGACTCCAATCTTACGAACATGGCGCCGCGCCCTGCTTGCAGGGCAGCTTTTTTTCCTGTTCGGCACCTGTTCTGATATCAACTGGATAGCTCTGATGTGACTTATCAATAATTATGTTTAACTAAAGCGTTGTTCCACCTTGCCGATAAGAAGGGAAATTATACAATCAACAACGTCGCTCTTAACGATCAGTCAGCCTTTCGACCACATTCAGGTGTCTCCGCAATCATCATTCGTCAACGTCTCCGAAGGATCTTCAGAACGTCGGTCGTCGTTTGTTGCGGAGATTCAAAGGTCCCACTTGCACAGCGATCACATTCATTTAACACTAGCTCACTCAGAAGAGAAAGTTGCAAAGTTTTGGAGTTTACTCAGACTGACGGAAGTTGTATTCTTGTTGTTTGAGTCTTTGTTTTTCCGTTTTCGTCGTCATCGTCAGCGTCGTCTTGAGAAACAGACGACAAGACCGAGCGGAGTCGGCCGCGACTTTTGGTAAGTCAAGGTATACAAGGCGCACGGTTTCAATGTTGTTTAGTTGGTTGCCTAAGTGTATCGATAATGTAATATTAAGTTCCAAAGAGCGAGTCGTCGTCGACGACCAAAATGTTCAACCGTTGTTGCTGTCGTTCCAGGGTTATCTTGTATTCCGTGTAAATGACGAGTGAGTAATACGGCGAGATCGCTACAAACTTTCTCAACAACACCTCCATCTTGAAATTCCATGTTTCGGAGTCATTGCCCGATCGAGGGATTCCGCCTCCCGCCCGACGAGCGGTGGTCACGAGAGGTCGCAGTAGAACGGTCCTCACGAAGACGACTCATCCGTGACCACCATTTCGCCGAAAGCAACGAAACGAACGTGCTAGAAGCAGCAAATTACCAAGGACAAGTCAACACTCCACGTTCGGGAGGTTTCGAGTGCGAAACGCAACGCACCCTTCAGCATATTGGAAATCATTCAGAATCGACGTTTCGATTACCCAGTGCTTGACTTTCTAGTGAAACCTCTCCCGTTGCACTGCTCCGGGTCTCGCGTGCACCACCTTCAAGCGGATCAAAAGAGTAACAACTTTCGACTTAAGCGCGCACATCACGGTCGCAGAATTGTCGAAGTCTAGCCACGGTGCCGGACGACCAACATATGTTCTGTCTTGGGGAAGATTTTGATCATCAATCACAACAAAATTTCTAGACTCTCATTCTGGCCTCAATAGGTCCTTGGGGTATAAGTTAAATTCTTCGAAATATTCTCAAACACCTCTGGAACATCGGTTCTGCACTTCCGCAGTTGTGGCCTCTCACGTCGCGAACATACATTCATTCGCCGCAACCCCGATATCCCTTCTCAGAATTGGCTCCGTCCTCCGTGGAATCGAGCTCCTTCAAGGTTCAAGGTGTGATGTGGAGAGCAAGCCAGTCAGCAAAAAGAAGAGAAGAGAAAATCGGCCGCGAAGCCATCCGAAAAGCTAGACTCCACCAGCGATACTCTTTCCTTCTCTCTCTTTCGGCGATTCGCAGTAACGATCGAGTACAATATTGATATTGGCAGCGATATACGAACCACAAGGACCGCCAACGTCCGTCCCGAGGAAGAAACGGGATTCCTCGAGCGTTGGATCATTTTCTCAATGATGTCTAATCATGTTAAGACCCACTTCGGGCGAATTGCAAGAGAGTTTCAAGGGAAAAAAATGACATGACATCAATGGCTTGCTGTACGGCGGCCCGTTCGCTGACAGGCTCGCTGTCCACTGGACTAAGCAGATCGCCCACTTTGCGCTGCACGCTCAGATGGCTTTTCTCTTTGCGCGATGACATCGACTAACGCCTCTCCGGCCGAGCGGAGAAGAATCCGCAAGACACGCAAAAAAACTGAGAATGAAGGATGAATTGCCAATGCTCATTACTTGTAGCTCTCCTCATCTACTCAGATCCTGGAAGACGGGCTCCTAAAACTCGGGGAAAACCTCCGAATCACTCTGTGAGTGGAAAACCAAATGAAGTTTCATGAAGTAACGCTTATTCAACGCTAACGGGCAATGGAGTCGCACTTAAATGCCAGAATTATGCTGTTATCTTTCACCGTGCTCCCCGTTGAGTTTTCAAGGAGATTTCTTAGCTTTCGGGAAGAGGTTTGATCAACTTATGCCTCACAGGACAACATCATTCTCTTTAACGGTGAACTAGGGATCAAAAATCGAGAATTTATCACTAGGTTAAGATCGGAGCAGTGAGTCCGAGCTGTGCGAACACAAAACCCCCCGATTCAGTTTAAATCTGTTTCGGCTAACTTAAGTTGGTTAATCAGGAACTCTCTCAAAAACCTCAAACAGTTGAAGCGATTCGCATGGACAAACGATCCCCCGCGAGGTCACAAAGCTCGTCAACCGATTTCAAATTTCCTAAAATCCCAGATCTGGACGTTCTAAACGAAAATACGACAGAAAACACCGAGAGAAAGAATTCTAGACGCTTCTGTTGTAGGATGACTGCGCCCTTCGATGAGATCCGAGCAACGAATCGAAATATCTTGACTCTTTTTTTACCGTTCGAAGCAAGCTCCTTCGCAGATGCGAGTCTTCTCTCTGACGATTCTTCGATTCAGTTGTTTCAAATCCTCGGGGTTCGATTTCAATTATTCATGATCCAGCGTGACTCGAGTCAGCTTTCAGACTGGCCTTGTAGCATCGAGGGGCGCTGTCAGTCAACGAAACTCTGGAGAAAACGAACCCAACTTTCTCCTGTGATTAAAGTCGTCAGCGTCACGCACTTCTTAAAATGCACGTGATCCAACTGTATTCCGGATTACTTTCGATTCGGGAAACGTTCTGATCGGGAAGAAGGCTCCATGGGTCGGTCGGTCGGACGATCTTCAGTCAACGTGGTATCATGGCATTCTAAGAGGCAACTTCGTTCCGGCTTTGTCTCGATGTTGTTGACTCGACCGACTTTTGTGACGCTCTGAGAAGTTGCGAGGAAGGAGTTTAAGAACACACAATCGACACCGATGAAGTTTTTGGCTAGACCTCGTAACCTCGCGTGCACCATCTATGCCTAGCGTCGAACTACTACGCGGCAGTGCTTCTTCTCTGAGGTGTGACTGACACAATGATCACAATTCACGTACACCGAATACGGAAACTCGCTCACAACAACGTCCTCATACATTAGTCGGGGATACGTGGATATCTTACTAAAACATACTATACATATATGCTCGAGGGCTTTGCTCTTTCGGTTGAATTCTTCACATCTCCTGCTCCACATGTGCCCGTCACCGTTCCCAACAAGAATCCAAATGTAAGTGTGACAACATTAAATAGTGAAAATTTCACCATAATACTCTAGATCCCTCCTTGTTTGCGATACGACTCGTCGGCATCAACAGTATCACCACGATGAGCATCCTTGAACGTGATAGGAGGACACACACCGAGCACGGCGGAAAATCGATCGACGATTCCGTGGCATGGTCCTGGGAGACTCCGTAGCGACAGGGATCGTCACTGAAACAAGTACAACCGAAAAACGTGGTGACAGTGGTTGCGTGGATCATAACTGAACGTCACCACCGATTCCGTTTTGCTTCCATAGACGATCTGTTTCTTCGGGTTCCTCGGCTTCCTCTTCGGTCTGAGTAGCGGCACAACTCGAAGCTAACGAAACCGCGGACTTGGCCATAATCGTGACCCCTAACTCGAGATCATCGGACTGCGTCGCGCATTCGACGTGACGTCTCTGCATCGATTTCAGAGCTCCATAGCGATTGTTTTGAAGCATTCCTGGAACAAAAATTCGATGACATCTCGAGAGGACGACACTCTAGAATCAACAATTAGGTTCGAGGGCCGAAAACCGAGACAAGCGAGCAAACTCCCCGGAACGGAGCAGTCACGCTGTTCTACAAAGAGAATGCCGCGTCGCTGTGGATGCCGACGGCTGAGGAAACATGCGATCAACGAGAAGGGTCAGGGTAAGACGAGCGTGACTGAAGGAAACAAGACAGCGGTGGCGGCAACAACGACGACTACGTCGACGGAGAAAAAGAGGAAAAAATAACAGGTAAGAGAAAGCTACTAACCGACGGGTTGACGGACGTTCTTCTCAGGATGCAGAAGTATGATATACAGTTTGGGTGCGAACATGCACACCAGGGTTACTGTCGCTGACAACGAGATTGAGACACACATCACAGTCACTCCTATCGCCAGCTGGGACGATGTCGTAAGGTAGAGAGGAATGAACGACAGCCATATAATGCACGTCGTATACATAGTGAAGCCGATGTATTTGGATTCGTTGAAGGCTTCTGGAATTTTCCGAGTGATGAGTGCGTACGCTGTACACACGCAAACGAGCAGCACCGGGTATCCGAATGAAACGACGTACGACGAGCCTGCGAAAAGAGAGGGAGAGACACAGTTCCATTAGAAACGCCCACGAAGCGACAGAGCTCCACGATGAGAAGATACTACCCACCCTACCAACTTTTGATAATTCCAGAACGGAGAATCAATCGAAGTTCCCGAGGTGAGGGAGCAAAGTACACGTTTCGAATAAAAAGCGAAACAGATGAACAGGGGAAAGACTAGTCTGACGCATCAGTTTAAGATTGACTCAGAGCGACCGAGGTCTCGCAATCTTCAGAGAGACCTCCGTGATAGTTGCTCAAACCGAGTTCTTCTAGTGTATCTTGCGTATCCGGCTACCAAATCGAGAATCTGGCGGCTGGCGATATCGATGACGGCGATGTCAGTGGCTCCGATGCCGGTGTTGACGACGATGGCAGTGACATCAATCTGCTGCCGCCGCCGCGAGGTCTCGTGACTGAACGACTACGCTAAGTAAACACTCTCGTCTTTGACCGAATCCGCTGTCTCCTTCGCTTTCCGTCTACTCATGTTGCCAATTACCATCAACATACTGTCGTTCCTGAGCCATTAGCTGTATTGGCTTGCTTGTCATTAAAGCCGAACTGAGTGAGTAGAAGCCAGTTCCCCTGGCACTTCCTTTCTCGCATCTTCAATAATTTCCGCGAAAGCACGCCCGCACATTTGAGCAGACACGTAGTTGCCTGTCCTGTACTCGACTTGCTTTGCGAGCTAATTGCCCCTAATATGCGATTCTTTCTCATCATCTTCCGCTTTCGAATGCTCTGCATCGACGCATCTGCTCCCACGAAGTCCAGACAACAACATGGGAGAGAACTTCGACGGACGACTAATAACCCCTCGCGCTCCTTGGAAAGGAGGAACAATAAGGAGCAGACAGGGTGAAATCGCGTTTTCCGCGAACGGAAACGAGGACTCGACGTTCTATGAGAAAATGTGCTGAAAAGGCGTGGAGGTAGGTGTGGCTATCGCGGCGTGAGGTCGTCTCAATCAGTTTCGAAATGTGATGACGGTTACGTTGTCGTTCCCGAATCGAACACACATTCCTTCTCGTCTTCAGATTCCAATCGTTCGCTCACAGTCGGAGCTGATTGCGAACCTGCGGCGGAAGCCGTCGCTTCCCCTATCGCCGGCGCTGCTGTTGCCGCTGCTGGCACGGCTACGATACTGCGCTTCCGCTGAACGAAAAGCAGCGCTTTCCAAATAAACGACAGCAAGGACCCAGTCGCACCTAAATGGTGCTCAGATCGCTGCCGACAATGACGCCAGAGGATGGCAATAGGACGTCCAACGTTTCGGAAACGTGGCGGTCGATATAGAGTTAGCTGCGAGAAACGAAAATTTCGAGTCGTTACTCACCGAGGCTCGCTTGGCAGAGAAGTTGGCTCTGCTCGCGCGTCGGATAGTGTTTTACTGCTTTGGGCGGGCTGAATAGTAACCAGACTGCGGTTATGAGCACCTGGAAAGTGGAAGAACGATCTTGCTTCAAAGTGGAGTTCTCCGAATGTCATTTCCATTAATTTTGTGAAAGTCGTTCGACAGGATCAACTCGTGCTCTTCCCCTGGCTGTGTCGGGTAAAGTTTCGGCTGAGTCCGATAGGAAACTCCAGAAGGGATCTAATGACACATGGAGACTGCAAAAGGAGTGAATTGAAGAGATAAAGCTCCGGAGCGTGTCCCGCAACCAGGGATGGAACAAGGAAACTCAGATCCCTCACGTACCTGAATGCAGACGAGAATTCCACAGATGATTAGCTGAGATTTCGGAGAAATGAACGACGGTCTTCGACTGGTTCGTTTTCCTGCACGGAATATTCGTGCGATTCTGCAAATCATTGTCGGAATTGTTCTCATTAGTGGAACGTGTGGAAAGTGCAATAAACGAGAGGCATGCTGGACGCTCTAGTCATTCCTCGTATCCTCGAATCCTTTGGTTGGAGGAACTCGCTTCCCTTCGCCGACAGCGTGTTCCTCCCCTCCTTCCCCCAGAATTCGGGGAACTTTTTTGTGTTTCCTCTCGATTTTCTAGATGGCTTCTTAGACCCTCGAGAACCCTTCTCATCTCTGGTTTGAGAGGTGAAATTCCGGTTGGTCTGGGTCGCGGCTTGACTCATGCGCGTGTCATTGAAGCGTCTGAATCAGCGCCTCTGAGATGTTTTCTTTTTTGTTGCGGACGGAGCGCGTTCATCTGTCTTCCCACGAGGCGACCAGCCAAACATACGAGCACGCAATAAATTCTAATGAAAATGCGATTCACCCAGTCAGGCTTGACGCTGACTTCAGCTCGGCGAGGTTACAGCCACCCGTTCGTTACTGACTGCTTGGGCCTCATGTTTATGCCGAGCTTGCTTGGTCGGCTTCGCCTCGGCCGCAGTCCCCTTCAGGTGACGAAGACTTTGACCTACGGTCTATTCCAAGCCGCCGTAGAAATCCCACTTCCTCTCCCCCTGTCTCAGCCATCAGAGTAATGTATAGCCCGCGCCTCCCTTACCCCCCCCCCCCCCCGCGCCACCACGTTCGCTGCTGCCCGCGCTTCCGCCGAGGCCGCGGTGGCTAACAACCACTACGGCCACGTCGTCCTTAATCTGTAACGCTAAGCGACGGAATGTAATTTTCTAGATTTACCACCAAGGTAAGCTGTTTGCCTCCTCGTGCCGCTCGCAGATGCTTTTGTGAAGCGCTATTGGCGAAAGCGGCGGCGGCAGCTCGACGACATCGACAAAGAACAGGAAAACTGCAGAAAAAAGGATCAAGATAACGACGTTGACAAGATTTCCGAGCGGCAGTATTTCGCACGTCAACAATGTAAAGAATTCGGTTCGATGCCACGAGCCTGTTTCGGTCGACCTTAGTCTGTCACGCGTTGGTGAGTCTGACAGCCATAAAGTGGCAAGTTTGTAAAGAAAAAAAAAGCTCGCTCGCTCGCTAGCTTGCTTGCCACTCAACTTGCCAATCACAAACATTCATAGACGTCGATGTGTCTGCATATGCGTAGGCATGGACAAATCCCAATCAGCAAGCAGCCTTCGTTACGTCGGAGCAGTGAGTGTTTACGAGGACCCAACGCAAACCCGGTGAGCCCTGGAGAGGGGAGACACATCGATTTGGCCACGAATCGCCTCGCTCGAACAGACAACAATCCAATATTTGCTTAGGAAAATCGCATCATGCGTTTTACTGTTGTACACAATCGCCTTCGATCCGCACCTCCACCTTCGACCGAGGCTCCGTTTGGAATCGAAGTAAGGACCGATTCTCGGTCGGAGACGAAGAACAGCATGGGGATCAGCCAAGAACCTCATTGCTCTTCGAGTCCGGTCTGTGATCGGTGGTGAGGAGGGGCGGTGTCTTATTAGCGAGTGAAATATTATATATTGCGCGATTAGAACGCCCTTGCGAAACGAAAAGATCACTTAGCGGAAATAGTGATTGCATTACGTTCCTTATCCAACGTGCGGCACGAGCACTGCGTGCCGCACGGGCGTGATGGAGCACTTTCGCCGGCCGCCTACGTCGCAGCAGCAGCAGCAGCAGCCGCTGCCGGCACCGCTTGGTACTGGAGGATGAGCTGTAATCAAATTTGATCGGGCGGCATGAAACGTATGCAGACCGCTCAGTTCACAAGCTCCGGATCGGTCGGGAGCTCATCTCGCTAATCAAGCCAGCGTTGTCGAAAACCGGCAGCCAGATAGCCGTTCCTCCACAGTGACGAAACGACCATGTGATCGTCGGATCGGTTTCGGACAATCACCGAGAAATCGATCGGAGCATACGGATCGACTAAACCGTCCGTTCAAGGGCTTGCTGGCGGAGTTTCGTCTCTCCACCGAGGATTCAAGACGGTTCCTCATCAAGAATCCCTCCGGAGACGGCGGCCTTGGGATTTTCGGGACCGGAAACGAGTGCATCGCGACACTCGTCATGTCATCACGAACTGGGCATTGAGCGAGCCCTGGCACACCAGCGTTTCAAACACACACGATCCAGAGCAGTCTTTCTCATTTATTTCTCGTCTTGAACCCTGCTGGAGATACACGACCGACTGTGAACGAGTTGACTCTCAACTCGAGCAGTCGACTATGTCGTGCTTGATGAATAATGACTTCTCGTCTACGGCACTGGTATATTTTTCACTCGAGAATCGAGATTCTTACCATTCCGACATCAATTCCCTCGGTAAGCAGGCTAAGTAGCGACGCATTGCACGGATCAACTACTGCGCGTTGCCGAAGTCTATTAGTCCCCCTTCCCCTCCCCCGCTCCCACCCCACTCGTCATTCGGTCCGGGATTTATGCCACAGGGGCGAATACGCTAACTCACCGAAACTACATACCAACCAACAAGCAACGAACGGACCGACTAACAAAACCAATCCCAGATGCAAGCTTCTTCAAACTACTAGCGCAGTACCAACCTGTTACTCTTCGTGAGGATGGCCGCGTAGACGACAGTGAAACTCAGTCCTACTCCGGTTCGCTGCAAACCGCAGAAAAGGTCCGTTGGTTTCTGGACGAGGACGAAGGTGACGCAGTAGCAAAGTAGAATCCCTAGCAGCAGGACGGCGCTCAGTTCGCGACCAGAAGCTCGAACTACAGGAGTGTCCCTGTATCTTATGAACACGTAGATGACGCAAAGAGTCAGAATGGCGCCGGCCGATGCGAAGGCCATGGCCCCGGTCGCCCAACTCGAATGCGGATTAACGTGTTGAGCTGGAATCTCTAGGCAAACCTGGAATCGATTCTCAAGTTACTCATCCTGGCCACTGGACGACCCTTTTCTCCTCTTTTCTTTGTGGCTCACTACTCTCCGAGAGCTCCTGAGAGATCTAGGGCGGCTTCAAGCGATTTACGTGGATAACAACTGTTGGCGAGGAATTAGAGAGACGGAATCGTCGAACAAACCTGGTGGTCCGGGTCGGGCAGAGTTCCTTTGGCGCATTCCACACATTCGGTTTCTGTCCTCAAGACCTCGTACTTCTGGCAGGGCATGCATTGCCAACAGCATTTCTCGCCCTCGAGGAATTTTTTCGCTGAACCCCTTTCGCAAGGTAATGAGCACACTACGGAGAAGGGAATAATATGTGCACTTAATCTGATGGTCACGTCTTGCTGAGTTCCTCCAACTCCTCAGTGCCGCTCTCTACCAAGTGTGTGTGTGATAAGCTTGAAACAACTCCTATCGTCACCAGTATAGCGGTGGCGCTTATTACGCCAGCCAGCCCGTTCGTCCAGCCACCCGCCCGCCGGTCCAGGCGGCAAAACGGCTTGCCGGCTCGCCTTCTATCCCTCAGTCTCGCTGTGAGCTTACACAAAAAACGCTCGGCCGTGCAATCCCGTGCGGTCTGATAGGCAGCCGGCACATCAGTCGGATGAGCGAGACGGTGAATGAACGAACGAACGAACGAACGGAGAGACTGTGTGCTCGAGCGGGTAAGACGTTTCAAGGAGTAGTCCCACGTTCTGTTGATGAGTTAAACTCGTGCAGCATGCATGAGTTCCCTAAAACCATTGTCTTCCCCTGCAGTCTGCGAAGCAATGAAGCTCCAATTAGGCTGTCGGCACAGCGTGATCATGTGATTAATAATTGATTTGTAACACGCGGCTCGGTGTTGGCAAAAAATCCGTATCTGCTCCGGTTTCCACAGCTAATCCGAGTTGATGCCGAGCACCACTCACTTCTTTTCTCGGATAAGAACCGGAGATATCTCGGTTCCGGAACGATTTCGACAAGAGTCTTCTTTTTTCCGCGATGCTCTGGGATACTGTGAACATCTGGGGAATACCTTCGAGTCTATGTCGATATGTTCTGGCGCATCGGACACCCAGGCAAACACCATCGAATCGCGCACAATGTAGTTCTATCGCAAAGGCTGGAATTTGTCTCGAAAACGCCGTCGAATGTCGACAGAGATTACGATTTGCAAACGCCGAACGCTCGGCTAGAGAGTATCCAGACAATGTCAGGTTGCGATACAACTGGATTCAGAAACCGGAGACAGGAATCGATTGAAACCGACGGATAAACTCTGATCAGAAGGTGCAAAGCGATGCGGAATCGCATCTTAGATCCTGGCGCAGACGATCCATTTCAACATCCGTCGAGTCTTTTGTACGCCGACGACATTCATTGGGAAGTCGAGGCTCGAGACGCCCGAGCTTCAGAACACCGAGTTCTAGGTAGAACGCGGGCTGTTCGCGGACGGCGAGATTGCTGGTTGGAACGCTTGACGTGAACTTTTAGTGACACGAGTTCAAGCTGGCTCAGTTTGCTCACACAGTTTTCGACTCGGTGAGTTCAGCAGCTGGTCGGCATTTTTTTCTGCTCTTGGAGTTAACTTCTGTGAGTTCGTGCCTGTCTCGGAACGTCAGCAGAGTCAGCAGTTAAGCATGCTGTGGTTTGGTTCTTGTGGTTTTCACAAAACTGAGGTAAGGAGTAGCCGAACGGTGATTGGTTCATTTTATTGCTCTACATGTTATGGACACCGTCTGCAGATCCGTTCATTCGATTGTGCAAACTCGTTTGTATCGAGTTCGGCCGGAAACAAATACAGTCGCTTGTAAAGAAACCGGAAGACAGCTCCTGCATTCTCTCAGTGCGGGTCAGAAAGCATTCAAGGAACACGGAATTGGCGGACGCAAAGGACAGCTTCTTTGGGACAGAGTCCCGGCGGCAAGATGAACAAAGGCGAAAGCTTCTCTTCATATTTTTGCATCAGAGTGACTGTATTACGAGCCGGGAACTCAGATCAGATGCTCTGCTTAAAACTTCGTTCGAGCGAAGAGCGTCCAGAGCTCAACATCCGGGTTCCGCACGTTCCTCCTGCTGGGATCGTTCAGAGAAGTGCCGTCATCCCGCGAGCACTGATCGATACCGTCGAATACGAGCGTCTGCCAGCTCGTCCGCCAGTCGTCTCGACCGGCCAGCTGCGCGAGTGCTTGGTTCGCACTCCAAGACACCATCTTTATGGATGGTCAACTACCGAACGCGGCGCATGACGTACGGTCTACCTGTACTTGGGCAATATGTCGGCCGTGTTCTGCAGCGTGCTCGTTTCGCTGGCGTGGACTATCAACTTACCTGAAATAGGCGGTGAAGCCGTTGTTCCCGTCGATATGGAGCTATCTTCCGCGGACGTGTTCCTTTCTTCGAGTCGAAAGTGGAGTTCACTCTGTCGGAAAGCGAAATTCCCGCGTTAGAAAAAGTGTTCCTGGAGAAAAACTCTCCGGAAACGCGGCTCAGAGCCAGCGCGTGACGGAGCACGTTCTTTTTTCGTAGAATATTTTCTCGATATTTCGAGGAAGACGAAACGGGGCGAGAAAAGTTCGACGGAAATTTGAGGAGCGAATTCCCACCGTGAATCTTCCATACTGCGGCCATGATTCTTCCGAGTGAAGATCAAAATATTCTCGAGTCTCACTTAGCCACTGTGCTCCCTCGACACGAGAGAAAGCTCGTTCCTGATTCATAGATCCAGAGCAAAAAGGGAGCTACTTGTTCCTTTGATTCTCGGCTCATGTACATACATACGGCAAGATCCGGAAGCCCTCTCCGCTGATGAACCTACCTGGTTTAACGTTAGCTGGCCGTCCCGGTACTCCCCTATCTTCACCCAGTCATAAGTTCTGGGCTTGGTTTGCTTAAAATGCAGAATATTGTAGCGAGATGGGCCGTCGAGTGTGCTCTCGGCGAAACGGAACTCGTCCGACGTCAGACCTGGAAATCATTTCCCGAAACCGCGTCGTTAGCTCAGGTTCTTCAGTCGATTTCGAATCACCTCTCTGCCTATTCCTATCGAGCGGAAAGAACATTTCTCCGGGATGGAAACGCATCGCTTTTCTTGAAGCCCATACCCACATCGGAGAAGGATCCGTTCCTGGCGTTGAATCCAAGCAATCATTCACTCCGACTCGGAAGAAACTCGAGCTGAATTTGTCGAAGAAAACGCACGCTAATCTGAACTCAATGTTTGCGAACCTCGTTCTGAGTTGATTCTCGCACCGAAAATCGATAGAACAGCTCGAGCAGAAATTGTCAAATGAAAAAACACGGACCGACGCGGAAGAACTGCTCGTCGAACAAGAGTTCAAAGACGATCCGGGACTCGGAGTCATCTTCGTGCCATAGGCCAGTTCAAAATGAGATTTCTGTTGTTCATATTCGCACGCTCTCACAGCGGGAATCGAGCTCGGTTTTATTGGATCCAGCTCAACAACCAGACTGTCGTTCGCCCGTCGGGCCGTCGGCCCGTGCGTACACGTCGACTCTGAAGATCCGGAGAAGGTTGGGCAAGTGAGATATTTCCAATACCGCTGCAAATTTCCTCGGTGAAACGACGACGACGACGGCGTTCGTTGTGCTGTGATGAGAACGGATTTGCGAAATTTGAATCTTTTTGCGGCCGAGAGAGAAGTTGCCGAGCTCTTGGACAAGCGGCGACCTGACCGAGGAACAGGCGATAGCTCTCCTGCTCGGTCGGTCGAGCTTGCCTTGGATGAGCAACGTCGCATCGTCTTGACTTCTCATTCGGATCCTCAGAAAAATCATCCGTCAAGAGCTCCCATCGTTTCCAGGGGCGAAGGCCCCGCTCCCGCGGATAGAATGAATGTCACCAGTCAAGCGACCGCTTCGGACGGCCTTTTTCTGCGCCGTCTTCATTTTATTTCTTTTTACTTGTCCGTTTTGAATCCACGCGGAATAGTTGACAGTCGCAACAGCGGCAGCGGAGAGGAATCTCTCTCTGTTGGTCTCGAGTTGTCTCATTATTGTTCCGCGACGTCGCCAACTTAACGGTGGATTGTGTCTTTCCGTGGGGTTGACGATTCGTGCCATTAAAATCGCTTCTAGGAGCGCTGCTACCGCGGAGGATGGATGGAAAGAGCCTCTCCAAGTGCGGAGTCGGAGACGTCTATCGTTCGTTATCGTTCTCAACAGAGTCTCCTTTTCTTCCATTTCTCGCGTCTAGTTCCTTGTTTCTGAGTGAGTAAGTGAGTGAGTGAGTGGGTAAGCACGATGCCAAGGACAGACGACAGAATTGTGATCTCATGTACGAGCAAGGCTGTGAGAAGTAGCTTGTCCAGCGAAGCAAGCGCGGAAGTCCTCTGATGTAGCGACCAGTGAGTTGCTTGAAGCCTCACTGGGAACGACGGAGACACGCACCAGCTGTTCGTGGAGTTCCTCCGGCCGCACTAGTTTCCTTTCCATGGATGACCCGGTGGTCGTCGCGAATTTCGCTGCACGTTCCGACACGATGATTACGAGATGCTTGATTTCTGACGGAGATCATTCATTGATAATAATCTGATCGCGGTTGCGTCATCTCCCGTCATTTCTCAGAGTCTCTCTCTGGCGCGGAATTCACGCCTGTGTTCGTATTCATCCGGAAACTGCAGAAAAGGCTGTCCGGAAGCTAACACCGAAGGAACAGATTCAAAATTGGATGTGTCAGCAAACAACAAGCCGATTGGTCAACGAAAACGGTCGGAGGAAACAAGGCGAAGAAGGCCTCGCTAACCTCGGGATGGAGCAAAAGTAAATGAGAAGTCATCTCGTTGTGGGAGGAATTTTCCCGAGTGTCCACCATGGCATCTGGCGGAACAAAACTGGACGGACACCGAGCACAATCGTTCCCCGACAGCCAGTCAAACACGCTGTACGAGTCGTCCGAGAAAAACGCTCCCAGCAGATTACATTCATCGTTTCGGTCCCGGGAACGTCGCGTATATATGTATGTAGTAATGCTTGTGTACTGCACACCAGGAAACGAACAACTCGAGTGGGCTGTCTTTTTGTGTGCATCTGTTGTTCGTTGCTACTTCTGAGGCTCTTTGCCAGAGAACCAGGTTCCTAGAATCGTCCGCTGAGCGATGGAGATGAGCACTGCAGCAACCGCCGAATGAGTCAAATGTAGCGGGTCGGCGCAGAGCATTCAGAAAATCTTGAATCAGAGAGCAGACAAAGCGAGCGTCGACATGGCAATGACGAACCCTTCGCTAGAAGAATCTCGTCGCCCTAAAAACCACCGCCCGCGTGGCTAAGCCATCTAAGTAACGAGTCGAGCGAGTGTAAGTTAGGCACCGAATTTCCAGCGATGAGAAGAAACATCGTCATCAAACAATGCAACGAGCAACAACCCAAGAAGCCACGGAACAAGCAACATGTGGAGCTTCGTGGCCCGTTGCTCGAAAACAATGGAGCGGCACACGTCCGAGACAAACTAGTAAGGAGCGAACGCGGGAAAAAAATCATCATTATATCTTTTGTCCTTGGTTACTTCAAAGACATTATGTTGATTAAGCTTCTAATCTGCTTGCGGAGAACAAAAACGAGGATGTCAACGGCCCCGTGACCGCGTCGCGTGCTAGATCTCCTTGAATTTCCAATTTTCACGCTCAATCTGAGAACTGTAACCGGTGAGATCCATCGTTCATTTCGATGAACTGGGAGTTCGGGCAAACTGAGAGTCTCCGATTCGGGACACAGGCCTACGGGGTAGGACAGCGCGAAAAGTGGAGGTATCTCTATCCCCCTCATGGTTGCTGGTTATTTTTTCCAGGCGGAGGGCCGGCCGGTGGAAGGATTGGTAGACTGAGGTCACACACTCGGTCTCTTCCCTCGCTCGGTCAATGATGAGTCTTAGTGTTCGCCCGGTCTCCAAGACAATCTTATTTGTTCCCTGAAGTGTGGCCACTCAATTTTTGTCCGTCCCAAGAAGAAGGCTAAGAGTCTGGCTGGGGGCCAGGTTTTCTTCAAAGAAAATCTCGTCTCGCCGCATCTTTATCACGGTGTTCCGTTTCGTTCTGTTTTGTGTGGGCAGGCGGAGATCCTTCCTTAGACGGTCCATTTCTCAGTGCTGCACGGCGAAGGCACAATACTTTGAGGGAGTCACTCCTGTCTGTGCTGATGGTTTGTGGCGGTGTTGGTCGTCGACGACGACGATGGCCGCTACGACGAAGACGACCACGACCGAGGCAGAAGCAAGGCGTACAGGGCCAATGAAAGCGAGAGAAGAATTTATTCCACGCTAATGTAAACGTACGGGCACGATGATATCGTGCCGCCCAATCAACTGTTATTGCAACGGAATGGCCCCCAGGCAATCCTGTTTACTCGGAAGTGCTGCCGGTTCACTGAAGCTACGCCTTCCGCGGAAACTTTGTAATTTGTCAAGAGTTTTGAAACCACCGTGATCCAAGGCGTCATAGCTCACAGCCTACCCCACGGTCTAGGGTTCCTAGCCTCATGCTGATAACGAAGCCTCGAGGAGCCAACGAAAGCTGAGGCCGCGGTGGAAACGTGGAAGCTTCTTCTGCGAGCACCACCTAGGGATGATTCTAAGGTCTCGAAATAAACTTACCGTTAAATCTGACACGTTTCAAATAGCTGAGCAATTGCGAGCCCTCGATCGGCTTCATTTCACGACACAGACCCGGATGTCCGGGGCACAGATCTTGGTGCATGTCCCGGACCGCGTAGGCGAAAGCCAAAACGGCGTCAGAGACGAATTGGAGTTGGTGTTCGAGTTCGAAACCTCCTGTTTGAGAGTTGTCCGACAACTTTTCATGACCTGAACAGGTCCGGTTGTGGCCTTGGTTATACGGAGTCGCCGTTCCGTTTGGCCATCGACATCTGCAACTTTTCAAAGTGAGTTTCCTGCGCAATACGCCTGCACCGACGAACGCATCCGCTGGTGGACGCGGAGGAAGCCGGATAGATATAGGCCCATAGGCAAGTGAATAAATGGATCACTCGCTTGCAACGGCGGAAGATAGGAACTACATTCATGCCTCATGTCTGTCTGTCTGTCGGAATTGCTCCGAAAACTTCGAAGCTCAAGATGGTAACCTCAAGTCTCGAATCGATAACAAACGGATAAATCGGAACGAAAATTGTCAAACTTACTTGAATGTGTACTCCCAGTACTCTATAAACCAGGGGTTACGCTTGTTTCCTCGAGCTGTTAAATTTCGGAAATAGCTTTCGAACTCCGGAATGGGATGTGCCATTGGCTGGACTGAAATCGTTCCTTCGACCTGAGCCTCATGGCCGTCGGATACAAGCGATCGTGCGCTCCAGCCGTCGCTCCCGATCCAGGAAAACATTCCGGTGGCATTGCCACGAGCCACTGCTTTCATCAGGTGAGCGACCTTAGAAGAAAACAGCCCGTTTCGATAAATAAAGCAAGAGTTGAAGACTACGACTGGATCAGACATTGCCGTGATACGCAGGTACGCTGAAGTTGAGCGGCTGATGCGCTCGATTGAGCGGTCGTCGTAACCGTTCCGATCCGAGTGGCATCATCGTGAATCCGTGCTTACCTCTTGATCTGATCCGAATACGATCACTCCGCGCGCCCGAGATTTAGCCTTAAGCTTGTCGACGATGTAGTCATATGCCTTATCATTCGCTGTGAAACAAGAACATCATTATCAACTTGAGCGGCAAGCTTTCGAGTCTCTCGAGTCCGTTGGAAAGTTTGTCAGATAAGATATGAAGTTGGAATCCACAATGAGTAGCCAGCGAGATTCCGAATTGAGCACGGCACGCCGAGTTGGATTGCGGCGGCCGAGCGCGCGAATGAATGTTTGCCGTTCGGCTCATAGGCGCTCCGTCGAGGAAAATCGAAGCTGCTGCGTCCAGTTTCTCGAGTGGAACAAGACAAGTTCGTCTTCACAACTTTGAGAGCTTTGTTCGAGACTTTGCGAGCGATTCGCCGCTTCCGAGTGGATCAATCCATGAGCTATGCAGACAAACAGATGGACAGCTCTCTGATAGAAACTTCTAATTAGATTCGTTCAATAAGCGTGGGGTGATCCACGCACAGCGTTCTGCAGCAGCAGGAGCAGAAACTCGGCCTCGACAATCTTTCAAACAACGATGAGATAATCTCATCCCCTCGGAGCCCACACGCGTTCTCCTTCTCCATTATTCATGACTTCAAGGAACTATTCCCCTCGCCAAGGGATCAAGAGCGATTCGGACATTTGAATTATCCATCAACGAATACCTGTGCCGCGGATATCAGGAAGACGTACCTTGTCCTGAATCCTTCGTGAGTTTTTCTTTGGCCGCAATGCAGATACCTTGTTGACCCAGCAAACTTTCGAGAACTGCAATCAGAGTAAATTCGCTCATGTCACATCGAACGAATGCGTGATCCATTATCGAGAGAGTCGCGAAATTCAAAACTGCTTTTCCTTTATACAGTAAAGCTCGATGGTTCGTTTCCGTCTTTTTCGAACGCGAGTCATGAGAGCCTCATAGATAGAAATTCTCTTCGAAAACGCTGGAAACTGCGGATTACTTGCCAGAAAACGCCTGGATCCCATAATTCGATTCTTCGTATACGATTGAAATGTAGGTCCACTTGAGAAGTTTCACCAATTCTACCATTGCAGCAGCCTGTAATGGACGCCAAAGGCAAATCCTCCTGAGCGAACTGTCTCGACTCGGATTTCACTCCAATTCGAGCATTGAGGAGAAGAATCAGCTGACTCAGAGTCCATTATTCTCAATCGCAACGCTTTGTGGGAATATAAGGAAAAGATAAAACATGTCGGATATGTTGCAACGATCTCTCTAGAGCTTTTTTTACCTGATCACGATCAGAGGGGACCGTTCGAAGGAAGTACTCAAATCGTTGTTTGTTAGAAAGTTCTGGGCTTGTAGAGAAGAATGATATTTGTGGAATGCGAAATAGACGCAAAAGGTTGGCCACCTGAAACGAGTCAATCAGTTCTAGTGATAAACCTCAAAACAACACTATCGTTACCAATATCGCTCCGACCTCAAGTTGGCATTGCCGACCGGATTGTCGGATGATCGGTTCTTGGAACGGACCAAGCAAGCAAGCGACCAGAACACGGGTAATTTTCATTACCGGTCGCTTAATGGCGGTATCTGCAGTTTTTCATGATGCGCTCTTCCCAATCGCACTCCTCAGGGAATACATATCTCTCCACACTACGCTCCCAACATGCTACGCGTGGGTTGTGTCGGCTTGTTCTCCGGCTTCTATTGCTTCAGCGGCTGCCGTTCCTCTTCTCTTTTCCATTGCCACCACTTCGCTACCAAAAAGGTGGCAGTGTCGAAATCGCTTTTGCTTCGGAGACAAGAACCTTTTTCGCGTAGATTCGATTTCGCTACAAAATACGACAACGATTGCAATCTTTCCTCACCAGGCTACGTACGAAAACTTCGAACACACCTCGGAAACAATCAGTTCTCGTTCCAGCGTTTCTCTTCTCGCTCACAAAGCTGCTGAATTCAATAACCTCCCGCTTGCAATCACTTTGTGAAGCTATTTACTCAGAACACACCGTGTGGAGGAATACTTGACTCGCTCTGTTCTGTTGTTCGTATCAATTGAGCATTGGCTGCTGCGAATCTGCCAGTTTTCGGCTGAAATGATCATCCAAAGATGTTGCCATTCAAACATTACGGAAAATGAGCGTTCACCGAGAATCAAACTAAATCTCCGCGATCGTGAGGCAGCGACCTTGACCACATTTCCGTCGAGCTGCCCACGCTCGGTTCCTCTGCTTCAAGTGAAAGCAGTCACTATGAACGAAGAACGAACCTTTTTTCGACGAGAAACTACAGATAGTGCGGCTCTGGAAATCTAAAGGCCGAGATGATTCCGTGGTCCGCGGCAAAGACACTATCAACAATGGCTTCGCTTGACCGTCCGATCGACGGACCCTACGATCAGCGAAGCGGTGGAGAAGTCGGCCGCACCAGCTCGCTATTGATCATAGAATTTATTATGCATCACGAGAACCGAAGAATATTGCTTTCTCTCCTTCTTATGGATCCTCAATTTCCCGGACGGAAACTCGCATCTTCCGAGGCCGTCGGTCGGTCGGTCGGTCGTCTAGAAACGCGCATCCCGAAATTTAACTTTTCACGTTGAATCAGATTTCCGCGGCGGCTCCGATCCCAACAGGAGCATAGTAGACGTTGGCTTGCAGCATCGACTCACTCGCTCCCTGTTCGGGGTCGTGCTCGACGAAACGTATTACGTCGCGTTTTAAAACAGCAAGCCGAAGCGCGTGTTGTATATTTAACGAGTATCAAATTATTCATTTCAGAATGTTAATCAATTCGTTACTTAGATAGAATTTTCAACATCGGAAGTGGGAGCTGCACGGAACGAAGAGCGGATCTAACGGAACTGCTTCCGAGAGAGCAACCGAAACGAGCTTCGCTTTGGAACGTTGAAATAATGCACATCGCGGATCGGTATTGTTGTGATATTGCGGGCGGGCATTTCGCCAAACTGCCCGCTTTGCCACCTTCCTGCTTCGCGGAAAAGGCCGACCAGGAGCAAAGCTTGTCGACAACGACGACTGTGGTGCTTTAGCCAAATAAGCATTTTTTCATTAAGGTCTCGGGCACTCAGCAGGCCAACTTCTGGCAACTTTTCGCCAGCCAACTCTTTATCTCCGACCCAACCTGGGTAAACATTATAGCGGGCTTGAGAGGAAAGACAGAGGCCTCCGGTAGTCGTCGGCCGCAGGAGCGTTCGTGCGGGTTTCGGGTAGTTCCGGATAGGGTCCCCGTATAGGGGGCACGGGGTCGCGCAAAGAAACTTTCCTTTCTAAGAAAGCCTGTTTCTCATTCTCCGGTCGGCGCCAATGTTTCTTCATTACATTCTATCTCGTGTAATATATTTTACTCCAGACACCTTCAACCCTTGAGGTCGTCGCGCGTCTCCAATCCGACGAGTTCCAGCGTGAAACGAGGTTTCTTGGTGAATTCCGGCTTTGTCAAGGCCATAATCGTTGTGATGGCGGCGGTGGTGGTCAATTTCAAAGTCGACCGCCAGACCCTCCATAAACGTCGTGGGAGGAACTCGTCGAGTGTGATCGATCACTTCTGGAAAATTTGGGGAAACGTCTCGCAAACGTACCTGTATAGATGTGACGGAAGACGCCGCACCCAAAACTCCCGATATGACGTCGACTGTCGCCGAACTCGAACGTCGAGTGTCCGATGAACCTTGCCCGGAAGACTTTTGAGAACATGTGATTTGGTCATTACTCTCGTGAAGACGTCCAATTGATCCTGCGAATAAAGAGTTTCCTTCGTTTAGTTGCTCGCTCGGTTCGTTCGCCGTCGACCTTGACGCCGATGTTTTGATTAGGAGGCTAAGGGTTGCCTAACGACAATTGCAGTAAACGTCGTGATAACGGTTGTAATAGTTTCCGTTGTGCCTTCGAACGCGGCTGTTAATCGATGACTCGACAGACGTTCAGGTAGAAGAGTTCGCGACGAGACAACTTTTTCTTGTCGATTCGACACGATCGCTCTTTCTCAATCGGAGAGTTGCATTTACATGTTAATTGCCTGAAATTCCCTTCCCGCAGTGCGAGTGAGGTCGAGATCGCAAACTTCCTCGGATTTTTATGTCGTGACCAGAACTCGGAGGATTTTCAAAGGGCCGCCGTCCTGAAAGTTCTCCTGACGGCGTCGATTCGTTGCTCGGTAGACGAACCTTCTGCCAAGACGAAATCGGGGGCGCCGCCGGGAGCCTGTCTGCTGCCGCGAGCGATCCTAACAGAGAGTATTGTGAAACCAAAATTATCATTGTTTTAAAAGCTTCCGACTCGTCGCAGGGAAAACATGTCGCGAGAAGAGCGGACGGAAGTGAAGCAGATCCCGCTGAGAAATTCAAATTTTACAATTACACCCTCTGAGAGACGTGCGTCGAACAAACGAACGAGCGCATGTACGTACGTCCCATCGGTATCGCGCATGCGCGATCGTTGCAGGACGAATAGGGTGAAAGTGAGCTAGGCACAGTGCAGCGACGGGATTACCGTTCGGTTCAGAAAGCGAAACGAGCTCCGCTCGGGCTTTGTGATGTAGAATCAAACATTTAACAAGACGATATATTCATCCTTCGAGTGAATAAGAAGCGACACACTCGACGGATCCGAAACTGTGTCAACAACCGATATACGTACGTCCTCTCGACAATAAGAGAGTGCGACCAGGTGGCCTTCTGAGTGAGATCGGGGCGTTTGGAAACGAAGGGAGCGCCAAGGTGATCCGAGCTGGGGAGTCCCAGGACACGCGCAACTTCCTCGATTCGGACAGGTTGATTCCCGATACACAGAATCCGTTCGATGGCCGGGTGAATGCTCACGAACGCAATCATTATATGGCTTCGGGAGCTTAGTTGAGCGCCATAAAAGGAAGCGAAGGAGTTTGACGGCCTAATTGGCGTTGTTGTTGCTGCTGCTGCTGCTGCTGTCATCGTCGTTGTAGTCGCTGGCGCTGCTAAGCGTCCTTGAGTCCGGATGGACGTCGGATGTTCGACGGCCGAATGCACCCAAAACAGAGATAAAACTAACTCGTTTTCGAACTAAGCAAGCCCGGCGATTCGTGATAAGCAACAGCCGCTGCCAGCAGGAGCAACAGCCTGTAACAGGAGGCAGCAAAGATAATACGGAAGCAATGATGATCGTCCTCAGTCATCGTCGACATCGAAGTTGTCGTCATTCATGAAACGATGCCAGCGACACGACGGACCTCGCTCGCTGCTTCAACCCCGACGATCGCATTTTGTATGCAATCACGACTCTGAACGATTCGGGCGTACTACGCCTTCCCGATCCCCGACGACGTGATCAAGATTTACTGCTCCCGTTCGCCAGCCTGCGACGCTCTAGGCAAGCTACCCGCATCCGATTCAAGTTCCTCGAAGTCGCTTCTTGATCCAAGCATCTCGCTGCCCCGTCGTCCTGATACTCTCCGAGCGAAGGATTTCAGGTCCGGTGCGCGTTTATTTGGGTCCACCAAGTTCCGCCACTTCCGAGAAGGCGATGAGCATGTCTCGAGTTTGCTTTTCGTTCTGTTCCGTCAAGTTCTTCCTCATCATGATGATTGCGAGAAATGAAACCAACTGATTTCAACCAGAAATTCAGTTTGCTGAGAACAGGAGAAGGATCCGCTTGAGTGGATGAAGCGTTTCGTCCCGATCGGAGGCACGGTTCGGTGCAAAACTCGGTTTACGACGTTGGTGGCGCGAGCAGGAACATGCAGAGCACTCCGGTTTCAACAGTCAGGAAAGTGCAAGTATAAGCGCGACTCGAAGTGAATGATGATCGAGGTCGAATGCGATCGGCAGACGCAGCGAAGCATGAAAGGTTGAGCGATCGCGCTGCTTCTGAGCTTGAGCGACCGACACACCGTGAACAAGTGCAATCGAACTAATTTCAAGCGTTCTCCCTGCGCTGACTCGTGGTATAACCACTTCGATCCCGTGCGCTCACTCACTAGCTTTCCTGCTGGCTGGCGAAGCAAACATTCAACAACTCATCTCTTTGAAGGCTCTGTTCCACAAGGGAACGTTACATCACGGAACCCTCGGCTTTTTTTTTTATCTGAAAGTCCTCCGTTCGGACGACAGAACTCCGTCGAGAGCAAACAGGCCCAATGTCGAGCAAGGAAGTTGATGGTGGAGAAGCCCAGGAGATAAAAAATTAGTTTTCACTTGAGGTTTGAGGGTTCTTCTCTTCGTACAAATATTTTCATTTCTTAGGACCTTGTCGTGTCGCTCTGTTTTTCGACGTTCAGGCTGTTTCTCTCCGTTTATTGATCACTCATATTTTCCGTATTCTTCCTCCCTCGACTGGAACTGAAACTTCCCGCTTACATATGAAGAGTATCATGACATAACACAATTTCTCTGCCCATCGTTTCATCCGGGTACTGAAGAACGTTTGGGTGGGGAAGTAGGGGATTGCGTATCGTTTTCTTCGGTCGGAGGTCCTCGAAGAGCAGGTTGGAATAACAGAACAGCGCTAAGACCGTTGAGGCTGGAAATTCTTTGCGATGAACGCCTCATCAAAACGCAGACTGTGTTCGAACCGATCGAGTGGCTACGAAAATCGAGTTGTCGATCGATACGGGCACAAGCGTTCGTTCGGAAGTCAAACATCACAGATGTGAGCGTGCGCAGGACTGAGCGCATTCTTCGAGCGAGCGCCTCCCTCCCAAATGTAGGCACTCAGGCACGCATATTTCCGAAGCTTCCCGCATCGGAATCCGGCGGTTGAGAGAGGCCGTGCTCTCGGCTCAATCCACCTTAATCGATTGAGTCGTCGACTACAGCTCGATGAGGTTTTTTTTCTTGGTTCAGAGAATATCGGACAAACTATCGGAGAAAATCTCGCTTGTCGCTGACAGGAATACGCTTCTTCGAACGAGAGTTTCCCTCCGGAAAGCCGGAACAGCGGAGGTCGGGTAGATTTCTAGCGTCGACTCGATGCATCACGGAAGGAGTCGACATTCGATCCTCGAGCCATTCGTTGACTCCATCACGACGTCGTAACTGTAATGGCTTTGCCACAAATTAAATACAACTACTCGGAACGAGTTTTTGAAAGCGTTTAGAACATAACATCCACTGGGCGGCCTCACATTCATACGAAACGAACGGACGAACTCAGCAAGCAAACGTACAAACACGACGACGAAGCAAAAGACGAGCACGTAACGTCCATTAGGATTGGATAGGGCAACGCAGCTGCCGTCGACGAATGCTGCGACAGTGATGATAGAAACGGTGACGACCACGAAAAAGGAAAAGTGGCCGCGTGTCCGACAATCGCACGGTCGTGTGTCGTTTGGCCGAACGACTCAAGCGACGGATTTGTAGGTTACTCGTGAACGGAAGCCGTTTCAGAATGTAATGAGGAGCCCATACTTCACTGGCTTGCTTCACTTCTTGCGTCAAGCTCGCGGACAGAAGCGATTGCTGCGCGTGCTTTTAATCTGAATTAGCCTGGTTGTTGTTACGCTCATTCGGTCAAGATAATTATATAAAACGACCAAGAGTGCTCTTCTGCGCCCATGAATGAAATCGATTCGTTTCAATACCGGTGGATGCAAGAAAGGAGACACTTCTCCTGGACGGGCGAGCGCTGCGAGAGTTTGAAACTCTAAGGATAAGGTTGACTCGTGGACTGGTGACTTCTGTTCAGTGATCCGCAATGCTCAAAGTCCTAATTGTTATTATTTTGTTTTTTTGATGTTGACCTTGACAACTTCCTCGGTCCAGTGTTGACGTTCCGCTTCTTCCGAAGACTACCCTTGAAGCTAGGTGATGGAGACAGCTTGACGCGTACATCGTAATTTCGGGCTTGAACAACTCCCGCCCAGAGGCTGTCCGCATCCACTTGGTCGAGCCGGAGACGCAGAAAGTTACGATGATGACGGGCGGGTGGGCGTTCGGCCAAGCAGGTTGGTCGGAGCGTCGGGGCGAATGTCTAAGCCGGTCAGAAAAGCGTCATAAAACGCCGCTATATGAACACGAGTACGCCAATACGAGAGGGAAAGAGAAGAAAAGAGTGATTAGGCGGTGAGAGGATGAGTTGCCCCTTCCATGTATCAGGTTTCTAGGGAAATCACAAGGACTCGATGGAGGAAATTGCTTCAGGACTTTCCTATTGTGCGAGGAAAGGAGCTCTGAAGAGAGAGAGCTCCCTCATTTCTTCTAGAAGTTTCTCGAATCGGTGGATCCGGTTCTCTTTCGTCCTCTACTCTACCGTCGGACTTTGTTGACCTCCTTCTCATCGCTTCGGATCTAAGCTTTCGTCTTTCCAGACTCATTTTTCTTCGCGCTTCGACGGTGGACCGATGTCATCGAACGCAGTATCCGAGGTGTTTTCTTTCGTTCCACTTCTCCGTCCAACTTCCTCCAACAGCGGCTCGGAGCTCGCGATCTGGGCTCGGAGCGCAACGGGGAAGCGTGTCAACAAGAGCTCAGACATCCCGAGCGGGATGATCCTCTATTAAATTCTGTCCATCTTCGTATCTTCATCGGGTTCATAGTACATTGCGTAAATATCTCTTCGGGAGAAATGACACAACGGTGGTGCAAGTCACGTGTCCGCTCCGCTGGCCGACCCGAGCCAGGGCTCAAATTTTACAACTTGGCGTCATGTGAACGGGGAACTCTTTCATTTTCCAACCGATCTTTAAAGCGACGCAGTAAAAATTCGCAGACATCCACCAGCGTTGTGATAAAATGTTCCTCAATCCAAATCCAGTCGAGGTAAAATCAAGTCGAGAGTTCGAGTTTGTGCTCACAATCCAATAGGGAGCAAAGTTCTCACTATATCAGGTTACAAAATCCAAAAGTTTCGAAGCAGAGGAAAAGGCTGACAGAGAGAAGCGGCCGTTTGGAGGAGACCGGACGCACAGTAAGCCAACACCTGGGAGCCAACGCTCGAAAGAGTCAGCTGAGAAGTGAGAAGTATATTTCAGATGACTCTCTTCGGATGGATTCTGAAGGAACCCGAGGGAGTCTAACGGGGAGGGGGGCTTGACAGTTGACTTGGACCCTTTTGCGGCATCAATCCGCAACGAAGCCGCCCCTCTCCCTGGGGTTCAGGCGTTATTTCGTCCAAGGACAGAGAAGGAGAACTCCAACACACGACAGAGGATTTCGATTCCAAGCTAGAAAACGCCATGAGTTCCGAAATTTTAATTCCTCGCGCTATTTCCACCTCTCCGAAGACTCGTTTTCCGGAATCGTGAGAAGAAATCGCTGATTTCTGCCACTGGGAGAGATCGATAATCTGTTTCATGAAAGGAATGTGGTATTCCAAACGAATGGACGTTTTTCTCGTGTTACCACTGGATACCGCCATGATCGGGAGTGGACCTTTCCGTCTTCGTTTGATAGGGATCCGATTGGGGTCCGCAAACCCGCCCTCAATCGGTTGCATCGAGTTCAATCTGAGTTCACGACAAAACATTCGTGATCGATATTTTTAGTAGGTCACAACATCCGTTTCAAAAGGAATCATGGAGGAAGAAAGTTGTCTCCTGGGACGGAGCTCCGAGCGATGCTGAAAGAAGCTAAAACGTTCACAATGGTAGCCGTAGATCACAATCGGGTGGTCAATGGCGAGCCGTCGAAAACGGAGCTAAAAAGTGTTTGACGCTTTCTTGTTATTGCGTAACTTTTGCGGCAGTCTTTCCAGAAGCAGCAGCAGCGATAGAAGAATGAGTAGCTCTACCGTCAGCGTCGTCGTCAGCGGAAGCAGTAGCCTCACTACAAATGACCGTAGCGTGACCGTAGAATGTGGACTTTCTTAGGTGGGTCTCAAACGCCCGCCGTCGATACAAACGCTTTTTCCTCTCTTCCCTCCGTTTCATTGTTCGTTCCGAGTGTCGTCGAGAACAATGTCGAACGGAGAAGTCTCTTCGCTTCGGCCACTCGCGCTTCCGCGCCGAACATCATGCCGGTATTCTCCTGCGAAGGTCGTCTGACAGACTGACCGGCTCGCTGGTCACCGTTGGGAAAAGTTGTCTATCTGCCCGCTCCCATAAACGGCGAAGGAGGTTGTCCATTTGTCTGCGAGTCTCCTGTCGCCCGGACCACCAGACAGCCAGACTCGGAGGGAGTCAAGTTATGGCGTCGCGTAAAATAACGAGGAGACAGACACCGTTCACTGGACCAGTTGGTCGGTTGGAAAATGTCCCGTCGGTCAGATAAATTGTCGGCTCGATCCACGATTTGCATAACGAAATAACCCGAGCTTTTTTCCCGAGAGAGGGGAACGCTGCTGCTCGTCGGGAAAATCCTCAATTTCGAGAATTATGCCGCGACAGGATTCATCCTGAAACTTGTTATTTCCTCTTTTCGGCGGGGCCCCATCTCGAATTTCGACAGAGTATCATCATCATCATCGAGAGAACAAAATGATTGATGGATCGCGCAGTGGATCAATCGACTGCTTTTCCCGACGAGCGCGTATCGTGAATATCTATACGCGTCTATAATGTCTCTATTTGTGGGAGGAGGAAAATCAAAAGATACAAAGCGGTTAAGATATATGCGCTGCCTCAAAGTGAATGTTAAGAATAATCCAAGCCACTTTCAAGAGTTTCGCTTTCCCGGTGCGTTACTGGGGTTCTTCCGCGTCGGTGAAGTCGGTAAACTGTCAAAAGCGGTAGCCTTTAGAGAGGCTGTACTCAAAGCCTAGGCGGTAGGCAACGGCATAAGCAGCGCATTTTCAGCACAGAAACTGTTGAGTGAAGCTTGAACGATGTCCGAGAGGAAAGTGAACTTTTGCTAACACCTTTGCTAGTCTTCTAGCTTACGCGGCCGACCCTCCAGCCGAATCAAGGTCGTCGCGTGGGAGTTTCTATTTGTTCAACTTGACTTCACAGCCGAGTGTGTTTTGTTATGTCGAGTCATTTCCTGGAGTGTCGACAAACTGCTGTGAAACTCTTTAAAAGTTTTGTGGCTGCAGGATCCGGCACTTTCGAATACGAACTGACTTGAAAAACGCGGTAATTTTGAAAAGCTCTCCCACTCGACTCACTCAGGCTGAGGGCTGATGGCACAACATTCTGGGCTGGCGCTCCTCTACGCATCAAGATGTTGATGAAGGAGGGAAGAGAGAGATGGAGGGGCTCGGAGTCCAAATAATGTGGATATCCGTGACCGTCTCTTCCTGTTGCGTCTGCGCATCATCTTCCTGATCAAAAGTCGCGCGAAACCCCGCTCTGCAACGGCGGCGGCGGCCGCAGGGGAGTGAGTGTAACAGAAGACACGAAAAGCTTTGTTATGTCGTCTTGTTGTTGTCGTTCAGAATAAACGCCGAAAGCAGAAAATGCATTTATGTACAGTCGCCAGCGGGGGCTAGGTCATGACAAGGTCCAAACGCTCGTCAACAAACAAATAACTTTTGCTCATGTTCGCCCCGTCCCCCGTCTCCTCATGTGGGCCCCCTTGTGATCTCCGCGCTCTGCCCCTCGCTGTTGTTCTTCCGTTTTCGTGTTAGCATGTTACACCACATATGTTGAATACACAGTGAAAAAGCGTGCCTCGTGTCATTTGACGTGAGATACGCAATCGTCGTTTCTGTGCAGCAAGTCAGCCGATGCGCCATCGAGACGGCGTGAAAAATGCGAATACTGCACTTCGGGGGAAGAGGATTCTGTTTCTGAAAGCTTTCCGTGTCGCCGCCGTTCACAAGGCGCTTTAAATAATGGATCCGCGCTGAATCCCCTCGAACCCTTCCTCTCAACAGCGTGTTCGTCCAATGAGCGTGACACCGAACCGAGCGGACTTGGAGCTGGCGGCAGCAGCAGCAGCAACTATCCGACCAACCTTCCCGGCAGCAGGCTCGGAGTTCTGACTCTCACAGCGTACAACACGCATTGCGACTCCACCCGAGTTCCGCCGGCAGCTACTGCTGGACAGCTGGCCGCTCGGACAATCCGGGGACTGGATGGCTTCGTAGAATGACAGAGTGACGACTCGATCTACTCGCTGTGCATGACTCTTCGTCAATTAACCGAAACCCTAGTAATCCAAGACAAATATCTAACATTGGATTAATGCGAGGAACGTGTCCCACTCCCTCACAGAAATCAAATCATGAATGTTGATCAAGAGGAATTTCCGTTCAGTCCCGATCTTGCTTTGCGCGTGATTGGAAAGTTTCCTTGGTCGCCGAAGTCCTTTTTTTGGTGACAGAACTAGAGCACGTTCTCTTAATTCCGAATTCCTGCTGCTAAGCCCCATTTCTCATCGAGTTCGATTCCAAGCCTCGGCACAACTCCAACTTGCAGCGATTCGGAGACGCCGATCAGAAGCGACTGCATCGGCTCAGCTCTTCAAATGCAACTCAGTCAGCGGCTGGCTCGAAGTCACAAACACGCGCAGGCAATTTCCACGTTCGGTCGATGATTCATCAATGGATTTCGATCGGAGTTTGGAAAAAGATTTCCGCACTCGACGTCCTCGAAATTGAATCACAAGAAGATCTTCGAGTGTCCGCTGTCCTCTTCCGAATCGTCGGTCGCAGTGAAATTTCGTCTTCCGAATACACGAGCAAGTGTAATAGGTTTCGTTCTCAAGCGCCCTC
The DNA here is from genome assembly GCA_021527715.1 of Neoseiulus cucumeris. Taxonomy (NCBI): domain Eukaryota; kingdom Metazoa; phylum Arthropoda; class Arachnida; order Mesostigmata; family Phytoseiidae; genus Neoseiulus; species Neoseiulus cucumeris. The sequence continues at coordinate 606,130 of JAJSRV010000005.1, read as the reverse complement.
TTGGACCTACCTACATGGTCTGAGATCCCATCCATCTCGTGAGCGTACTACGTATCCTCATCTATAAACTCACTCCGAGCCTCCATGAAAGCTTTTAAGGTCCTCTCCCACTTCGTTTGGAGTGGTGGCCTACGCAGTCGCTTCGTAAGAAAATCGCCCTCCTAAAGCGCGCCCACGAATTGGCCAAATCGGATAAAACGAAGTGACATCTTGATGCCGCCCATTCCGGTCGTTGATAACTTCGTAAATAACCCACACAACGAGCTTCCTTCGGGACTGCTTCGTGATCAGTTTGCCATTAAGTGCTAAGTGCGAGCGGAAGAACTGCTTATCGGAATAACGACGCTGTACGCGCTAAACGAACAGCAAAGAAGGAGAAAAAAACGGACGGACGGAGGTCATTTCGTTGTTCATTCTCTTCAGACCGGTGAGGAGCCGTCGCGTCGTGCAAAATCAAATAAACTCCGTCCAGCCACCTGCGTGTCTCTTGTGTCGCGCGTTTGGCGACATCGCGTCAGCAGCGAGTGTTCCTCTTCAAAATAATGTAACTGTTCACCCTCGACCGGAAGTGCGAAACGTAAATGCCAAAATGGCCGACGAGAGTGATGGACGAATCCAATCGTAGTTCCGAGTCGCCCGAGAGAAGGAGTTCGAAGAACTCAACCATGAGGACCTCTTGTGCTAAATGAAATATTACTCAACACAAAACGAAGTTCCTCAGCTCCGCGCTGTCCGCCCGGTCCGAGGACTTCCTTGTCTTCAGGCTTCCGAGAATTTCCCTCTTTCTCTCGCGACGAGGACCGATTCGTTGTCATTGATTCCAGTGCCTCGAGTCTGTTGAGGACCTAGAGGCTGAGTGAGTGACGTGGGTTCTGTTGCTGCAAGCAGATTTCACCGATTGGCCCAACACGAGCTCGATCCAACAACATGAAGCCCCGAGAGGACAGACCGGACGCGTGCATCCTCAGTCTGGATGTCAGAGCAAAGTTCCAGACCCGCATCGACGGCGCCTTTTGCTTCCATGTCGTCGTGATGCCAGCTGCCAGCACTGGCCCGAGTTATTCCCACATCTATTGTCGCAGAGGCGGCTCGCAGAAAAGGATGACTGGAGAGCGTTCCTTTGAGAGGATCCCTCCTACGGGAACTCCTGAGCGACACTTTCGCGTGGGCGCAAGGAGCGGACAGAGTTTTCTATCGTTCGTTGTCCTCTTCCGTCCAGAAATGGAGGTCGTGTCCCTTCTCGTCGGCGATCCAACTGCTGTTTTCGTTGAAACGGTCGAATACAAACTCTGTCCGTCAAACAATTTTTTTTTCGCGACACAAGATCTCCATTTCCGCGTTTGTTCTGCTTTCGCTGTTCTACATAGAATTACGATTGGTCGCGGAGAAAAGCAACGACGAAATAAACAATGTTATGGTCCACTTCATTGCACTGATCCGCCCGGCAGCGCTTTGCCTCGGTCCACTTTCGGCGGTCCCTGCGGCCGCTGCTGTCGTCGACGAACCGTTTCCAAAGCCGCAACCTTACTGGAAACCTTGCTGGAAACTCGAGAATCATCGGAAAATAACGTCATGTTCCTCATTCAGTGGTTTGTGGTCGAAGTTTTCGTGAGTTTCTCCGGCTCTTGACCTCCGACCCCTTCGAGGGCTACAACCATTGACAAAATCCACCGGAAAGTCTTGCAAACTTCCCGTGGCGGAAATAACCGAGAAATCAGCGCGTTTGGGTCTTTCCTTTGTTTGGCATCGGATTTCTCCGATGGTTCCGGTTCTTCTTTTCCTCCCTCCATTTTCGGAACGTGTTCGTCGCGAGAGTTTCTCGAGAGATCCCTGACGGTGTCTCAAGGGGGCGATGCGCGGTGAATGTGACAATAAGGGAAGAGTACGGCAGACGAGGATATCCTCGCCAGACATCGTCCGGATATTCCAATCCTCTAAAAGCTTCCAGAAATGGAGCTGGTATCAGTTTTTTTTCGAGGGCGTTGTCCGCATCAGCTCAGCCGTGCAGACGCGAAATCTGTTTTCCTTTTCTTTGTTTCCCGTTCGTTCGTTCGATCGAGCGAGCAGAATCGGATCTGGTTCAACGAGAACACTTCTTCGCTAATTGTCCGGTGAATGATTCAGCAAGTCATGCAGCATCGAACGCGTTCCGAAGGTGCCGCCGCTAGTCATGAAGGAAAAAGCGGATCCCCCAAAACGGCAACGCAATATCGAAAAACTATGAACACATTACTCCTTTGCTCCGCTTGAATGGAATGACGGCGAGTTCCGGCTCCGGGATTCCGAGCAGAGCGTAGTAGTTGGAAAAGAAAGGGAACATAGCTTTGCAATTCCGCCCGCTGGTCTGCCAGCTGGATGAATGGATAGCTGAATTTCAAAAGACGCGACAGATTATTGCGATTCCTGTACCGCATTCGATGATGCCTTGCACACTTTGAACTTATTGACTGGCTGAATCAAACTATCGATTGTTGCTCTCACTTCAACTCAACGTAATCGGGTTTCACGGAAAAGGGGAAACGATGTCTTGAGGAAGAAGGAAGCGAATGCGGAAGAGACTTAGCATCAGCGAGCAGAGTTCGCCGGCTGCACGGAGCGTTTGCACGATACGTGCAGATGCGTATGCCAAAGATCGCTTTATTGACAGAAACGTCGCGAGTTTGTGCTCCTTCCGCTTGGAAAGTTTGCCTGCGATCATTGGCGAAATTTGAACGTCCCGATAATTTGATGAAATCGATAGGTCTCGCATATAAGGGACGCTGCTTATAAGGAACTTTACGTATAAGGAACCTCGCGTACGAGGAACCTTGCGTATAAGGAACCTCTCATTGAAACGCAAGATTCCTTAAACGCGGGACTTCAGGGTACTTCGATTTCGGTTCTGATTATGTTTAAAATATCTCAAAGTTCTTCCAAAAGTAGTGTTGGAGGAAAAGTTCCTCCCTTCACTCGCGAAATTTCAGGTCATACGAGAGGAAGCTGAGGAAGGCTCGCAGTGATGATTTTTCTCGGCCTGAGTCGATTGAATTTTCGTCCCGGGACGTTGTCGTCCATCTCGGCAAAGGTCGGTGGAGCTGGACTTGATGGAATCTTCATTTGAGCGCGCTCGAGGGCATCAAAGCAATAAGCTATCTTCTCCAGATAGAGAATCAGCTCAAGCCTTCGAACAACGAGGTGGATTGGGTCGTTGAAGTTCCTTGAATTCTTGAGCTCTCGTTTTTGCCCGAATCTGTCGGAATGGTGAAGCGGCGGTTTGACGACGATTTTCGGTATTAGCTTTCCGTCCAAATGCTCCCGAAGCAAAACAACTGCTCGAGTTCACTCGGATTCCCGTGGGGGATCACGACTCCCTCTCGCCTTCGTACGAGATCCATTACTACCAGACGAAGGAAAATACGAGTGTTTGAACTAGTACCGGGGCCCAAAACAACGCTAGGACGCTCAGGGATCAAGGGAAAAGGCGGCGTCGACGGAAACGACGATGTCTTGCATCGATTCCGACATAAATTTCAGCCATACCGCCCCGGGACAGTGGACGTCTGTCGCCTGCCGTGAATCGCTCGATCAGAACACTCTTCCCGTTCTGACTTCGACTTCGAGGAGCAGTGGGACGAAAAAAAGTTTGTTTTCTTTGCGGAATTCAACGCGATGACCGCGTAAGCCCGTGTTTGCGAACTTTCCGTGTCGACCTGTCCCATTCAGCAGGATTTCGGTAGCCTGCGGCGCGGAGATCAGGACCTGGAGGCCGGCCTGAGGGATCTTCTGCTGCGCAAACGTCGTGCGGTATCTGTGCGCTGGTGGGTTTGAGGTTTGCATTCGGATCAAGCCGAGGCACCGACTCCGTCGCCGACCACCAGCATCTCTCGCAAACAGAAAGTCAGCAAGAGATAACAGTGGCGACAGTAATTGGACTTTTGCAGGGTCACTCGGTCTCTTTCATCCAGTTGTGTACTTTCGTGTGTGTGCACTTGCCAACTGCCAAAGCCACACGACATGTGCATAGCGGTATTGAAGCTTCGTTTCCGAGGCATCATCACTGCGGATAGCCAGCATCAGCATCTAGGATTGCTTGCTTTGTTTTACCTTTGTCGAAATATTTTCGAGACGAGCGAATGCGTAATGGGCGCATCGTGTGCCGCAACCGCGCGCTTTTCGAAACAGCCCTTGGGAGCGGAAAACTCAGAGGAGTCCGTTACCGGAGCTCCGGCTGGGTCTTTGCGATTAAGAAGCGTTCTAAGGCCACGCAATCCACATCCAGACGGTGAATGGGAACGACCGAGAGTTTTTTTTTGTACGCATGCACACGAGGGTCCGGAGAGGCGTATACGGATACGCTCTTGTGTAGTACGTTTTTACCGGCTATCTCTGCGAAGGAACAGATGTATCGCTCATTCACCAATCACGATCGAGAGTGAATTGCGCGGACTCGACGTTGGTGACCCGATACGCGCTATCTTCGCGCGTCAGAGGAGAAATCGTCGGGAAAAAACCGCCAACTAGGCAGCAGACCGGGCTGTTCTCGTCATTCCGTGGTGGTTGAACTTCGACTCGTCATTTCGCTAAAGGACGCGAGAGCAGCCCAACGATGAGCGGACCGCCGTCGAAGAACTGTTCGATTGCCCCCAGCGGAATATGGCTCACGCCGGGCGCGAGATTCCAGAGTCTTCGGTTGCCCAGTTCGGCGTCTTCCAGGACGACCATCAAGCCATGCCCCACGGGCGGACGGTCAGTCAGTCAGTCAGCCGGCCAGTTTGTCGAATGATGATGTTGCGATATCGCCGCCTTGCCGATACCGAAAGCGTGCTCGCTGTCCCGTTGATTGGTTTTGACCGGACGGTGGCGCGGCGGTAGCGGCTCCTTAACGATGCCGTACAGGCCATATAATTAAGGATCGATTACAATTTAAGACGAATGTTTCAAACTCGATCCGATGTTTGTTCAAGTTCCGAAATTCCGGATCGTCTGCAGCTGCGTCCGAAGGATGCGACGATCATCGAATTCCCGCGCACAAAAATCGAGTCGGCTCGATCGCTTGTTCGAGCTCTTGAAGTGAGACACGCAAACACAACAAACCCTCGAGCGTGATATCCTCTTCCCTGTCCCCCGGTCGGGTCGAGTCGAGGCGAATCGCCACGCCGCGCCGTCTGTAAACTCCTGGAGAACGACGATATCTCTTCGCTCGCTTCACTCATGAACTTCCTCCCGAACTAAACAGGATTGAAATGACATAAAACATTTGCGAGCGACGGATCCGGGGGATTTGGAGAAGCAGCGTCGACGAGGGCGCATCCTCCTGGAAGCTCTCGAAATCTACCGATTTTCTCGTCGTCGGCGCTAAATCTCAACTTGAACGAAAATCGAGAGGGGAACAACGACGCGATTATAGCGTCCGGGATCGTCGAGTACACATTGAGCAATGAACATATCGAGTTTCAATGACCCATATCGCTTGCATGAAATCGATGTTTTTCGTCGCACTTTCCTGCTCCCCCCTCATATCTAGCCGTTCGATCCGGACATCTAGAACATGCTGATCAATAAGAGATGTTTGAACGGGCTTCTGCTTCTGCGGTCAGTGAGCAGCTTGAATGGATGGATGGATGTCTGCTGGGCGTTCAGTTGGTCGGGCGGTCCCTCGATCCATCTGTCTGCATGGGTTTTCAGCACTCTCGCGAGCTGTAAGCCATACACGTTGTGAGCGATGGACAATGTAAGTGGAGAAAAAGCAGAGGAAAGAAAATTCGGTTCTCTTCGACGAACGATGCTTTTTCCAAACGACGTGTGGCCGACTCGCTTCTGCAGAAGCTCAACGCGCGTTTAGAGAATGGAATGGAAATGAGACCCTCTGGGAGCAAGCTACCCAGTCGGCCAGCCCGGCGCGCGGGCGACCAGTCAGTCAGTCAGTCAGCTCGTTACCCACCTCTCGGACAGGCAGGTCTGATAGAAAGAGGGATGACGAAGCTTTTCGAAGAAGATACGATGGGTCGAATGTTCCGAGGACGAAACTTCCATTTCGGCGCAGTTCGATAAATTTCGTTTCCTCCTCCAGCGGGTTCCTTGTGTTCCGCGTTGGAACATTCCGTCGCACATCGTAAACCTCATTCGCAGGCTCTTATCGAGATCGTGAATTGGATTTCGCAATTTCTTTCCAATCGGGCTCTTTGAGGACCGCGAGGAGTCGACCAGGGCTTTCTTCCGCTCTGGTCAATTATTTTGTGTCTTGAATAACTCACGCTGCGCATGGCCCTATGGCCGGTCGGTCGCTCGGTCGGAGGTAGGACGTCCTTCGACCTTGATCTGCATGCTGGGTGATCGTTATAATTATAACTATCCACTCAGGCAGTCAGACATGAAAGCGGGGAGTTGGTAAGGCTGATGTGTCACGCGTCCAAGAAATCTCAGATCTCAACCGAGTTCGAAACGCATTCGACTCAATCCGCCGTCGCTCGATCCACATTTGAGATGAAGTCACTCGAAACGATCTCCGTGACAGCGAATACTTCGTGAAATCAATTTCAAAATCCGCGTGAATCACACGTTTTGGTCTTTTGTGCCGGAAAACTCGCGTAATATGCATAGGCCCTCCCGGCCACCGAAGCGGCGAAAGAATAAACAGTTTCCATGACCCGGCAGGAAATGAACCGCTCAGCAACCCATGCGGCAACGACCTTAATTGCTGGATTCTCGTCAGTCTTTCTCCGCATGTGTCAACCTCATGCATCGTCTGATGATCCGCGAGCCCGAAGCCTGGCGACCCTTCTGATAATTCGGTAACATGAGTTCGCACTGTGTTGTGCAACGATGCGCGAGCGCAATAATTCGTCGTCGTCGTCGTAGGACATAAATACCAGCCATGCTAGACACCGGAAAGTGGTATTGTTGTAGAGCTATTGAAAGGCCTATAAAATCGAATGGCCATTATTGTACATGGATGGATGTTCATCAAAGCAGCAGAGGCCGGCCGGACAGCTGGCTCGGATATTAGAGCCTCGACGCGTCCGAATGATTTTTAATCCTCTAAGCGATGTTGTTACGTACCTTTGATGAAGTCGACGGCCTGTTCTAAGCCGTACGTATCGGAGTCACAGTCGTCAAGTATATAGTATCCAAAGCTAACGTTCGAGGGCATCCACTCCTGACGATTCACATAGTCAATGGTGAAGAGCATGCATTCAAGGGCCTGAATTCCTCCTTGTGGCATAATAGGCCCACACGTCCAATTGGCATGTCGCTCGTGAACCATCATCAAAGCACCCAACATGACCTCACCCTTCTTGTGAGCCACCCTCTTAACAGGCCAACTGATGTTGAGCCCTGGACCGAGTTGCGGATACTGGTCGTAGCCTCCATTGACGTGATTAGCAGCATGGTTGTTGTTGTTGTTGTTGCTTCTGTCCCTCTTTATCGGTTTGTTGTTGTTGTTGTTGTTGTTGTTGCGGTCGTGGTCGACGAGGAACGATAACTCGCTCGGTCCGAGGCGGTGATCGGTGAACCCCGAGGCCGGTCGGCTTGCTTTGTGAAATCGCGACTCGGGCTGGAAATCGTCGAAGCCGTACATAGAGGCCTCGTCGAAGCTGAGGTGGCGGTGGTGATGGCGCGACGTGTCGGCCTCTGTCACCAGCACCACCACCAGCAGTACGCCCAGCAACGAAAGCGCCGCCGGCACAGAATTCAAGTACGGGCAACGCGCCATGCAACTGCGGGAACTGCGGCGCGTTCATTTCAGATTTTGCTCAAGTTCCAGCCGATACCTGATCGCCTCGACAAACAGTCTGACGACCGTTCCTTCCGGAATCCGCCGAATCCAACTCGAGGACATGCTCCCCGCTCTGGTGTCGATCGTTGCGTTGCTGCTGCTGCTCCTTCTCGTCGAGAGCGGCAACGGCAACGGGCGCGGTGGCGGCGGCGGCGGCGGCGGCCGGCGCAGGAGCGGCGAGTACAACAACCGAGTTCTCGGCTTCTCGTCGTTGGAGTGTTTGTTGTTTGATCTGATCGAAACAAACGAGCGGAGGCACGAATCCAGCGATCAGAATTCTCTGTTTTTCGATGAATCGATCGATCGCTCGTTGATGAACTCTCGAAACTCTATCAGTCCACCATAGCCGGTCGTAGCTCACTGAACGGTATAGGCACTACTTTGAAGGTCCACTTGAATCCAATAAGCCGCACACCACGAGGAGATTTTTATGAAATGAAGTTCGCCGACGGTCTCGCTCACTCCACATTTTGCTTCGACGCTCCATTCGTACAGATGCTCCACGAAGCCGTCGAGGCCATGGACATTGTATTCCGTGGTTGATGACTAGGACGAGAGGGCCGAATTCGATGTGGTTCGTATCTCCTTTGTTCGCTCCGATCCAGCTGAACTCGGTTTACTGGAAGATCGACGACGACTGCGTCGACCGGAGCCACTTGTTGAGAGTGTACAGAGAGCTTCGAACACACACGAGGCCTTCAATTCGAGAACGTCTCCTCCAAAAGTGGCTTTGGCGTGACTTCGCTCATTTGACAGTTCACCTGCCGGGGCGGGAGACGATGTTGCCTGTGGGGTTGGCCCGTTTTCCTCGTCCTCCCGGCTCGTCTGAGGGATCGGGTGAACGACTGATACAGTGACGGGGTGGATGAAGAACGTTCTCCCTCGTCGAGGCCACTGAACACGTCTGCGGGGGATCCGCGCCGAGGGGCTCAAAGAGAGAGGGACACACCAAGGGAGGAGTGTCGAGTGGAAAGAGTCCAAGATGACCTCGAGGAGGAGGAACCTTCGCCCGCGAAAAGCTTCGCAAACCGGCTAGGGCAACCGACAAAGCATGACCGACCGACCGACCGACCGACTGACTGACTGACTGAATATGGCAATCAGAGAGAGCTTGTGGCTTCTTCATCTCTTTGCGCGTTTCATCGTGGCGCAGACGACATTTCCGCGACTTCGAATCTCGTCCGGAAGCAGATGCGAATTGAAACCGGCATTCTGCGTAAGACGCCGGAATTTCTGCTGCTCCGAACCGAACGTTCTTCGAGCACCCATTGAGCGCTTTCCGTCCTCGACCAGTTCGTTGATGATGCAAGTCGAATTACGAAACTCGGCATACCTAAAAACTTTCAAGCGAGGATGAAAGCTTCGCGTTCAGTTGGCTGTGGCGTGGGATTTTTGAATAGAGTTTTCCTCCGGGGACTCCGACGAACCCCCACCTCGGGAACTCTGAATGGCAACCCTATTGAAGTCGTCATCGATGTCCGACATAAACGAAAACAATGGAGAGCATCGTATGCGAGTCGAGACGAGTTCGAAGCGCGCGAATATTCGACTGCATGGCCCCGTTCTCAATAACACTGACTCCGTGCTCAGCCTCGTTTCTATCCGACGCCTTTCCATCATTCGCTTCGTGAGTTTCGGCGCCGTTGGTCTCCGTCGAAAAAGTCCGAAATGTGAAGCGACGAATCGGTGCCGGCGGATTTGAGTTTTTGGCCTAGCGGTAATGGCCAGACGATTCGGTGTAGGGCCATCGACCAAATGGGAGTTCTCAAATTCCTCTTCGTTGTCGCTGTCGTCCGTTCCATCAGTTGGCAAACAGTGAGATCGAATGCACGGGGGACAGAGATTCGCGGTCATCCTTTCGGTAGGCGAACGAACGAACGAAACTAGTGAACAAACGCGAGAAGCCCACTCCATTATGTGTCTGAGCTCCACTTGGCACTTTGTCTTAATTAGACGAGTCCATACGAGCCGCCACTGGATTCGTCGACGACTTTTCCATCCCTTTGCGGTTCCATGGGCGGCGAGTCACGCTCAGCATTTCCATTCGAAAGACGCAAAAGCCATAGCTCATTTTTTCTCGCTATCATCAACTAGAATGCAAAAGCCCCGTACCTGTCCGAGCGTATGCATCAGCTTCCATACAATGCGTTATCCAATGATTAATTCTTCCATCGGATACTGGCAACGCTCCCCGAGGAAAGACCGTCGGCAAAGCCGTAAAGATACTGCAGCTTACGACGACGTCATGGTTGCTGTCCGCAATGGCTGCCCTGTGGAGCCTCGGGCTCAAAACGTGCTATGGGCTCGAAGGTCAATGGAGCGGGGCCCGGCTCGGCTTACGGCCGGCGCGGCATCCGAACTGAACCACGAAAAGCGCATTCGATGATGCTGCGGCAGGGGCAGCAGCAAAGCTAATCGCGTGATTATTATTATTTTTTTGCCTCAGCTTCCATATTCAAATCATAACAGGAGTCAACGAGGGTGCTGGTTCGGCCCTACCCATGAGAAAGATGGCAGCAGCGATCATTACCAATGAAGAGGGACGTCGACTGGCTCCCATTATCATTTCGGAGGAATCAGTTGGAATTCTTGTTCGTCTAAACAGTCCAACAATCTAATGTCCCGTCGAAATGAATGTTCACCACGCGTGTTCGGATGAATTAGGGGATAAGCAAAAGTTTGAAAGAGACCATTCGACGGCAAACGTTTGATCGGCCACAATCGAGAGCGGGGTCTGATAAATGAACGTGAGGAACATCATCGAAAACGGACGACGGAGGACCAGGGGTCCGAGTTTGTGGAAGAGAACTCCTTCGTTTCTTCTCGGAACGCGCCCGTGAGACACAATTCGACACAAGGTATCTTAAGACCAGAGTCGTCCAGCTTGAGAGGAAATCCTCCAGAGCTCGTCACGCACACGCAGACAACTTGGAAAACTAAAAAGTTCTCTTAAGGAGCGGAGTCCAGTCTCGTGAAATTCCATGAGCCTTAGTCGGTATGCTTCAAAGAGCACGTACATACCGCTCTCCGGGTTTCCGACCGAGGACGAGTCAGCAGTGGCACGAGAGGAAATTTCGCCCCGTCTGAGCTTGTCACCTCAAATTGCACCGAGCAAGGATCGGCGGAGTTCGCTGAAGCCAGCTTGACGGTCTTCTGAACTCGTACTGTGAATGATCGAGAGAACACTGAACGTCTCTTTGTGTCTGGGATACGGCAGCTGGCTGTCGATTCTCTTGCCGAATGTCGAAACCACCAAGAAACGGTTTCCAATTCTCCAACGTGAGGATGTTTGATCGGTGGAGTAAACTGCAGCCAGCAACGCAGTCGTACAGCTTGCCATCGAGAGAAAGATGTGTTCTCCTTTCTCTTATTCTTCTTCAATCAGCAGTTTCGATCCGCGAGCTTCATGGAATGCACCTGCACTGCCATGACTTTCCGGACGTTCCGTGTTTTGTCTCCGTGGGCGTATTTCATCCTGAAATAATGACATTCGAATCTCGAAATGTCATCGTCCAGTCCACCGATGCGTTCCAGGAGAATTCCGCGAGCGAGAAGGTTTTGAGATGGAATTCAGGAGAAAGGGAATTCCCATCCTGCGAAAGGTAGGCTTGGAGTGATCCAAGTTTCGGAGAGGAATGAATATTTGTTCGAAACTCGCTCTTCCTTGCTGGCATGCAGGGAAGAAGAATTGATCGACGGGAGGGGAGAAATGCGCAAAGATGGAAAGACGTCGAATTCTGACGTTGGCTTCAGTAGCTGGAGGTTTTCAAATGATAGTTTTGCGAATTCTCAGATTGATGGTTTGCTGTTCCCCCGCCGAGCAGCGGCTCTCTTACAAAACAACAATGCTTCAAAAAGTTGAAAGTCAGGATGAAAAGTGTTGCGTTGCGCTGCCCGCCGCCGCGACCGCTACACCGAAGACGGCCAAAAGCAACGGCAACCTCAACAACAGGGGCAGCAAATGGCCAATAAAATGAAATCAGATGGCGAAGTGCCTGCAATGGGAGATTAGGGAGCCGTAAAGCGAAGAGAAATCGGCCATTAGAGTATCCCGGCCGTAGCGGTGGCATGCCATCGACACTTTCTTTTCTATTCAGAATCGCCACTGTGGAGAACCTTGTTGAGCTCAACGAGCGAGCGAGCGAGCGAGCGAGCGAGCGCGAGGATAAATAAACCAACGAGCGGAACAACGAATGAGAAAGTCTTTCGATCCCTGAGCCTTGAGGTTGGCTTGGACAATTGGATCAACGAGCTGCGGAGGTTACCGTCGATTCAAAGACGACCTCCGGTTGATTAGCGCCTCGAGGGGTTGTCTTGTTCGCTTCCAGAGCCGTTGTATTGACCTCGGATCCGAGTCCATGATTGTGGGTCCGAACCCACGCCTTCGAGTCCTGTGATTTGAACCAACAATGGGCTGATGGGAATCTGAAAAGAAACTTCCGACGAATGCAACATCCGAAGAGCACGATTTTGATTTTCGTGGGTTATGGCGGCTTGAAGCGAACCGAAATCCGGTCTTTATATTCCAATATATTCCAATCCGTTTTCGGGGGCGACAAAGAGTCGTTGTACCGAGTGCTCCTGACTTTCGTCTACTTTGCCGTACCGGGTGCAATAGGACACGCCCCGGAACGAGAATAGCCGCCCCGGTAATGTATTGATCTGGAATTAGCTGGAAGGAACGGAAACCAAGTCCGCCGGCACTCCCGCTCGAGCTCCTCGGGTACAAGGAGTGCTCGAAGATCGCACGGTCGGCAGAGAATCTTCGGTCCACCTCTCGATCCACCATCGATTAACGAACAACAGAAGCGCCCGAGCTACTTGTCCGATTCGTTCCGAAAAGCTCGAGCAGAAGCCGATGAATCGATGGGAAATTTACAAGTCGAATTGAAAGAGAGTTCGTGTTCTTACGCAGACATCCTCCCGAAACGCCTCGGAGCGAAAACAGACCGGTTCGGCGACCTCGGAATCGGCGACCCAGGGACTAAGCATGCTGATTTGAGATTTTTCCCTTCATTCTCGGCTTTCTTCTTGGCCGTGGTTGATAGAACTGCGAAGTCAGATTTTAGGCTTTGGCGAGCCGCCGAGGGCTATATCGTACGTGCTCCGAAAATTGTCTGAGTACTCAGAATCGCTATATTTTCCCGCAGTGGCGCTTCAGCACGAGAAGGAACAAAAGAAGAAAAAAAAACAGCGCCATCGAGGAGAACGGAAGAGCAGGCTTTGAGCGAGAAATGTTTTCTTAACGAAACAACCCGACAGCTTTCCAGGCCCTCGTCAGCCGCACAATGCTGAGCTTTGTCGCATCTAGGGTCGCTCCATCGAAGAAACGCAAACACGATTCTTCCAGTGCACAGGGACAATCGATCCGTTCTCCCTCATCGCCGTGATGTCCGTTTCCACATAGAAAGTCAATCACGAATCACGAGAAGAAAGAAACACTCATCAATCATCCAATCTATCCATGGATTGGTGGATGACGATCAATCCAAACTGTTCGAATTCCAAAGTCGAGATGTAAGAATGAGACGGTGTCTCTGTGGATACTTCGAGAGATGTCGACCTTCCCCGAGATAAAAGCCGATCCTTGTTTTGGTCATCGAGGAGCTTCGTCGAGTCATTCATTGATTTCGTGGCTGACGAGTAAACGAAGTTGATCGAAGCGAAGCGACAGAGAACGCCTCTCCGCCAATTATAATTCATGCAAGAGGACATATTGATTACTGACCGCCAACAACAACAACATCGATGAAACTCGTGTTTTCCAATTCGTGAGAGAAAACCATGAAGTCAACTCGGGCAGTCGAGCAACTCTTCTGCGTGGGAGGAACATTCCGCCGCTTTCATAATGCTGTTCCCCGCGTTGTCCGCTCTTTTCCGATATCTATGCCTGGGAGGAAGGAAAACATCCACAATACGAGGAGAACAATGGAGTGCATCGATTGAAAGCAGGGTTTTTGCTTCATCGTCAAGAAATTGTAGTTTCGAGACCGAAAGAGATACTGGCAGCAGACAAAAATAAGCCCTGAAATATATCATTCACAAAATTCTTTGATGGACGAGAAATGAATCGCGGGGTCACGGAAACTAAACAGATACGAATACGACCACACGCTATGGTCAGACCGTCTTAAACCTCGAGGAGATCTCACGGTGTCTGTCGACATCGTCGAATACGTGTTGCAATGCCCTCACCCTCCCCCCCCTGCATTCATTCGTAGACGCAGGTGGCAAGCTATATCACGGTACCGGATCTACAGAGTAAGCTTGAAGCCGCAGATGCTTTGCTCCGACTTGCTTCGAATCGGTGCCGGACAGTGCTGCGGAGCCACAAGTCTGTCGGAACTTCCCCCGTTGAGCATCGGAATCGTTCGGAGTAAGGACGCTCGAACGCGAAATTCCAATTCTCACGTCGAGTAAAATCGTTTCTAATGACTTAAAAGTTAATCCGTTGTGCGAAGGTCTGTCGCTGCCGTTTCTGTTGTTTCGAGAACATTCGATCCCCGCAAGGGCCGCACTGCTTCACTTCCAACTCGATCTAGCAGACAACAGGTCGATCGAAACGCAATGCTTGCATCAGACCCTCGCACCGAGAGGGCGGGCGGGCGCCCTCGGAATTGATGGTATTTCAAGTTGAGTACACATTTGTCGCGTGCAGCGTGCATGGTTTCTCTGTTCTAGAACAAACGGGAGGGATTGACTACTATCGCAGTAATCACTTCCGCTTCGCGCTTGATGTGGCGGCAAGAATCCCGTCTCGAAAAGTAATGCGAGAGAGAAGTGCATCCCGCCTTGGCGCCGCGCTGTTCTATTCGTGATCTCATTGAAAACCGGCTCCGAATCCAACAGCGCGCCAATTCACTTCGATGCAGAAATATTTGACGCCGTTCTTGAGACACCAGCATTCATTTTCAGGTCCGAAATCAGAACCGAAAAGTTCCGCGACTGCGTTCTGTTGCACGTCCTCGAAGAAAATCAGTGGAATTTTCGAGTCATTCGAGTGAAAACGTTTGATTTGCAAATCGGCTGGATGCGGCCTGGACTTGAAGGAAAGGATGTATCTATCGGTTCTCGCTCCAGCACCACCACCACCGCCACCTGTCCCGCGGAACCATTGTCGACACAAAACGGAGATTATTCTCCTATTTCTCGGATTCCGTTTTCTTGAGTCGTTTTCCGAAGTTTTTTTTTCCTTCTCCTTCTCGAGTGGAGTCCTGAAGAGTCGACGCGCTCTGCAAACGGAAAATTCGCCGCGATAACACGAGGAAAAAGAACTGAATCAGAGATTGGAATGCCCGGCAGATATACAAACGTATAAATGCACGACCGAATTCCTTTTCTCCTGTTTCTTACTTTTCCATAAGGGTGCTAGGCACGGAGGATATAAAACTCCCGTAGGGGATCACTCGGGCTTTGGGTGTAGGCCTATCGGCCTAGAGGATATCAGTTCAGGAATAGTCGGATCGGCCGTGCGTTCGCCGACTGGAAGCTCGGCTGGTTTCGATATGCTGCTGTAAGCCTCTAAAGCCAAAATATTTTCGAATACCTTCGTCGTGTTCCCCGATAACTTCGGCTTTTTCATCACTCGGCGCCAGGTGAAACTCATATAAAAACATTTTTTTCCCGAACGAACGAACGAACGAAAGTAGATTGCGTGCCCGTGGTCCCGCCGGGGCTTGCATGATTGCATTGAAAAGAAATCGTTTTGTCCTGCCTGAGCGCTAACAGTTCGAAATTGAAGCGATCACGTCCCGTGTTTTGTTGAAATTGTTCGTTCTCCTTAATCCCGCGAGCCTCCAGGACTTTGCCGAGCTCGGATGTCCGTCTAAAAAGGTTTCAGCTCGGCCTCCTGAGGGATTCGGAGGTGACAGAAATCATTTCATGCTGACTCGCAGTCGTCGGCGATCGCACCGGACTTTCAAAGGCAGCTTCTGGCCGGGGCGCATGAGCCGTGAAGTGATTTTTTCTAATTCTCCTCGGGTCGTAAATACGGCTCCCGTGCTGTGCTGCTTCGGACGGTGAGGCCGTGAGTTATCGTCTTATGGGATATAAAGACACCGTTGGGAAATTTCGACCACGTCATGGAGGTGATGACGCTAATTATGGAATTAATTGGGCGGCCGCGTGGAACATGTCGAAGTTTGGAGACCAGGTTCACAGCGTGTGTTTCGGAAGTTTTTATTCTTCGGTCCGGTCAGAAATACATCGAGTCTGTTATTTACTCTGCTGCGGAAGGGACGCTGGGAAAGACATGACCGTGGACAAGCCGCTTGTAATACCAGCCTCGAGACAGCAGAACCGGACATGTCTCGCTGACTTGTTCCTGTAATTTAGTTTCAACCGAGGATGCGAGCCGGCACATTATGCTCGACCGACACAACAAAGGGACGAGGTCAGGTCAAAGGCTTCGCGCATTTTTTTTTTCGCGTTAGGGGAGCAGATCATTTTGTTTCCCCTAGCCCAATCTTTAGGTAGCACGGAGGAATTATTGATATCACCCGCTGCTTCCACCATCGTTGCGTGGTTCATCGAAGACCGATACGTTTCTTCTTTCATCCGAGGAAGAATCACAACTGTTCCCGAGTAGATGACGCCAGGTCTCGGGAAATGAACACTGAATCATTAGGCGACGTCGCTGTTCGTTGCGACGTTCACAACAGAGGTTTCCAGAGCGATGCCGGGGCTCTCACACATCGGATGGCTCGAGAAAAAGGGAGGCCTCATGGACCGATTCCGTCGGGATTCTCGTGTCCACCTTCGAGGTAGGTTTCATTCAATTCTCAAACGAGATCCAAGAGCGCCGAAATCCGCGGGCGGTCGCCCTGATTTCGATGGAACGCGGCGAGAAAGAAGAATGACCTTTGATTCTAGGCGGGATCTTTTCACTGGCCGTACGAACATGGGAACACAGCTGGCCGTAGAGAGCATTCACCCAATAATGCGAACTTTGACCACGGATCTCAAGACCGGAATCATCGGTTAATAGTGGTGACGTACCCCTCCCGCTGTTCACGCGTCCACTGTACGCAATATGTTCTCTCATAAATAGAGTGCCAAGATGCTATGGGAGATCGATCCCCGAAAGCACGGATTTTTTCGTTCTGGAATCATGTTGAACATGACGGTATGAGTTATCCTGGAACATGTAACGCCGTCTCTCCGGCTTCGGAGCACTGGTACTCAAATACCAGCCGCCATTTGGAACTTTTTCCCTAGGTATCGAAAAACGTTCGTCAAGGCAAAGAACTCCCACTCTCGCAGGATCTGGCGGTCGGAATTTCGTGCGGTCGCGCGGTAGTGGCTTAGCGCTGAACGTAATGCAAAGAAGCCGCAAAACAGGCTGAGTGAGAGTCAATCTTGATCGGTGGAAGTCGACGAGGCTCCTCGTATCAGCGTTCTTTCGACAACGAGGCGTGCGAAGCCGCTCCGACAATTGGTTCATTTGATTTTGTTCTCGCTTTTTTGTCCGGTACAGCTTCCTCCAAGGTCGAGCTACACCGTCTCCATTGCGTGACAGGAGAGAAAAAGCAGAAAGCGACTCTGTCGACAAGAATGGCGACGGCCCAAAGGCAGCAGTCAGATTAGAACAGCACTCTGTCGAGTTGGCTCAAGCCAGGTCAGGGATTAAGTCGTTCTGTCTCTGTGAGCGAGTGCGAGCGTGCTCGTGAGCGAGCGTGCCTGTGTCTATGTGTTCCGACAAAGAACAGAGGATTTTTTGAGCAGCGGCGGCGGCGACCACCCAGACCAGCTTTATCCTCTCCTCCTGGACTCTGTTAAGAGCGAGCACGGTCGTCAGGAAAACACGCTCTCTGCCTTGTCGTCCGAGCTGTCGTTTGGCTGCTCGCCCGACCAAGCCCTTTGTCGTCGACTGATTCGAACACGAACTCGTCTGCATGCGTTCCGTTCTGTGGGTCTGAATAAACGAATGGAATTAATGAATTGGCTCCTTTCGCCTATCCTCCTGAACTGAGCGTGTTGTTCTTTTGAAAACTCACAAACGAGCTGCTCTCAGCCGGACCAGAGCCCGCCAGTCTTTACGTCCAACAGATGACGACTCGGACATGTCGCAATTCGCTTGTGCAACGTCGCGCGTCCGAAGCGGTGTCGTGGGAAATCGCAGATGCTGCTTGTACTGCGACACTTCTGGCGGATGTTCTTTCTCTTCCCATCCGCGATAATATCTACAAGATGGGAATTGTTCAACCGACCGAAGCCGTGGGCCTACGCATCGCGAGGTTCCTGCGACCTGTGCGGAATCCACTCAAATCTCTCTTGGGGCTGAAGCTTGAATCAAAGAAACAAAAGCTTGCTAAGTCAGACGCTCGAGCTCGCATTATGCAACACGGTGCGCTCTTCGAGCCTCTTCTGGTTTTCGCACGCGATTTGGCACAATCGAGGCGGAGAGACGGCGGGCGAATCTAACCTCGACGGCCCAGTATACGGCTGAAAAATGTAATGGATGTGCGCACAACTAGCCGATCGATCCTCTTTGGGATGTTTCCTCGTCTGACGATGATCAAGGTCCACGATCAGGCACCCAAATTTAGCGGGTAAAGCAGTATGAGCTCAATGCAGGATGTTTGTGGATGAGCTGTAACCTTCACCAACAAGGTGACGCTCTCCGTATCGAAGTCTTCGGCGGAATTGAGAAGCCATCTGTGGCAAGATCTCTGACGGAGACGTTAGAAGATCTATCCAAGTGGTAATAGTGGAAAGGTGAACAGAATCGTATCGATATTCACGGAGTATCTGGGTGATATCCTCTATTCCGCTATCCATGCCCATGATTGTTTCCGCTCCAATCACCTCTGTCCCAGAGATCGTCGAATCGCGCGCCAGGGGTGCCGCAAGGCGCCGGGGGCTTGCGAGGTGTCCCGGAGACTATCGAGAGTGCCGAGAGGTTGTGGAGCCCGCTCTGTCAGATGTCGTCAAATCGTTTGACGCGGCAGTTCGCGGCACCCCAGTCGAAAAACTATGCTCTATCCCCTACTCCGGCCCGGCCGGTGTTGTCCGCGCTTTTTTCCTGGAACCTCGTCTGATTTAGTCGCCCTCTTCCTCGTTTTCAAGCACTCCCGAAATTCCGCCTGTCACTCCTCTATCAGTCCTAAAGGGAGCGAAGCTGGAATCCCTTCTTGTTTGTCCCTCTATTGCTCCGTCTCCCCTGGCAGATACCCTCCCATTGCTCTGAAGTCCTTTCAAATATTATGAACTCATCATTCTTATGTCTTATTTCTCCGTTCCGCCCCAAGGTTTTCTCGTCTTTAATATTCTCTCTTCCTGTCCCTAAGCCTCTCCATGTCCCGATCATCAGATTAATCGGTCTCCTCGGAACCCGAAAGAAAACTCGCGGCCGTTATCTTTCTTATCTGAATATCGTGATCGGAAAACTGGTTCCGCCAGAAGGAATTTCATCAAGGCCGGGCAGGAACTGTGGGCGAGACCTGTTCTCAAGCACGACTGTACACTCAGCAAAGTTGAGCTTGGATGGGCTTTCCCAATTAAACACTCACTCGCGACCATAGACACACATTCCGCCGTAGTTCACTCTGACACACCCTGACTGACCTTCTTGCTATCCAAGAGTTGGCGTTGAATGTGAAGCTCTAACTCCTCCCTCTTATTGCCGCCCACGGCTGCCTGGCCGTATATCACATGATGCTCTATTAGAAATGAATATCCATCAATCCTCTTATAGGCGCATCCAACCTCCATCCATGCGTGTTTTCATCCGTCTATCAGTTCATCACTCTGATTACCGTTCTCTCATTTAGAGCAACGCTTCGAAAACTCCGCAGCGCAACACGCTATCTCAGGGAAATATAGGAGAACAACCTCCAGACGTGAAGAGCTGAGAGAATCGCGAACTGCTTGAGGCCTTCTGAATCCCAACGAATCTCCAGGTTCGGCTCCAGATCCATTTCAGTTGGCTCTCCCATCCACTTGAGGTCATCTGTTATGATTCGGGGCGAGAACAACGCCATCGAGATCAAAACAGAAATTCCCTTTCACTCTGAAAGATCATTGCTGGAACACACACGGGTAAGAGGACGCATCGACGATGTTGATACTGGCGGCGCGGCGTCGGTGGCTGGCGGCTCGGATAGGTTAAGGTTGGATGAAAAAAGGAAAGGAGCTGCTCCAAAAGAAACCCTTGAAAGATGAGTTTTTGCCAAGGTGCCACAGACAACCCTGTGAGATCAAAGACTTATGTTAGCAGCTGCTGCAGCTGCCACAGCAGAGGGGCATCAAAGACGACAATAGCGACAACGACGACAACGGCGACAGAGATGACAAAGATGACGACGACATCTGCAGATCCCAAACCGTTTCGTGCCTGAAATATAGAGTCGTCCGAAGGCCGTCCAACAAGTGCGCCTCGTTCCGAACGAATAAATGCGCGGCTGGAGAGGGTTCGCTTTCCTTCAATTGTTTCTTTGCACTTCACTTTCGTACAAATGACTCAGTTTTGAAGTCAAAATGCGAACAAACGCGTCAATTATACTGTCGACAAAGTGAGAAACTGCAGGCAGCGAGCCGACGAGTCGTGTGGGTTCGTCTCTCGAGATAATCGGCGGGCATCCGCTGCTTTGAAGTCTGTAAACATTTTGTTCCGACGCCGGCGCCGGCCGGGGACCGGAGAAAACTGATGGAAAAATTGACGTGTCTGTGTGCATCTAATTGCGTGCTCGCGTGTTTACTCAATGCCTCGGCAACTGCCGCGTGCGTGACGGTGCTCGTGTGGGCTCTGTACGAATCTATTAAGAGGACGGAGCAAATATCTCGAATGATTGGTGCTGATAACGAATGAGAGACAAAAAGTTTCTCACCTCGTGGACTTTCAAAATTTGAGAATCCTCTTAGAATTCGATGGAGATTTCGTCGATTCATCGAATGGAGCTGAAGTATTCACGAGAGAGAGAAAGGATTCCACCGGGGCAGGCGCTCAAAACTTCGCGAGAGCACCTCCGGATCCGTGGCTCTCTACAGCACCACCTCCAGGTCCATTGAGATGAAGCGGAAAATTTAGACAAACAACGATCGATGTTCATCGATTATCGAGATGAAAGATGCTCTGAACGGGAAACTCGAGAACAGCTCAAAATCATGTTGAGTACCGAGTGACGGTCCGGGGAAATTCACAAAGCAAATTACTACCAGCGACGGGCACCTGCGCGAATCTTCGACGTTTAAACGATTCGAGCGGAAGCGTGGGAGGGCCGAATTCTTGCGACGAACCGGAAAAGAAAAGATGGCAGTGGAAAGGGGGACGCGAGAATAGCGTGGAGGAGAGATTAGAAGCATAGTTCCACATCATACAGAGTCAAGAAGAATCAAGATTCGGAACTTCCATTTCGCATCCGCGAAAATGCACGGATCCACATCAAGGAAAAGAATCACCATTAGAGGGCAGCGCATCAGAAGCTTCAGGTGCTCAGGTGTTCACTTGTATATATGTAGATCAATGAAAGTGCGTTGGATGTGTAGGATCCATTTACCATGTTGTGAGAGACCGACCATTCACTTACATATGTTCTGGATGCCCATGTTGTCGTCGCGAAGATTTGATTTGATTGCCCAGGTCTTCACGCACAAAAAATTATTGAAGAATGTGCCTGAGCTCGACGTCCCTGGTAGGCCCTCGATTTCACGTCTCGTTTGCCACCAATTTTCGGAGACTGAGCCTGTGGTTGACGTTCTCGATTGGCCTCGAACCTCGCGCCCCTTCCAGCCCGAGTTTTCGAAGTCTGGACCTGAGCTCGATCTTATGGGTAGATCGTCTGAACTCAACGCTCACTAAAGAATCACAACCGGCATTCCCTTCATCATCGGTTCCCGAANGGTCCGGGGAAATTCACAAAGCAAATTACTACCAGCGACGGGCACCTGCGCGAATCTTCGACGTTTAAACGATTCGAGCGGAAGCGTGGGAGGGCCAATTTCTTGCGACGAACCGGAAAAGAAAACATGGCAGTGGAGAGGGGGACGCGAGAATAGCGTGGAGGAGAGATTGGAAGCATAGTTCCACGTCATGCGGAATCAAGAAGAATCAAGATGCAGCTTCTGGTGCTCAGGTGTTCACTTGTATGTATGTAGCTCAATGAAAGTGTGTTGGATGTGTAGGATCCATTCACCATGTCGTGAGAGACCGACTTGACTGTCGACGGCAAAGCTTTTTGGCGTACCTTCATATGGTAGTCTGCTATTCGGACAACCATCCACTCACATATGTTCTGGATGCCCATGTTGTCGTCACGAAGATTTGATTTGATTGCCCAGGTCTTCACGCATAAAAAATTATTGAAGAATGTGCCTGAGCTCGACGTCCCTGGTTGACCCTCGATTTCACGTCTCGTTTGCCACCGATTTTCGGAGACTGAGCCTGTGGTTGACGTTCTCGATTGGCATCGAACCTCGCGCCCCTTCCAGCCCGACTTTTCGAAGTCTGGACCTGAGCTCGATCTTTTGGGTAGATCGGCTGAACTCAACGTTCACTAAAGAATCACAACCGGCATCCCCTCCATCATCGGTTCCCGAAAAACACACCTGTGCTCTACGCCCCCGATCGAAATTTAACTTCGTAGCTTGTAACTTCTCTGGAATTCTCATGAATTCTAGGATCGCCATGATTTCGCACCGAGATGAGGCAAGTGAATGTTCGCAGAATGATATCGAAAGTGAAGATAATATTTGAAAGGCTTGGCAGCAGTTATGAAAATATATCGCCGCATCGGCAAAGTAATGCGATCGACAAACTGATATCACTGTTGTGAAAGTCTCGAGACGGATATTCGGATTGAGCTTCGGCACCGAAAAAAATCCTGAGAACTTTCGATGCTTCCTCTTGTGTCTGCTGGAGGAAATCCAGCGTGGGTTTCACCTTCATACCTTCACGGAAAGACCACGCCGAAAGAGAATGTCTCGTTTGAAACTTCAACACTCGCTAAATAGGGTAACGAAGTCAAAGAAAAGCTCTACCGACGTTCACAGACCGCTTCCCCTTCTTCTGGGCTATAACTCAGAACGGTCGGGTTTGTGTTCTGGAGTGTGAGAGAATCAGTCGACCGATAGGCTCTGAACTCTACTGCAGTTTGAGCCAGTTGAGGCGAGAACGACGAGCAAGGACAGGGTTCTCGTTTCCTTCCATGTCGTCATCTGAACTGAGGAAAGAAGAAAAGCGTGTTTTCCTAAGGAAGAATGCGGCAGCGCCAAATAGCGCGAACTTTCTTTGTTAGTACCGTCTCGAAGAGCAGATTACGTGCTGGCTCTCTATTTCGCGGATAGCGAGCCTAAAAGGAGAGATAAAGTTCAGAGGCTTCTTGGACTCTTTCTCCAATTGGAAAGATGATATTTCGAATAGCACTACTGAGGTACCGTGCGAGCTTGAAAGAGTTCGCAGTACCGACAGCGATCCAATCGGAGTTCGCATCCATGGATGGCCTCGAAGGCCAACTTAAGGACTCATTGGACAAGTTGTGAGCCTGATTTTGTCCACTTTTGTCAATCAGTCACCGAAGCATTTGATACTTTCTTCGCTTCTCCTGACGATCATCTCCCCGTTGTCTGAGAAGTGATCGCGTCGCGACAAAAGACGGTACTCGCGAAGGGAGAGAGCGCGAAGCGACGCGACTCGGTATGAGAACCCTGTTTCCAGCACTGATTCATTCGCGGGAGCGATCCCGAAACTTGCGTTGAAAATGGAGAATATAGAGCATGTAGAGGCTCGGAAAGCAACGATTAGTTTTTTTCGCCGGCGAGTGAAGGCGATTAGAATATTTTGCTCACTTCGAACGCCTTCCGGAACAGCGAGGGCTATCGCGGCTGAGTCTAATTTGCACTAATTGAACTCCTATCAAGTTCCTCGAACGACGCCCTGCGAGCTTCATTTTTTTCCGCTCATTCTTTTTCTTGCGACTGCAGCTGAGAAATCTCGATTCAGTGAATCCAGCTTCGCTCCAAAATGGAAACCTGGCAAGCTTCAGCTCACATAGGCAGTCACAGAGTACGGAGTTCCGCGGTAGGAGAGAACTCAAAACTGTAGCGTGGAATATCATTTTCCAGAAGGGAGCCTCCGATAGATTTGCATACAATCTCCTGGCATAACTCGTTCCCCGGCCGGGCGCTACGAGCCGCAAGTCGACGAGCCATTTTATAGAGCGCGCAGTCGACGGTGGCGTCAGTGACGCGGATCCCAATGGCGTGACTACCATACTGAGGTCTGTATAGGTGGAAGCTAGATTCATACGTACGGCAGAGTGAGGGTACCCAGCATGCGAAAAAGTTTTAATGACAATTTTTATTACGAATTTCCATCAGACACTGTTGGATGAGAGGTGCCCGGTCGAAAAATGCGCTGCTACATCTCCAGACCTTCCTCAGGACCGCACGTTTCCATTCCCCTCTAGATATTTCGGAACAAACCCCTCAAGCTAAGCGTCCTTTTCAACGCTGTTTAGGTAGTCTAGTGAACGCAAGAACTGTCCGAACTCCGATTCGAGTACGAATCACCTGGTGTTACTTTCTCGAACGTTTTCGAAATAGTGTTCGGGGCTCACCGATGTGACGGTTCGCGACGGTCAAGAAAAAAACGGCGATTGTATTCGTCATCACCATCCATCATTGCCACCAGATTTGTGACCGCGACACGATGAATGCCTGGGGTGTGTTCTAGGCGGGTTAACCTCCACCGATTGTCACAAACAAGAGCACCGATAGGTGCCCGTCCAATGCATGCTCAGAGCGAACACAGAGCGGCTGTTTGATAGATCGCAGAGCCGTACCGAATTGTAGTCTATCAAAAGTTTGAGAGCTGGAAGGCTACAAATGATTTGAGAGCGAGCCGTTCCTGCCCTTCTGAATCAAGGTTTTTGCCTCTATTCGATTAAGGATAAAACCTCTTCTGAGGCTGAAAGCAATGAGAGAACGATTAGGCGGTTTCGTGTCATACACGACAGCGCCTAATATGAGCCAAGACAAATTGACGCGTGTATCGGTTCCGCTGCCTGAATCGCATTTGGCTGAATTTGGAAGAAACGAATTTGAAGTTTCACCGCGCGGAAGGCATTTCGACTCCTCAAGAAGAGGATCATATTCAACCTTCTCGTTCGAGATTGACATTTCCGTCGACGTTTCATCGCAATATGAGGCGTCGTGTATGTTCATCTCAATTTTCAAGAAATGTCACCTGGAGCGTTTCTCCGATGATGGACGCGTTCTCTTCACAGGCGCTGTTCTCGAACTGGCCGTCCTCAGGATAAATCGCTCCCAAGGAGTCTTCGATTGCATGTGCATCGATTACCGCATACTCCTTTCAGACTGGAGGAGAATCTCGGGCTCATATTTCACTCTGCCTTCATCGCATGTGCGACGAATATTGAAGTACAAGAATCCCGAGAATCCGAACACTTCTGCCAGTCGGGAGGTCAGTGAGTGAAAAATTCGAATCCTCTGAGAAATCCGGATAGGAGCAGGCTCCGGAGCGACAAATCACTTCCCTCGGGGACTCGCTCTCAGGGCAGGGATCTTCGAGAAAAACTACGCAATATATTTGAAATATTCGTACCCGAGCAAGATTCACGAAAAGTCTTCACTGATTCCCCGTTCTGGGCCTTTGGAGAATAATTATTATCGAACCGATCCAATTGAGCTCAAGGTCGGAGACACACGTACAATTATTCCCGGATGGAGTGAACCCCGAGACCGCCATTCGGACGCATCCTCGAACTTCGCCCCCAGGGAATCTTCAGTTTTGAAGATGTTCCGAACTCATTGTTTGAAACCGCATTTCAGGAAAAGGAAATCCTGCTTCGAAGAAGTACGGCTTGGCGAGCAGGAACGAAGGCACACTGTTGCACGATACCGCTCCGAGCATTCGTCCAATCAGCCGACTGACTTTCGCTTTTCTATCGTTCGCTTCCGAATTGGCCTTATCCTGATCCGGATTGAAAGCCAACTTCACTTCTCCAGCTCCTTCAAGTACCTTTCTTCGTAGCAATAATTGCCTTCAGAGAATTTCGAGGTAAGAAACCTTATTTGCTTCGTTCCGATCTCTTCGAAATGAGTGAGCGGTCTTCTGAGTCCGCTGTTGTTTTCAAATCGAGAAAGGAAAAGAGTCAAGCATGACCGACGCGGGGGTAGACAAGATGTTGCTCGTGGCGCGGAGCTCAGGCATCCGAAGCTAGCCGGCCATCGGTACTGGACGGCCGGCAATATTTACTCCGGATACACCCCGGGGGCAAGTTCCTGAAGGCCGGAGGCAAGCCCGATGTGAGAGCGCAGGACATCTTGTTGCTCGAATTGTAGAGCCTGATCCAATCGGATCGAATTCGGCCTACTTCAATATTGGCTACATAGCAAGAGCAACCGATGGGATTTCTGACTGTAGCTCCTGATGAGTTTTGTCCGTTTTGTCCGTTTTGTTTTCTCAATACTTCTTGCTCCGAGAGCAGAAAACTTCTCGCCTTCATACGGGGAATATGGATGGTACCGAATAGTAGTTTCTAATTTGGCGATGCTGTCATCGCCTCTGTTCGTGAGAGCACATGGACACCCCCCGAATACTTTTCTCATCTTCGACCGGAAATGAAACATCGCTTTGATGATAGCCTCTGGTGCCCGGTCTTCAAGTTCAGTGCAGACTACAGCTTGTCCAGGAGGCTCTTCTAGATGCTCGGCTCCGTTCTGTTCTGTGTTTTCGAAGTTCGTCTTTCGACCCTGCTCAGGGATAGGCCGAGCAACTGTTTAGTTGCATAACAGCAATTGAATGAAGTAAGATTCCAGTCGAAAAAAAAGTTTGTTTACCTTGCCAATGTAACTCTGTTGCCACGGGTCAATTTGCGGATAACGATGTTCGGGTCTCTCCGTCAGTTATTTGGTACATTATTTTTCCGCCGTCTGCTTTTCTGTTTGATTGACTGGCTTCGCGAGAAACCAATGGCGGAGGAGCGAAGGAACAAACAACTCGGTTGCTTGACTGGAGAGCAACGAAGATATTGACAGTAAATCATAGAGCAGGAGAATGCAAGATCGAAAGAGGTTTCTTCTTCGTTTGTTATTGACTACTTCGAGCTTCAGGGGCAAACACCTACTTCTGCTGATTATGATTGAGTTCCCAATGGCATCACCTGTGCCCCTTGCCTCCATTGTCTGCGCGAATTCGTCGGAGCAAAGCGATCCCCATTCTTTTCCGTCCGTTTAGGGTCAGAAACAACTCGATTCAAGATCTCGATTCTTGGGATCCCCGTTTGAGCTCTTGAGCATTTGCAGGTTACCATATATGTATGTTGAAATTCCCTTTTCGTTCCTTTCTTTTCTCCCACGCGGCAAGAGAAGAAGAAACGGTTTTGGCGGACAATGTGACCACATTGTATCATTCTCGTCGAATATATGCAGTACGGCGAGCTTCGGGGATTCTGCTTTTTTTATTGAAATCTCGGGCAGGATTCTTTTCTCGAAGTTATTTGGTGTTCAAGAACCTTGTGACGGATTCTCGCGGCGAAGTCTCTACGTCACACCTGGTATTGATACAGGAGCGCGATTCTGAAATCGCGTAAGCTACTTCCAGGAATAAACTCGAGATTGTAAACACGACTCGGTTTTCTATTCGGGTCTGCTGCTTGTCGAGCGGAACCACGAAGCAAATGTTTTGAGCAAACAAGGATAAAAAGTAATTCTCCATCAGCTGTGTACGATGTGCAAATGTGGGCTGAGATACGTCCGCCCGCGGTCGGCGGCGGGACGTTACAGTTCAGTTGAGTATGGCTTTCATTCAGGTTCAATGCTAAGCTAGCTTGCGACGCGACGTAACTCGTGTCCGCTGGGTCGGATGTTCAGTCTTTGGAAACTTCGGTATTTTGAGATCCGAGCTCCGAGGCTGGAACCGTGAGTGTTCGTCAGAGGAGTTGCGAAAGACGCGCTCCACGTATGGATCCATGGATATTACGCGCTGTGTCAAAACTTCGAGATGATTTGTTTGTTCATCGTCGTCGCTGTTGTTTGGGCATCGCCCCTTATATTTTGATATTGGGATTCGCCCGGTCGAGCGAACTTGGCTGTCATCAAAGACGAATTTTTTCGTCAAGCGAAATCTCTGTCTCGTGAGAGCCGCCAACAAGTCTTTTGATGTATGCGGGCAGTAGCGACCGTCATCGTCGAGGGTTCAAAGAAGCGCAAAGAACCTCATCCTCGTCGTCACTGCGGGGGTGTTCGGCTTGTCAGGCGACATCGACGCGGGGAAGAGTAATGGATAGATGAGGCTGATGCTGATCGTGATCATATCCTTGACTGCATGTATAGACGCACAGATAGTCAAGCCGCAAGTGCGGATGTCGCAGCCAAACCCAGCTCTAGACGAGAGATACGCTCTCGAAGGACGTGGAAAGGAAGGAAGGAAGGATCGACCGAACTACGTCGTCACTCGTTTGAGTGACGTTTTTTTCCGCTCCGAGCCAATCATCAACGTCGAGTGTAGTGCACGATGCACGTCGTGTCGTGTGGGAGGCGTACAGCGAGAGATGCTCCGTGATCTTCTCTGGACTCGCTTTGTAACTTGCCGCCGACATACGGTGGTAGAGCTGTGAACCGTCGCGCCGCTTCTCGGTGACGAGGGAGTAACCGAGAGTTTCATCGTCACTGCGCCGCCGAGGAAATCTTCAACGAAGAAGCGATCCCCGGCCCTCCTCCGCGCCGCCCGCTCGTGTGATGTCCACCAGCTTGCTAGGTGGCTGTCCGGCCGGCCGCCTTCCGTGCGCTAAGGGATTCAGAGCTCCTGAGGATCCACCCGACGTGATCTGCGTGCAACAGTGAGCCGACCACCAGACGCTGTCATAGTGCTTTCGGAAACGCCATCAAGGAGCAAATGCAAAAGAAGTATTATAAATTCCCCGCATCGGCTCTGGACAGGGCTTTGGGAAATCACAATGAGCCCCGGACCTTCGCCATCGGAGCTTTTCTAACTTTCGTTACTCGTGATCTCAGTGATGGCGGATTAAATATTCCGTTTCTCTCACTGAAAACTCCAATCTCGGTCAATGTTCTCTTGGACGCTTCCTTTTCCGATGGAAAAGGCGCCGCCGTTCATCGTTCAAAACATGATCAATGAAGTTTTTCAGAAACAACGAAACGGTCCCATTGAAATGAGTGTTCCGGGTGAATCCAACCGAAAAAGGAGAAGAAAAAAACAACACCGAGGCCAAGTCGGTGAACGGTGACATGGTTCTCAAAGTAGATCCTCAGACGTTTCTAAGCATGAGCGCCGGTTTTCCTTCTTAAAACATTCTGAAGCGACGGTCGATGCTCTCAAGCTTCTCGGTGTGCGCACACCGATCGATATAGTATGCATGTTTAGGGAAAAGAAGGAATCGCTCACAGGAAGGAACAAACAGAGTGTTTTTCCATTGTTTGCCCATCTGAAACGTGACTGCTTGGTGATTTTTAAGTATCCCACGACCTTGAAGATTCAGTGAGCTCGATATCAAAGCAATTCTCAAGGGGAGTCAGCCGCCTCGAGATCGAATTGCCTGAGGCCTATAATTTATAAGTGTATAGACTTCGTTGCCACCGAGACTTGAGGAACAGGAGCGACGGCCGAGCGAACAAGAATCCCGTCCATTTGTCCTTCCGTTCTACGCACCTGGCGATGATGTCCTCGAAATTAGTTCAACTATCCGACGCGTCTCAGAGGACCTGACCCGATCATCGGAACTGCGCGCTCGTTCCACCAGCCATCCGCCGCCGCCGCCGCTTCCTCGTTTTCAAACTTTACACCGATCGCGAACGCATGTAATCACAGGCTTGTCAAGGACCTGCTTTCGAACAACATTTCATTTCCTAAATTATCGGGTACAATTGAGGGCAACAGCTTCAGCTGCTTTCTTCACGCAACGGAACCGGTTTCGCTGCTTCCGTTCAGTCCGACCAACGGTTAACTAGCGGCAGTCGTCTGCAAGTTCCACGGGTGGTCGCTCTTGCGTTCCAGAATAGAAAAGGGAGTCATCGAGAAAAATACAACAAAACAGCAGCCAAACAATATTTCGAGCTTCCGCTCAGGGGATTTCCGGACAATATCTCTTCCTCGCTCCGGCGGGCCTTGAAGAATTTTTCCGCCTTGGCGTTCGATTGGGGATTTCTGGAATCAGTCATTTGGAATAACTGTGTCTCAAGAACGAGAGTGTGAGCCAAGGGTCGAGGATGCGCGCGAGTGGATTCAGCGGTGTCCTCGTTCTCTCGAAACCTGACAAACCGATGTCTCTTCGACATCAACCTAGCTCGTTTTTCAGCCGAGGTTTGACCACACAAAATGCATACTTGAAGTAAATATATACGAATCAGAACCGAAATCAGATGACTATGAAAAGAGGTGAATTCGAAGAAAGAGCTTTTTCGATGGTGATCTCAGTTTAGATCGAGAATTCATGGAAACAAACTCCGAAAGTCCCTAAATCAGGTAATTTGCATGAGAATAAACTTCCTAGTTTTAGGAGTCCTTGCCAGGATGGAAATTCCTGACCACATACCTGAAATCCAAGAGGAAAGTTGACCCAAAAAGGGCGAGTGTCTGAGTTTTCTATGGATGAATAGAGCCGCCCCGTTATCGTGAGCGTTTGACTCATTCAGCCGTCACTCGCGTCGACTTCAAGGAATTTAGATGGTTTTTGGCGGGAAAACGCCTTTAAGTTCAGCAAGGTAGAGGGATACACAAGCAGGACATGTTAGTGCGCTATGAACAGGCACTTTAAGACGTCCGACAAACGGGAAACTCAGGCGAAGTATCGATTACGTCAAAAGGAAGTATCTGGGGCACATGGCAAAGGTCGCGCTGTCGACGTTGACGTATAGGACCGAAGAATCTTGTACTGGAATACGTATGTATGGAACTTCGTTATTTTTTGGGAAGAACAAACAGGGTGGTGGCTCTCGAGGTGGTCGCGCGGGAAGGCCAGAGCGTGGGCTTTTGGGGAATGAACAAACTCCGGAAAGAGGTGGAAGTTTCGTCGTTGCTGAATTATCTCGAGGGTCCGCCACATTTCGGGAGGAAAGTCCGAGGCGGAATCATCCCGAGAATGGTTGAGGGTGAGGGCTGTTAGATTTTGGTAGTCTTGACCACGTCAGCGTAGACCAAATCGGACGAAGTTACCTAGTTCATTCCGAGGCGATGTGTCTCTCATAGGCCGAGTGGATAACGGAGCATGTAGCGTGACCATGCGCACTTCCAACACCCTCCCTTGCTCATGACCTTGTTGTCGTCTGACAACAAGGCGTTCGCGAAGACCCCGCCGGAACTGATGGCCACAGCACTCAGATTCGTATTTCCGATACCACCACGTTCCCCTTCAACCGATACCTTGAAGCCTTTGGACTGGCGGTCAACTTCGGTACAGGCAACACCTCACTTAGTCTGGTGGGCCGAAAACCCATATCACAGAGAATTTCAACCCCACAGCACGTTAACCGCGATTGGAGTGTATTCTGAAATTCGACTTGCAATGGACATGCCTCGCGTGGTGCCGGAGGAGAAGTGAGGTATTGGACGTTGACAACGCACCAGAATCTGATACATGCCCGACAGCATACGATGTTGTGGAATGGAAATCATTGTTTATATACCTTGCGCCCCGTCAAAATCGGTTACCCGAGAGTTTGCTTTTTGATGAACATGCTTGGGAGTTATCTTTTCCCGGAATTTATTTCGGCCAAAGTCGGGACATCAAAGGGAGCGGCTCTGGCGGAAGATGAGCGACACCATATATTTACATAGTATGTGCATGTCGATGTGGGTTGACTCCAGGTTTAGATCGACGTGAAGTCAACCCTGATCGTGTCCTCTATGTCCTCGGCGATGAAAATTCTCAGTCTTCGAGTGCGAGATGGAATCCAGAAGAACTACTCCTCCGTTACGCCAATTCTACTTTTCCTGTTACTCAATAAATCCACCAATTCTGCTCTAAACGTAAAACATTCTCAATAAATCCTCTTCTCCTTCGCTTCTGCGTTTTCCCGTTCCCTCCCTCCGGTAGTGCTTTGGCACTACCGCCTAGAACTTTTTTCCTAGACGCCCAAGGTGTTCTCAGAAAGTCTGCTTTGCATCTTGACCGCGTCTCGGTCACAGAATCGGTGATTCCTTGTCCTCGTTAATGTCTGTGATGTACGTTGAAAGCGTTATGTGCGGTGTGTAGTTCACTTGTACTTTTCGACGTCCGCCAACATCATCCGAAGAGCTTCACATCAGGAATCAGATGGTCACATCTCTACCGGAGAGCATTAAAAGAGTAGTCATGGCACAAGAGTATCCAACTTGCTTGGAGAGTTACTGAACACACAGGGGATTACCGGTGAGGTGGATCAGTCCTGGTTAGTTTCCCGAGAAGATTTAGCTCTCCGGTCATCATAGTTAATCGAGTCCAAGCGAGTTCCTGCTTCATCCGGCTAGCTGGAAATCCTGATACCGGCGTTTGATTATACTGCCTTGGTCTGTTTCGAAGAGTGGGGGTCCTCATCTGTACAACGAATCAGACAGGAATAAGCGGAAGTAGTCGAGAGACCTTGAGCGGAAATGTCTCGCTCCCGACGGATTCCGAGATGATTTCAGGTGTTCGAAAACTCAACATCGTTGAAATACTGAGACTCCGACGTCGAACCTTCCGACTTTGGTAGCGCGGGGTGTCTTTTCATTTTCAGGATCCATGATGCCCATCCGTTGATTCTGGGACCGTGATCCACTTTTCTATATTGCAGCTCAGAGCTTCGATTCGGAGACACCGGTCGCCACTAGGCTTTCCAAATAATCGCATTTCTGAAAACCGCGGTTTGCGGTTCGCTGAAAACCGCGAGAGCGAAACCGCGGTTATTAACCGCCGATAACCGCATGCTCTGCGATAGCTTACTATGACTTTCGCCAGAGCTAGACTTCGTATCGATCTGCCATAGGGGCAGATCAGAGAGATTTATTCAGATTACGTTGTTTTGAATCCACTAATCCGGAAGATTTCGGAGAAGTCGAGGGGAGCTCTCCCACTCACGAGAATCGTCCAGAAGCATCGATCGAAAACATGCACAGCTGACGCTCTCGAACATCGGAACTGCCAACTGGCATACGTAAATGTTGCAGGCGCATCAAAGGACTGCGCCGCGGCCGTGTGTGCTCTGTCTATGAGCCCCTCTTCATTTCGTTTGCGATTTCTGCGAATAGATGTGACTATCAACATTGCGGTTATTATTTCGAAAACCGCATTGCTTTTTGCGGTTATCCGCGGTTAATAACCGCATTTTTTTTGCGGTTTCCGCGGTTAATAACCGCGCTTAAAAAACCGCTGGAAAGCCTAGTCGCCACGTTCTGAGGAACCAATTAGAACGCATCATCTTGCGACGGCGGAGCTACCCGTGTCCGATTTGTTCAGGGTCCTCCCCTGGCATTTGAAACAATGCTATCCGGGAGGATCTATAGCCAGATAGATTCCGACAAACCGAGGGTCTCTGTTGTGCCCCGATGTAATCCTCTTGTAGGTGCTCTGTCCGTTTTATTTCAGTTCATTCTACGTTGTCAGGCTTCCGGATCTTTTGTGTGTGTGTGTTTTTTTGTTCTTGCTTGTATCCCGGGAAAGCTCAACGAGAAGAGGAAAAAGTAAAGGAGCCACGGGAAGGACGACGTAGGTTTCTTCTCGATATGATAGACAAAAGGAACAGGAAGCTCTAGGAGTTTGCAAAGAGGGCGGAGGTCTAGGCTATTCAGAGCAGGAGCTTTAATCTAGGTTGGTGAATAGAACGAAGCGGGGTTTCGAAACGGTAGTTTTTCCTCTGTCTCCGGTTAATAGTTCATTGGTTTCATTAGCTCGCCAGCTTCTGTGATCAGCTCATGTGAACTTGATTCAGCTTCGCTTCGACTCAGTCTCCCGATGCTTCGAAAATTCCGGGACGGCTTGGACTTATTCTCGATAGATTGAAACCAGGAGAGGCGAACGATGGGCTCGTCGGAATTCACGGAGCTGATTTCAGGATGATATCGTAATCATTTCAGGAACATCGAGAAACTTTGTTCGCTGCCGAGGAGAAATCAGCCCTCTTCTCTGAGCGTTCGAAACGAGGAAAGTTGCGCTAAGCGCCACTTGGCAACGAGTGTTGCTTGTGAAGAGCCGAAGTTCTGCTGAAAAGAACTACTGAGCAGATCAATGGGCGGATGAATGCATTGCTGGAAAATAGCTGGAGCATTGGCTGCGTTAGTCCGTTGTGTACTCTTGCCTCTGAGGAATAATTAACCTTACACCAAGCCTTGAATGCCGTTCTCTATTGAGTCACGGGGGCCGTCCCGCCGCTGCCAGAATGGAGACGTCTTCACTCGAAGAGGCTCCCTCCGTACGCCTTATTGACTGGTCTGCGAGGCAAGAAGTCCGTCACCCACTCGGTCGGAGTCCTCTTTATTCTTGGACCGAACGTGTATCGCAGCGTCTTACAAAGTCTGCCTTTTTTCCGCCCGCCTTCGCTATCTACTCTATTTCTTTTCCGGCGACACTCCTAGACGTCGGGTGCGCTATGTCGATGCTTAGTCCTTCCTCTCGCTTTCAGTCGCTGGATGTCGCCAACCGGAGATGCCCAGCAGTGCGCTGCTGATATGCAATCAGACGAATCCGCCCGGGCTGCTTTCTTCCTTCATCTCCACTTCATTGATTGATTCTCCCTATTCTCTACGGTGGGAGATTTCGACAAAGACAACATTACTTGCTCTGCGATGGACAAGAACAGCGATCTGCTGCTGCTGCTATATATATTCTGATATTACGCGACACGCTCCTTCAAAAAGACGCTCCGTCACAAGACAATGATGAGTTCTTTTCAGATCCTGACGGGTGCAGTCCGCGACCTTGTCAGCCGCCCGGGTTCTCAGTCAGTCAGTCGATGGTCGAGGGAGCTCGATTCCGCTCTCTGGGGGAAGTTTTTCCATTAGACTTCGCTCATGTCTGAGCAGAGTGATGACTTCTTCAGCTCAATGTCGGAGGATCCGTTCCAGCCGGTGATGCCGTTGACGCCGCGCCGTATTTTCCTGACCTTCTTCCCTCCTTCGCTTCCTCATGTTGTCGCACTCGACTCGTTGCGCGATGGAGAGCATTAGGAATTTCAAACTCTTTGTGGGCCACCAGGGACGAGGAGCCGGATCTTGATGACGAACGAACTGGCGCGCTGGTGGACGAACGAGCAAGCGGTCGCATACATTATCTCGTGCGCTATTTCAGTGGATAAATAACTCAGTTTGTCAGCAGGAAACCAACCTCAGTGTTAACTATCTGACTCGAGAAACCGAGCGCTTTCTCCGTCTTGAGACCTGCGAAGCCCTCGCCGGCCGGTCCCTCAGCTCGTTGAGTTCTTTGGAAATCGAGTCCGCGCGAAGCAAAAGTTGAATCGTGACCGTCCGGAAACGGATGGCATGCACACCCGATAGATCGGACAGAGGACTCTGCGCTTGGAAACTGTGAGAAAGAGCTGAGTTCCTAAATTGTGGTCGAGCTGGAAAATCCGATTCGTTTGAGCAACCGTTTTGGAGATATTGGACCTCGAACTCGGTTGTTTTCGTTCGCGGAAGGAAGTTTTCAGGCGGGATCCTCTTGGAAGTTCCGGGAAGCCATTCTTACCGTATTGGAGAAATAGGTAAATTATACTCAGAGCCAGTTCCTTACATCGGTGACAGGCGCTATATTAGACCAGAGTTGAGTTTATGTGGCACAATTGGAGCAATACTCCGATCTGTTGGAGCGGCGCAGTGAAGGGCTCCCTGAAGAAAAATTTCGCGTCCACTCGACTGTGTGCGGCCTTAGGGATGCTTGAGCCTCGTCCCCTCCTTCGAGAGACTGCGCCGTCTCGAAAGCGAACTAGTCCGTTTGCCGTCCCGTCTGCCTGCTCGTTTTCTTGCTTGTCTGCGAGTTCGCCTGTTTATTTGTCAGTTACCCAGCTCGTCTGCCTGTCTCCCTGCCTTAGAGCCAGTCAGCCGAGGACCGCGATTGAATAGCGGACGGAAATGCTTGAGGGTAAAGGGAAAACGTCGGAAGGAGACGTTCTGGATCTATGAACATGTTGCGCACCAAGAAAACGTTCTCTCGAAACCGTACACTCGTCTGGAGTGGGGGCATTTCAATGTGGAGAGGAGCAGAATGTCCTCGTACTTCCTTGTCAACGGTGGGGTCGCTAATGCGGAACTTCCTCCGAATCTCAATTCAATAATACTGAAGTCTCTGCATAGTATTGACGCGTCCTACCGGTTATCGGCTCGAAAGATCCCGAATCGTAATCGTCATATAAACGACGAAAAGCTGATACTGCAGCCCGGAAACAGCTGACAGGTCTCTTCGTCGCTCGAGCGTTTCCAAAACGAAGCCCGGTGAGTCGATTTGTGGATCCTCTCGCAGACCTATTGGGACTCGTTTTGTTTGATTTGATTTGCATAGAGGAAAAAGAAAGAGACTCGAACACGAATCGCAAAATACAGCGGTTGGGTCTTTTGTTCCAGAGTGAAACCCTCGTGACGAGCTCAGCCACTCGGCACCCGGAATGCTTCGCCCATCGAGATCATTGAAAAGGGTTTCGTCGACAGTCCGTTCGGCGACCACTGCCGCGGCGGTGTTTTACGACCACGGATCACCTGTTGAAGTTCGACTAAACGGGTGAGTGCTGTGCATGGCTGATTAGGTACAGCTGCTGTAAACGATTTTGGATCTCGCCGGTGGGGTCAGAGATAGCTTCGGGCTTTCGGTGTATCAAGTTTCGTTCGGTGAGTTTTTATCTGTTCGCGACCTCAAATATAGAATGAGCTTCTTCGTCTTGCCGGCAAAATAGAGTGCCCCGCATTCCGATGGTGCAAATGAGATTCTCTCGGCGGGGAAACCCTTCCACGAGCCACTTCAGAGAAGTAGAGGAATATTCCGTGGCAAAGAGAAAGGGAGAAACGTCGAATGACGGTGCCACGAAACAGGACTCCGGGACTGTATCACTATGATGCAGACCTCGAGGAAGGAAGTTCCGGGAGCTCCACTCGAAACCTATGGTTTCCGGTGTATGACACGAGCTCTCACGAAACCCACAACAAACAGTACGAACATTGTTTCGCGTGTGACGATGATCACTCGATTTGCGCGGATTTTCCTTTCGGTTCGCCACGCGTGAGGAAATAAGGGGTGGATGGCGGTCAGAGTGGTAGCCGGGTTAACGACAAATAATTAACAGGTTTATCGCGCCTTGATTTGCAACCCACGCACCCGTAACGACCTCGTTTAGGACGAGCGTAGCGGGTGCTTGCCTGTACCCGGCATACGATCTCGATTACTCCAGGGAACCTTATGGACATGAAGCATCTCTTCCTGCCGACAAAACGAATTCGTGGCTTTTCCTCCGACCGTCCTTACCCGAGGCTGTGATGAGTGATCACCAGTCGCAGGTTAGTGTTGCCGGGAAACGTGCACAGGTGGGAGAAAACACCGTTTGATCGATCGTTTGAGTTTTCTGAATAGCTTCACTTGGATGGTTTTCCTCTAGCATCCTACTCGACCTCAAAGTCCCCGATTATGCAAATGAGTTCAGGATGAAGCGGCTCCCTCAGTTCTTCTATCGGTCAGCTCATTGAGGCAGAAATCCATCGATCCACGTATCGAGGTGAGACTCATTGATCAGATGATTCGTGAATTGATGAGATCGTCTGATTCGAGAGTTCTTGTCGACACGTGCCGAGGATTTTTCCCTGAAAGTCGAGAAGTTTCCCATCTGGAACCGGGAAACGTGAAGCAGTCTTCTGAAGGGCGACACGGGATACGATAGTTCAGCTGATCCTTCGCTTCTACTCATTTCGTTCTGTTCGCGGAGTCCAGAAAAAATGTTTCAGTGAACAAACGGTACAACGGGAAACCGCCGAGAATAATGCTCGATGTTTGCGACAGAAAGCCCATAGGTCGCAGGTCGGTTCCCCCTCGGGCGGAACAAGAACGAGCTGGGTAGAGAACGAAAGCCGAAAACAAATTGGCGCTTTGTTTCTGTTCGTTGGCGTCCTTAATTCTATTATACGGACTGAGTCTTGGTCAGTTCGTTCGTTGCTCACAGCGGCCGACTAGCTCTGCCACTGTTCCTGCTCAACGGTTAGCTCCTGCCGTTCCTGGGAGTTTACATGCTCAGTATACCACGGCCCAGTGGATACGGCCGGCAACCATAACAATCCTTCTTGGCCGTTCGCCTTATTCTTCCGCCACACGGTCTTGCATTCATCTGTTTCGCCGTTGATATGGCATAAGGTATGAAGGAGGCAGCACGCTTGCTCTGATTTTTGTACTTGCATCACACTGCACTTCCGAGCGGACAGACGCGATGTGCAACTTCAGCAGCCGCACGGTCTGCGCTGCCTACGACAACAGCTGCTGCGGCGGTTGACGATCGCATTTTCCAGGATTCCCGCATCGGAGGATGTGGTTCGGGACTCGGCATTTCGCTTTCGTGGAAAAAGCTGTGAATGAACTCTCTCATTCAATGGTCAAGTAGCTGAAGCACGGATGTAACTCACCGCGTACATCTAATCGTGTTGTGTCTGCGCGGCTAGCGTTAAAGATGCCTTTGTGGATGTCTGGAAGAAGAACGAGACCTCTAACACGGTCATATAATTATCTCGTCCCACATATGGTGAAGGAGCCGTTCGGATAAGAGGTTGCCGGCAACACCCACACCGAGACACGAAAGAGAGCAAAGTGGATCACCGGTCAGGACAAACTACGTACATCAGCTCTTCTATCCAAGAGGTGTCCATGGACGAGCTGGACAAAGACAGAAATCATAGAATGGAACCACAGTCGGCACGTGGAAACTCTCGAAAGTCGCCTACTTGTTGTTATATTGTCAAGTGATGTTTGGGGTAGGGGGAACGGCGATGGTTGCCGAGAGTGTTTCAATCTCATCGATTGGAAGCCTTCTCTAACGGCCCCGATACAAAAGTTGCACTTTCCATGAGAGAAACCTTGAAAAATCGAGCCGATTCCGCTGTCTGCGATCTCTGGAGAGGTGTGTATTCGGATCAAACGTAGTCGGCGCTTTCGTGTCAGATACAAAGCAATATAAATCGATTCTCAGACTCCTAAAGCTTTCAGCAGCCAGTGGCACTCCGGACCGGCTTTGTGTGCCAGTCGCGCTCTTTGTTTGCATGTCGCGAGTACATCCGGAAGCGTTCGGCACTTGTTGCCCGGAATTCTCCCTCGACTCCTCCATCTTCTGTGAAGTGTAAACTTCCAAGCCATATCCACGAGCCTCGCTTGGACACGCACATCCATCCTCGTAATGATCGGGAGAAGCGTCTTCGTCAAAACTCAATGTCTGCGATTCGGGATTCCCTTGTACCTAATGGGAGAGGAAACAACACCTAACACCTGGGAGATCTGCGAACTGCGCCGGGGTTGAGGATAGGAACCAATGTCTGAAAGTTGTTTTTTTTTTCCTTTCTGGACCAACGATTTGATGCGTTTGGTATTGTTTTGTTTGAGGAGGAGAAGGGGAAGAAGAAATACAAAGCGGATGAGAGCAAGGTAACAGCGACAGAAAGTGTGTGGATTGTAACAGAAGACAAAACAAACAATAAAAGTCCGAGCGAGCGAGCAAGCAAGCGCAAAGCCGCAAAGTTTTCCTCAAGGGTAAGAAGAGATTGCTCGGCAGCGGCACCCGGCCGAGAAAAGTACGAAAGCAGCTCTCGCAGCTTTATTTCCCCCACTTGGTTGCGCCTCGCTCGAGATTTTCTCCGCCGTTTTCACGTCCATGTAAAACGCTCGATTATTCGAGCCACGCCAACAGCCGTCTTTCTGAGTAACAATCGTA
Source organism: Neoseiulus cucumeris (assembly GCA_021527715.1). NCBI lineage: Eukaryota > Metazoa > Arthropoda > Arachnida > Mesostigmata > Phytoseiidae > Neoseiulus > Neoseiulus cucumeris. The sequence goes on along the minus strand of JAJSRV010000005.1, from coordinate 566,559 downwards.
GTAGGACGGCTGCCGTAGCGCTTGTGGACCCACCGGCTTCTCACGAGAGCTCGGTGGAGTTTTGCACGGTCGACAACCTGTGACGGCTCCGCGTCGAAAGCTTCCGAAGCGTATGTTGGACCAGCGTTACGCAACCGGGGTTCCGCGGAACCCTGGGGTTCCCTAGCACTGTTTTCGGGGTTCCCGAGAGGAGTAATCGGCGGAACCCAGGGGTCCCGCGTATAATTTCCAGAGGAACCCCGATGGGCTCCCCAGGGGTTCCGCGAAGTTTTCTGAGGAACCCTCAGGGCTCCCTCGAAGCTTCTCGAGCAACCCTAAGGGGCTCCCGTGGGGGTACAACGAGTCAGCTGATGGCGTTTATTCGAAATTTAGGTGATTCAACTCTATCGTTTCAACGAATCGTCCTGAGTGACGGAGGCAGTGGCGCGGATGTTTCCATGCGAAGAGCCAACTGAGTGAGTAAAGAAGTGAGCCAAGCGGAGGGTAGGGGCAAGGAAATCACGCGGAAAAAGCCCATTTTGTTCCGCGCGAGATGCAGACGATGACAAAGATGACTGCGACGACAAGACTCGCGAGGACTACGGTGCAGAACAGCGATCATTACTGACACGCGAGATTTTTTTTCTCGCTACCTCCCGCGTATAAGGCTTGGCTGGGATGCCCAACCCGATATTTTCGGCAAAATGCACAAATTATTCACTCTTGTAAGAATGAAAAGTCGCTCCCGGTCCCACTGGCAGGAGAAGGAACTAAGCCTTAACTTTATGAAGCGGTTTTTGGGAAACGTTTCCGTCAGAAAAGCGTAACTCATGATGACAGCTTGGAAAATGAGCCGCGTTCTTGCTTTAATATTATTTCTCTCTTTTTTTTCAATGTTGCGCCGCTTATTTGAATGAGCGACGCCCACCTACCGGTCGCCTGGTCGGCGAAACGTGAAGCCTCAAATTCGATTACTGTTGCCGTGTAAGTAAATTCGCTTAGCATATTAACTAGTTCACCCGATGTCGGCGCCAATTCCACACTTGTCGCTATGACACGGGCTTGGCCTTCGGATGCTGAGCCAACAACGGAACGAGGTTGAAGACTTCAGTTGGAGACAGCAATCAATATTTCCAGAATGTCTCATCTCGAACTTGGCTACAAGGTGCGAGAAATCAGCATTCCCAGATGATTCTCGTTGCAAAACAAACAGAAAGAGAGGAAATTCGACATCATCAATTTGATGTCGCGCTATTATCTTTGTGAGAACTCGCGGTATCCAAAGCATGTCTCCAGAGTACCTGAATTGGAGCCAAGGATTTACTCGGTGTTCTGCCAAATGAGATCAGAAGCTCACGACGAGCTCTGTTTCAGCTGAACGCGGGTAAAGGAACAAGCGCAGCAAAGCTCAGAAGTTGTCAGCGTAAAATCTCGTGTTGGCGGAAATAAGGGCACGAAGTCGTTTTCAAGTGTTTTCCAGCTCGCGGAGTCCTCTTACAGTTTAAATAATGAATGTTCTCGGAATGACGCGGCCGTTTCGCTCCCAGGGCTCAATCACCCGGCCATGAAGTGGAAAACGTTAACGTCATATCCAGACCTAGATCCGCACAGGGAAGTGAGTACTTTATTCTCTGTTTCGCGAACGCTATCTGCGCTTTTGCGGACATTCAGGGCACTCCGCGCGTTTCGAGTGTGTGTATACTTTCGAGCACGCTGTCCCTATCAGTGAATTCAGCACTTCCGACGTGAGAAGCGTTTTCCGATGGTTGGTATTGATCTTCTGATCATTAACGTTTTTCTTCCTGAGAGGTGAATTTGCCTTACATCGGTTTGCGATAAGTTTTCGTTCAAAAGCTCCCGAATTCTCAATATGCTCGTCCTCTCCAGCTCGATTCGAGTAGATTTGCCGAATGCAGTCCCGATGTTCTCATCGATCCAGCGGGATCCAGCACATCTGGCAAATGAATTCGCTAGTAGGAACCTTCCCGAAGTCGCGCAGAGAGCTCAGTATCGTTACACAAGAAGTATTCTTTCGATCAGTAATGAACGGGTGTCGCAAGTTTTCGAGAACGGCGACGCCGCCGTCGAACTCACTGACACCTTTGGTAACTTTTTCGTTTTTCTCAAGAAATTCCGACGAACTTTAACTCAACGACGCTGAGGGAGAAGCCGAAGTATTATCGATCCGAGGAATGTCGCGCGAGGCGGGTCATGATGAGACCTTAACGCTCGGATCGTTTCAGCGTGCGCTGCTCTCAATGAACGTCGTCAAGCTCGTCTTCCAAGCTGAAAAGGAGATCAATCTAATCGGTAGGTTTCAGTAGAGGCCGTTAGGTAGGAAAGGACGGATTTACAGTTGGTTCAAACTGCTCCATTGAGATTGAACAGACTGATAGAGTGGCTTTTGCAAGGCTCGAAGAGAGCGAGAGAGAGAGAAGAAATCTAAGACTAAAAGAACTGTAGGCTCAGAGTCTCAGGGTTCCGGAAGGTCTATAAAGTTCACACGGAACAGGGCAGACAATGTCAAAGCAATTGTCTTCTCGACTATGATAGCAAATGGGGCAGAAACTCGCACGCTGAGCGATAGAGCTCCGGTTCCGTTTTCCACCGATCAACTTTCACAAACCCAACCAATTGTCATGTCGACCGAAATCGAGTGGAGACCTCCACTACATCCTCCGAACTCTGTGATTTTTCAATGTTTGTCACTTCGGGGACTTTTCGTCCACGAATCACGGAGTAACGAAACGAACGATCCAGCTGAAAACTGGAAGCGCGAAACAAAAAGAGACGCGACATGCAGAAGGAGACAGGCCTGAAGCTCGGGTACCAAGCGAGCATGGCCGAACCATACCAAGCCAACCAGCAACAGATTGTAAGCCGTATCTAATGATCGTCTGCGGGCCGCAGGATCACCCTAATGACGGTGGAAACGACGTGCTCGAGGGTAATTGCCAACACGAAAAGGAACCAGTACCATGATAGAGACGAAAGTAGAAAAACTACGCTTTTCTCATCCGTTCTCACCAATCCGTACCCAGAAGGGTCGCTCACTTGCTCGCAGAGCGGCGGCGTTTCTGGTGCTCTTGTTCCCCTCGTCCTGGTCGTGTCGATTGAATGCTTTCCGTGGCCCGCGTTAACGAGCGCACGCCTGTGGAACTAAACTCGGAACTCGGTGCGGAAATCACCGTTTGAACTCGGTTGGGGAATTCATTGGGTGAGCGGGGCCCCTCCCCCCCCCAGGCATCTCTGTGTGTCTCGGCCAAACAGAGTGAAAACACTCGAAGTCGTCAAAGAAATTCTCGAAAACGTTTTGGGACGCTCTTAAAGCTGCGTCCTTTGCGATTAAAAATGTCACAACATTTGAGAAGATCAAACGAAACCGAGGCAAACTCATCGCGACATCTTCCAAGCTCTACTCAGAGCGTAATGACCGCTAATTCCTTGAGATCTGCAAACAACTATTTTCCACGAGCTCCGAGAACTTTCTCGCTGATCATGTACGCGAGTCGTTCGAATGCAACCACGGGTCTTATGGATGCGAAACGTCTTAAAAGTATCTGGAAGATCAATCGAGAGCAGAGTTCTCACTCCGCGCGTGTGATATTTTGCTCGAGAGCATTCCAAAGTGCACTTACTCGAAGTCTGGAGGCGAGCCGGGAGGATAACGAACTCAGGCAGAGGGAAGAGTTTATGTGTTATTGATGTTGCGGGAAAGTTACGCCTAGCCTTTCAACTCTCGGTTTTCGGTTTTGATAGCAGCTAAATGAATGAGCTATGAAGCACGCTATCACGCTCCGAACACCCCGTACGCTCTGTTCTCTCCGAACCCGTCGTATCCGTTCCCTCACGCACTCAGAAGAGCACCAGCGATCGGGTCTGAAGCCTCCTGTTTGCACGTGGCATGAAAGGAAAAGTACGCCGTTGGCGCATGCTCTATAGTCGAAACAACGAGCTCGAGTCGAGAGATGATCCGCGAGACCCGACCATACATGACACGCAAAAGCATAGTTCCATGAGAAACAAGAATCCTCAATCAGACTTTCGAGCGGAACTCTACATATTGTTGACATCGAGTTGCATCGTAGAATCATAATCGCGACTGATCATCGAAAATGAAGGGCTCGTTGATCGGAAGTAGGGGACAGAATTCCGCCAACTTCGCGAGAGCTCAAAACCCGAGTGGATGCCTGAATCAGATAGAGAACCAAAACCGTAGACCTCAGACCGGAGTCCAGACATTTTGATTCCGGAGACCCGTCTGATAATTCCAGATCAGAATGAATCGTCCACTGTGCGTTTTGGATCGGTGGTGTTCGCGCAAAACATAGAAATCGAAATTTTCGGATCCAATGAAATCCTCCCGCTGATTTCCGTACGCGGTTGACGGGTGGTGGTAATGAGAATCCAAAATTAGTTTGCTTGATGATAGTTCCTGTTGACTGTACGAACTTTTTCGTATCGCGTTTCAGAACATTGTTTGCTCGAGTTACAACAAACAAGCGACAGGACATTACCCCGGCAACAATAGACTCATCAGCGTGTCATACCGTCACATCTGGGACGTGAACTCCACCGCGCCCCACAGTGAATAATTCTCCACTCACAAAGGGATCGAAATCATCGTCAAGTAAGGTCATGTTTTTCGAAAAAAACACGACCTTCACTAACAGGGGTCCCCGAACGACCGTCGGTGCCGACTTGGAGAAAATCCAAATTCTGGCGTGTTCGGCTCTTTGGTCCCATGTCGTGGTTTCGATAGTTCTGGGCTCGGAGCGGGATTTTCATACAACTGACAATGCGGTCGTTCTCATCGGCAGATCTCGTCGTCGTGGACCGGAGAAACTATGTCGGCTCTCCGTGGCGGACTCCTGGATGGCAAGGAGTGTTCCTGTGTGACCAGAGAAAAGTCGGGAAATGGGAAAATCACTGTTCGCTGCAATGAGCACACGACATGAAAGCAGAGTCACCGGCCGTCAAGGAGAAAGAAAAGAGGATCCATGGGCATCCAGCCAGACAGCCGGTAAACCAGCGAGCGAGCCGAATAAGACATAGAGAGGTATTTTCTTCGATAGCTTCGGAGGGGGAAGCTGATTCCGATATGAACGTCACACGAATCCGCGATGAGCACCTACGGTTGCGTCTGTTGACGAAATAACAACGTAACACAGTTCGCGGTGGATGTCATGACGGGTTAGTTTTTTTTTTGTTCGAGAAAACACCGCACGCCTCCAACACGGTCTCAACCGAACTCTTCGTCACGTCCCAGACACCCATGGTGGAGGTCGGTCGAGTATCGTTTCAAACATCACATGATTGAAGGCTCTAGAGAGGAAGCCGATTGGGGATATCACTGTGTTATCCGGGACAGCCAACAGTGAGCCTCATTGCATCACAAGACGGCTGTAAATCCACTTGTCAAGGTCGAGGCTTGATTTCACCGAGAACAGAGAGAGCCGCTCAGAATACACGAGGGCTCTGTGACTCGGCTCGTCAGACAAAATAAGTTTCTCTCGCGAAGAGATTTTCCGCTCTTCAAGATGATAGAGAAGAACATGTATCTGTAGACACACACACGCGAACTCGAGAAGACTTCATTTCGAGTTTTGATCTTGGCTTATGGCTCTCCAGAGAGCAATGAACGACATTCCCGCATGACATGAAGGCGTGCAGCTGTGCGAACCTTAATACGGCTGGCGGCGAAGGAAAGAAAGTAGGACAGACGAGAACGGAACATGAAGGAAACGAACTGTCACCGTCCACGAAGTGTTGGCCCTCTTGAATTATGCGTCAATAATGATGAATCGCTCCCCGCGACGACGACATGGAGTTGAGTTTTGTCGGACAACATTGCGAAATGTGATCCGATGCTGTTTCGATACCGGTCGTGCCGTCGTTGACGTCGAATCGAAGCGACACTCAAGCGCGAGCCGTACACGAAACTCTTTGTTTGTGGGGCTGATGGTGTGAAGGGGTTGTCGAACAGCCCAGGTGTCAGAGTTCTCGTTTCGGTGGACAAGCTTTTTCGGAGAAAACGATTGAATTTTTCAAACAAACGACTCTTTTCCTGCTCTCAGAACCAGAAATAGGCTTTCACTTTGTGAACAAATCCCTCTCGACATGGAGAGAAGCTCCACGAGTGGATAATTAGGCGAAGAAAAAAACATCCATCTGATCGAACCACTCCTCTGGAGCGTGGTGTGTTGTGATATGTCGCAAGAAACCTGTCGAAAGAGCCAAACACGATGTTCATCAACTCTTCAAGAACACAGACAGCATCACGCTCCCAGAATTCGATCCTGAAATGTCTGGAACTCGAGTTTTGTGTTAGTTGCCGACATCAGAATTCGCGAGGCACTGACTTTGAGTAGGATTGTGAATAACTCGCGGCGAAAATGAGCAAAAATCGTGGAATTTCGCGGCTCTCATTGATGTCCCGTAGAAGAGGAAACCATAGGCCGCGAAAAATTTACGGTCGTGGTCGTACCTACGAGCACCGTGTGCCCTCAGGAAACGATATTATCGGTCTGACGATCGAGTTCAATGGAATCCTCACGCGGAGCGTTATCATTCGGTGCCGGGAATCGATTGCAGCCAAGTGATTTCGTGGCCCCATTCTCGATGATATTTCGACTCAAAATTTTTCAATCTCGAATCTCGAGGGCGGAGTTCACTCAGTATTCGAGCTGGACCGAGAGCTCACAGTAAGAGTTCAACATCGACTCGTGGATGAATTCCCGCGACTTTCGTTATCTTGCAGAGGTGGACATCAGCCACTGCACAATTCCTCACAATAAGAAAACTTTGGATATCACAAAGCTGGCTCATGCAAAGAAGGAACGCCTCGTATCTGCGCGGATACGGAAACTCATTCACCTCAGGGTTTGGACTCTTTGACGATGAAACTTCAGGATTCATTCCCAGTGTGATATTCTGCTCTGTATTTCCTTCGCCAGCTTGACCGTGAGGATTGCTGGATGTCAGCGTCGTGTCGCAGAGCTCTCCTGCTCCTCGAGGCTGGGAAAGTTCCCTCTAGAGGTTTCGGCCTGCTCTATCTCGCCGCAAAGTCTTCGAGAAGGAAACGACTCCGACGTTCACTCTGTGGGCTGGTTGGTTGGTTGGTTTGTTTGCTAGCTCTTCGGTGCCGTTCCCTTCTTATCCCGCTTTGGTCGACAAGACCCTTGTGGACGAAAGACGACTTCCACGGACGCTGAATGAGTTCGTGAGGAGCAGAAAGAAGTTGAACGAGTTAGCGAGTGAGGCAGAACAGAATCGTTTTGTATTTCCCTCGGTTCCCGCTAGATAAGCCACCTCAATTCCTCGCTCCGAGATCTCAGCTCTCGTCGAGGATTTCAATGACCTCGAAATATGAGGTTCACAACGGAACTCAACTCCACAAAAGTGTTCCCTGAGCCCTGGAATACTCCATGTTGGGAATCGACCGTGCTCCGGGGAGACCTTCACTTCCTGTGCTTTTGATGCGAGTGCTGTGATGCGACGCAGCGGCTGTTCGCAGCGGAGATGAATAAAGTTTGGCGAAGCCGAGTAAACTCTCTGTTTCATCAATTTAGAGGTTAGCTCTTGAATCCTCTGATTTTTCCAGCTTGAGGGAATGAAGGAACACGTTTGATATGGGAATCGACTACAGTTCTGCTAGCTGTTCATCCATGTTTCTCATCGAGTTATGGACACACATCACATCGATTCACACACTTTCACGCTGCTCTTTGTGCTCTCACAATCAGCGCACATTGATGTTCATTAAAGCGATCAATCACGAGATTAATCGCACCGATAATCCGTTCACGAAGGGAGCCGTGACGCCGATCAGCTCAAGCGATCGCTTCCTTAGTTCGACATGCAATAGAGAGGCCTTTAAAGTCATCGTCTAGCCATTAGTGCAATAATCACAAACAGTACAATCTAATGGACCTGCTACGAACCAATGTCGACAAAGTGACTCGAAGCGCCACGGCTTGGTCACAGATCGGCGCTCTGATTGCAATGCTTCCCTCGTCCGCTCTCTCCTTAACATTCATCTCAATGGATCGCGTAACCGACTCTGCGATGGATGGCTCAGCCTGGAACTCGGAACAATCCGCGGAAGGCGTTCAAGGTACGGAAAGGCGTTGCTGAATGGCGGGAACTCCGAGTCTGTCTGAGCTGGACCGCGTCTTGGTTAGGTCATGTTTTGCATCGATCTGATTCGCACACTGCACATTATCTCTTTTCCGTCTCTCTATCTCTTGCTTTGTGCCCGGCAGAGCTCATCAAGCTTATTGAGCTTATTATCCGGATCACATAGCCATGCGCTGGTCTCACACGTTGAATGGGAATGCAAATTCGTTTGTCACAGAACAGAAAAACGTTCAGAGTCGGGCTTCGCCAGCGTCTGTTCGTAGGGACTGGGTGTCTGTTGAACGATCGATGTTTTATTCTCCTGAAAATCGAGGCCGTCGAACAATTGCTTGAATCCTAAGTGGTAGACTGTTGCGGAGACTGAGGGCGGCGTGCGTTATACGTTGGAAGGGAATCGTTTCATTCCATCTTTACTTATCGGTCTCAGGAATAAACGCTCGCTCAACCTGAGAATCTCACGTTCAAATATTCTGAAGGGGAAGCCATATGATAGTTTGATGAGGAGTTCAATCTCGGACAACAGGTGCCAATACTTATGAAGACTCTGAAGGTATCAATTCAGCGGCGGAAAATTGTTGGAGCTCTAATAACTGGCTGCCTGTTTTTCCAGGAATCGGAAGTCTGGAACGAACTGCCAGTGTTGGGAACTCGTCGCTCCAGCCATCGACTCCGAGAGTGTTCAAAAATGCTGCTGCAACCGTGACATCGGAGCTGGACCCCACTAATCTTAGCTGTCAAAAGTTGAATGACGCGATAATCGCTGCTCTAGAAAGATAACCTCATCCGCTCTTCGATCACCCTCGTTGTCATCATGATCATCATCCAACACAAAGCGTTTAGTGGTTGCAAAGTTAAGACTGCTTCGATATATGTATATTTTCATATGTGTACTTTAATACTTTCAATGTTTTACCGCGTCGTTTGATATCTACATATATGGGATCTATAATTATCTATGTATATCTGTCTTTGGGCTCTTTCTTCACAGGATGAGTGTGATAGATCTGTGTTCGCTGCTCATACCTTGCGTGCAGGAAGTCACGACGAAATCTCGTCAATGAAACTGGTTTATGATTGGAACCATGAACCAGATACCGTGGGATGGAACCATTTTCGGACCTGTGACAGGGAAGAGAGACGATGAAGATCTTAATTCGAGTGAACTAAGGACCATCCGGATCCCTAAGCGGGAGACGAAATGGCGCGTGCAACATACTTTCTATAAATATAACCCAACGGAACGATATTATCCGATAGCCCCGAGCCAATAGCTCACGATGCCAATGGCCTTCTTCGATATGTTAATCGTGAGGGCAGGAACTTCAAATTCCAGACATGATTCATCAACCACCATTCATCAATTTATAGATGTATATAGATATAGATTAATCGAAGGACTGATACATGAATGTAGGGACGCTGAGACTTTGACTCAATTCAATGGTGGTCAGAAAGTGGCGATGCGAGAGGACAGTGTCGTAGACGAATGTTCAAACTCTCCACGCAGCGTGAAGCTTCTGCGGCGTGAAGCACATATCCTACACGAGGGTGCAAGAGTCTCTGAGGACTTGTGCACAACCACATCCACGGAATGTAGATACATATTCACTTCGTTAAATATGTCGTGTTAATACCACATTAGTAGTCTGTTCTCAAATCAGAAGGTAATTCGTGTGTCGTCAGTGTGCAGATGGCGCCACGCGGAAAGCCAATTTAACCGGTAGCAGCTGGCCTCCTTCAAAGAAATAAATTCGGAACTGGCCTTCCGCCGGAGCGCCCACCAATGATGACTGAAGTCTACACGTAGTGAGCACCGAGTTGAAAGAGGGCCGGCCGGCGCCGCGTCGACGGTCGCAGGGTCACTTGGTTGGTGAAGCGACTCGACTTTTTCTTTCGCTTGTCTCTTTCATCAGAAAAAAAAGTGAACTGATTAATGGAGAATGACGTTCGGACATGCGTTGAAAAAGAAGGAGGTGGAGCTCATGTCAAACTCGTTGTCACGCTCCCCAGATAGCAAACTTCCAATAGACGTTTTGACACTTGCGCTGCCTGTCCAAGAATCCGTTGCGTGTGTTTCCTGCGCGACCGTGTTTGTGTTTTCGAGTGTGGAAGTTTCCACAGTCAAGACGAAGTTGTCATGGAATGTTTCGAGACATAAGGCACTCTTCACTTTGCTTTCGTTTCGTGGAGAGTCAGCAGACTTTTTCAACCAAGAAAGGGAGCGCATTGATCCAAATACGAGTTTTTCTGTCCCACAGACACCTACTCGGAGTTTTTACTACTTAGAGCCACACAATTACTTTGAGCATCCACTGAACTGATACAAAAGGGTCGAACGGAGATCGGTTGGCAAAGTATCGCAGAAGCAGAAAGAAACTTCTAGCAGACCCTCTAGCTCGGCCTGGTAGGGGCAGACATCGAAGATCGATTGACAACTGCTAGCGGCACTCAGCTTGACCTTGCGGCTTTGAAGTCCCTTCGATTTCTCCTCCAAGTAGATATCCCGTTCCCGTTTGTTCCACAACGCTCGAAACTCGCCTTTTCACAAGGCCGGCAGACTTCCTTTCTTTGGACGTTGTGTGACGAAATAAAAGCGTCTGACTGTAACTGGCCGGGCCCCTGATTAGTCTGAACATCCGATTAGGTGAGCGCTGTCGAAATAACGAAGCAAAGGGGGCACTTGTTCTCCCTGTTGTTGTGTTTTCATCTCGGAATTTTCGGTGCGGTAAGATCTGAGTGATCCGAATTCAGAGATTCTTTCTGCTTCTGCTCCGAATCCTCGAAAGTTCATTCTCGAGAATAACATTTCGTCGAGAGTTTTTATGGGGATCAATGTATGACGATTCCTGGTCTTTTTCAGCCTCTCGTATTCCGTCTCGATGGACAAATTGGTCTTCTCTGATAGCCACAATAGAATCTTATACGGAGTCATCCAGAACGACCCCCGAACGGAAAGCGTGGGATGCACATTGAGGAGCAAACGGGACGAAAACATGGTCTTGCGTCGAAATCCATGCACTGCATTCTCGAGAGCTACATTCTTGATAAAACTCTCGGCGAGAAAAAATCTCCATCTCATGTTACTCATCCGACTGCGTACCAGAAAAGAGACAACCAGGCCTCGCTCTCAGACTCAAGAACTTCATCTCCGTAATACGATATCTTGAATGAACGAAAGTTTCTCCAAACAGTAATGAACGCTCACATTGCAGTTCTTTTCGGTTAGGATGACGACTGCCGTCGATGCGCTCGTGTGCCCGCTCCGGACGTTGTGATAACTGAGTGAGCGTAGAAAATACTTCTACGCAGTTGACCTCGCTTTATTGGTCTATTCGGGAAGCTCGGCTGTGGCAGTTTCGATTCGTTCTGCGTCCACAGTGCTGAAATCAGTTTCGCTTGCCCATTCGACTTCTGGCGGCCATTCTGAAACTTCCTTCGCCGGGCCGTTTCGAGGAGATGTTGATCGATTTTCCAAAGTTGTCTGTTCGAATCGATGCCAAAAGTACCTTCTAGGGGATGCATCCCGTAAATTATGCTGTCGGAACTAGGACTCCGTCCTGAGAATGCGTGCGATTCCTAAGAGGGAAAAGTTGACGGGCCACGACAAGAGTTTCGAGAATCGCAAAGATGTGCACTCGGCTGTTGGATCCGTCTCCAAAGTTTTGTAGTACTGGATGATGAGCGGCAACACACTTGAATCAACTTCAGAACAATAGACGGAGAGTTTGCCGGAGAAAGCCGACTCGGAATTTCGTTTTTCCGGAATAAAACGAATTCTACATTCCTTCGGAGCTTCTGCTCCCTCGAAGCGGTCGCTGCTGACTGACTTTTGGGATCGAGTCGGAGAATCTGTCAACAGATTGAGCGTCGTGGCGTGGAGAGTGCAAATTAATCCACGATAGTTTCTTCTGGCGAGCAACAGTCGATAATCATTGTCTGGCACGCTCGGCTTCCGACAGCTCGGAACGGGGTATCGATTGTCTAAACTTTTATCCTTCCGTCGAAGCTCAGGCTAGAGGAGCTTATAACACAATTCCTGAAAATAGAACACAATTCCTGATTCCGATATTTCCATCGGCTCATTCAACAAGGTTGCAGCACTCTCCAACCATCGCACGGGACAGGAAAAACTTAGCACCCCCACTCACGAACAGACTGACGATCAGTCCTGGCCTCGAGTCGGGATATCGGTTTAGATTCGAAAACGGTCCTCGTGGAGTTAGATCCAGTCAAACTCATGCTACCGTCTTGCTCTCTTACGGAGCTCTAGATTATCTCGAAATATCTGTGTCGGTCTGATGGTCAGAAAAGAAAGAGTTGGCAGGTGCTTTATGGTGTTCGGCGAGAGATGAACAAGACGTAGGGGAAATTCATGAGATAATATTGGAATCATCTGGTAGTGCTACCGCAACGCCTCGAGAGGCTCTGGCGCCTAGTGGAGCCGAAAGGACCGAAGGAGTGAATTTGATTAGAAGCAAGACAGCGCCTGACGCTCGTTAATTGAGTTCGAGCCCCCGGGCGACGGAGTCCTTTTCGGCAGACGAGTTTCCACACTCGATCGCTGAATCCTCGCCGGACATGTTACGTATTCATCTCGGTTTCGCCGCATCGGAGAGCGGCGGAGGACTCGAGTCTACCATTGTTACGTTACGGCTAGGCTTGGGAACTTCAGTTGTTATGCCATGGGTACCCTTCTCTGCCTTTCATCTGCGATTTCCAGCACGTTTGCCTATTCTGTTTCGACTTTCGATACCCTATATGCCTTTTCAGCCTATCACTGATGTTATCGAACTGTTGAGAATGTTGTTTTCGATCTTCATCTTGAAGATTCTGGAGATGTTGATGTCTCCATCACGATGTCGAGACAGGGGCCAGAACCGTTTTGGCTTCATGTAGTGTGTGAATCTCTCTACTTTTGAGCCTTTTCTGAATTTGCAAATGCTTTTATAAGTCTTCTCTTCATTCCTCACTGCCAGAACCCTCCCTCTGTCGTCAAAAGATTCGAATTTTGTAATTCCCTGCGAATATCGTCACGTTGGTCTTCTCTTGTCGAAGCAGATCGGATGAAATTCGTGTCTGACTATGTCCCGAACAGGACGATGCGAAAAGCTTTCAATGGAAAAGGAAAGTCGGCGCATAGGATGAATCGAAGGACATGTAACCACGAGGAAAGATCGCAAAGTCTCATCGATGCACTCTAGGAGAAAACAGCGATGTTAACATCGGGTGGAGAGAACATATTCGGCGAAATCCCGCTGCAAACAGAAGCAGTCGAGCAAGGCCAGCTTAGTGTTCAGTTGCAAGAGATTGAGCGCTTGACACCAATACGTCATTAGGAGGTACACAACAGGCCTCGCCAGAGGGTGGATTGACGATGAGATGTCAATGTTTACGTATTCACAAGGTAATTACCAACAAACAACAGATGAGCAGGAGTTTTTTTCCGGAATGTCAATAAACGACCGTCGAACTCATAGTTGTTCGAACGCTGTCATGCGACTAGCGCAGCGGGGCGCTGCGGGACGAGCAGTGTCGCAAGAACGAAACTTCATTCTGCCCTCATTGAACCTTGCAGCGATTGCGAATGCTTCATGTCATCCAGCTCCCAATCATTTGCAATACAGCTCGCATCAACGCACATAAAGAATGATTCCTCGCGCCGACCGTTGAACAAGTGTGTGCTCGATGTGAATATATAGCTACGTAACATTTCAGTTTCTCCAAACAACAACAAGAAACGGATCGATTACTCCGTATCGAGGCTGACCTCCTGTGATGTGCGGTTGTAGAATATATATGTACCAGCCACCTCCGCGGCCTTCGGCCGCTCCGGTGGCTGGCGCATCTTCCCACCGGAGCTTGGTGAGTATGGCCTCAAATTGCAGGCTTAATTCCATCGCCGCTACAGCCGGCGGGGACAGGGATCGTTTCGCAAACAAATCTTTTTTTTGCGAGGAATCAACGACCGTATGCGTATCCAGGATCTTTTCTGGGGGGAGGGGGGTTTGATTTTTGAATGTGAGTGAGCGTGATTAACAGGTTGCGGACCACTGACTTAGATAGTATGACCCAAAGACTCGGGGGAAGCGGGGTTCTACCCTCTCTATTTTCGGTCTGAGTCGAAACATGCAATTCGTGTCACTGGAAGATATGAGTCCTCCATGTAATTTCCGTTTACGTTTCTACATGCACATGCAAACCGGAAGATCTCCCTCCCGCGGAACAATAATCCGTCTCTCTTGGATCCCCGCCAGCTTCACCCCAAAGATTCAGTCTCAATTTTTGTACCCCCTGAGAATCAGTGGCGGATCCAGGAATGGCTCGAGGGGGGGGCGATTGCAGATTTTCAGTGTCCCCGAAGTATTTTTTTCCTTTGCGAAGACACGATTGAAAACTGACTCTTTATTCTAATATTCGTTGTGTACAAAGTGTCAACTCAATCCGTGATGACCGATGGAACTCCTTCTGCTGATCTGTATATTCTGCCAGGGAAGCCAGACTCGAGGGGGGGGCGAACGCCCGATCGCCCCCCCCCTGGATCCGCCACTGCTGAGAATCATCATGGACCTCTGGCAGTGCAGAGAGTATAGAGCAGGGGTGGGCGTCCCGCGGGCCGCATGCGGGACAGGCCTGGGATCTATCCGCGGGCCGCACGTGGGCCTCCAGCACGGGGTCTATTTGCGGGCCGCGGAAAGTTGCCCACCCCTGGTATACAACGTTAACAGTCAGTAGTATCTTGTTGGAGTTCGTGTAATACTGTAGTCGCTTCAACTCTTGAGTTGATCGGCGACTTCGTTGCCTTCAGACGATAGATCGAACTGTGAGGCCGCCTAATCCTAGACAGGCGTTGCATTCAATTCTTATGCGATAGATCGAGCTGNATAGCTACGTAACATTTCAGTTTCTCCAAACAACAACAAGAAACGGATCGATTACTCCGTATCGAGGCTGACCTCCTGTGATGTGCGGTTGTAGAATATATATGTATGTATCTAATGATGTCTTCCTCCAGGTGAAATATTGATAAGTCAATCATCTGAACATGTCCGATCATTAGGGTGAAGTAATTTTTGAAATATGAAGATCAAAAGGAGATGACCTCCGACCGTAGCTAATGTTCCTTGTGGAATCCTGTAGGGTTCAACTCGGCCAGATTCGATCAGGTCTCGATGGGCAGTCAGCGTGGATATTGAACTTCGATATTTCGAGAAACGCATCGAACGAAAGCGTGGCACGTGGCATATCGGCCAGAGTCGCTTAGCAGTCGTCGAGCACCAGTGACCCCCTGGATCCGTTACGATATGTCAAAAAAATTCTCAATATCAATGTGAGGATGACTTCGAAGGTATGCGCGCGAGGAATAAGCACCGCGATCAATAACGCAACTATTCTATTTCACTGATTGGCACGTGCAACATTCTGAGCGAACTCCACTATGTTTACTTTTCCCATGAATGAGAGCATTTGATGCCGGAAAATCGAAAATGATGGATCTCAAGATGCCAATTTCGGTTTCAGGAAGGGATGTCCCCTATGCTATTCTCCTGTAAAGTCGACTCCTAGATTTCGACATTTCCGTATTCTGAAACATGATTGAGGAGGAAAACATTCGGAAGAGACTTGGAACCAAGCATATCTCGTAACAGAATAGGAAGTCATTGAAAACGTCCAAATTGTAAGCCAGTGCCTTGATTGCGACATCGCATGTTGGACAGTGTGAACCGAGGCGAAGTCTGAACTCTCGGAGAGACACTACGAGAGACTCAGAATTCAGAAGTATTCAGAGACATTGGAGGCAAACCCAGAGAAACGTAGATAGCCTCAGCGAGGACGAATCATGGGGTGCGTGCGTGCGTGAGGCATGGACTGAGTAGCGTCGGGAATAAAAGCAAAGAGAAAAAGGAGCGCCGAATACATTAGTGCGCGGGGTGTCGTACGTAGATGGTACTATGCAAATGAGATTGCGGCCGCCAAGATTAACTACGAGCTCAGATTGGCGAGCGAGACCTGCTCTGGTCGACGGCCGGCGTATCCGCTCGACGTCTCCACCACTGTGTCGTGCCGTTTGAAGAGTGCACTGCGGACCCCAGCTATCGAATCAGCGGACGAAATCACAGAATCCAGATGGCTTTCGATTCCCCCATCTGCAAATCCTTGGACAGTCAACTTCAAGATGTGTTCCGTTTCTGAAAGCTGAACCAGTGATTGACAAGAGGAGGAATAAGCCCTGGCTTCCCTTGTAGGGATTTAACTTCGAACCTGGCTGACACGTTTTAAATGGTTTCCGTATTCTGTTCCCGCCTCAGACGGCGTCAAGTGTCTGCTTCGAGAAAACAGCGCGGCGAGCGTAGCGGGGAAGTAATAGCTTTGCGTAGATTCAGAAGGCCGTAAAAAACATTTTGCATTTATTGCAGCTATTCCATGAGCCTCGCGAATTCTCTCCCTTTCGGCTCGTTGCAAACTGGAGGCCCGAAAGCACTCTGCGAGCGGCGGACCTGGGAAGGATTTCGAAACAATCGGATCGCCGCCAACTCCGGCGAGGAATTCTAGACATTGCACCACGTCTCTGAGTCGGTGTCCACGGTCAACACAACGAAATCAAATCATCCACCTGAGATCTCAAACATTCAAGAAACTCATAAGAGGCATCGCGCGCTCAGGGCGATTCCGCCACTGAGGGAACAACAAGATTTCTTCCCGGATTCTACGCGGAACGCAAACAGTGATTGCGCGAGAGCAAGCCTCCTCTCGATGCTCATCCCGTGACTCTCGTGTCTAACAAACAAACGAAGAGATACCCGCTATGGAAGATCTGTTATATCCTGTTGTCATATCTCGTTGAAGCTTATGCCCGATGGATCGTTTTTCTCGGGCAGATACAACGGGGTCGTTGTCTTGCCGTTTACGCGAACGGAAATCCGCCTTTCCCGGAGCGGAATCGCGACTGAGAACGGCCGATTCCTGATGATGGAAGTTATATATCTAACATACAAATAGCTCCGATCTTTCGATTCGTTCGAAGATCTTTCAGGTATTCATGATTTTAGTGAAGTTTTGAACGCTACAAGTGTGGTTGGATCTACACAACGAACAGCGACGGACTTTTTCATGATTTATGATGGAAGTACGCAGTTTCCTCGTACAGGTGTTGGGCGCGATAGTAGCGGGCTCTCAGGTAGGTTCGCTTCAAGCGTTGTCGGTGGGCCCCGCTCTCCTTCTACTCGCTCAGTTATTTATACCACCGGATCCACGACTTGCACGTTTAGCAAATCAGAAAGTGAATTTCGTATTCATTTGTTCGGCACACCACCCAACGGAGTGATGGCGATCCAACTCCGTGTGAATAGGGAATCTGAGCATACGCCAATTTTCCTCTTTCTGTGAATACGTTCGACTTGAGCAATGCGCCGAAAAAGAGAAGAAAAAAACTTCGAAACAGGTGAATTTCAGCAGGGACTCTCAAACGGGTGACATCGCCAACCGAGATCTCCGAGGAAAACCAATTTTTGGGTTTCCGAAACGGAATACTAAAACAGCTGAATCCGATGGGGACGCTCCGGAGCTGGAAGCCATCATCATTCATGATTCTAGTCTGCTGGGGACAGAACGGAACGTGTTTTTCTCAATTCGGGATAGAGTATCGTTTAGTTAATTATTCCGTTGGTTGTTCTTTTTCTATTCGGGAGAAAAGCCAGACGTTCCGTTTTTTGTCTTCCTCCTTCCGAATCGAACTACTCAGATTTCACTCGGTTGGCGTGGACTTTGTTTTCCGGACCGGAAAGCCCTCAAGGTCGTGCGCAGCGGCGTTGAGTCAACATTCAACGCTGTCGCAGACGATTGTTACCAGATTCAGTTGGACAAATATTCGCTAACAAAGCTTCAATCAACGAGGACCGGTTTTCTTTCATGGAGAGGACCCAATCAATGCAAAACGTCTCGGATTGTTGATCAACTTGATTTCTTTCGCGATACAAGTAGAGAGTTCTCACTCATTTCGACGGCATCCTCGAACATCGTGCTTGTTTTCCATCGTTCTGATCCCGCTCCGTTCCGAAGGTTGAGGTGTACGAGAGCAGCACTTGGCCCGCCATCCGCGAGTGTCTCGCTCGCAACTCGCGTAATCATTGTGGAGGAATGAAGCGCAAGTTGTTGTGGCCGAAGAATGAATCGGCCTCTCGCCACCAGCCGGACCGGCGACAGGGCAGAACAGTTAACTGCCTGCGCAAGCTCCATTGTTATCATTATAAATGACGGAACCGGTGAGGAGAATAACGAGCGGAATGAGGTCGCATTTAAGGATCTTCAAAGGAGCACTTCGTTCAGCGCGTTCTGCACTGTTATTCCTCTCGCGAGCTTTTTCCTCCTCATTCTTCCGAACTTTCTGGTGACGGGTCGCTCTTTTTGGTCATTGTCCTTGTTGACAGGGGCGGCGTTTCTGGAATTCCCGACGAATGCATATCGCGCCGTCAACTCGACGAAAAAGGCGGAATGAAACACTTATTCTCTCTAGCCGCCAAACTCTCGAACTTTTCCTTTGCGAGTAACTTGCACACACTCGATGACTGGAGACAGCAACGGACGACCGACGCTGGTCAGATTGACTATCGATTCGACCTCGATATTTATTCAAATTCAGTTTTGATCGTTGAGTCTTTGAGACCCTGCTCGATGTCTCCGCGGTGGGATCGGAACGTCGTAAAAGTCATCGATAACGGCCTTGAACCGCTGGGGTGAGGATGGACCCAATGTCAACGACCTCCACTGTGGACAAGTCGCTAACGATTTCTTGTTTCTTGCTGGCATCGGTCCATGTGGGCCGATCCATCGCACTCAATTTGCTCCACTTTTGGCGCTGTATGAAGTGAGTTGTCATCTTAGGGGCTAACCTCAGAAACAGCTGACCGAGCGGGCAACAAGCAGCTCAAATGGATGGAGGGGCTGAATGAATGAATGAATGAATGCATACGAGGAACCGCGTGCGCGTATCACAGCAACGGAAGCAACCAACATCCCCTAACAGACTCGCATCAATCACCTGATTGTGCACGACCCAAGTCGGCGGCTCGTTTATCAAACGAGTGCTTCAGTGTTGTCGTTGTTGTTGCTGCTGCCGCCGCCGCCTATTTGCCTGTCCGCCTGAAGCCGGCTTGCTTCTGTTGCTGCTCGTTTATCGGGTATTGCATCCTTGATTTTGCTGTGTCTTTGTTGCTCTTCCTCGTTTTATATCGAGTTGATTCTCTGTCGAAGGTTCCACGAGCTCCCTGGTCCTTATAATGGCTCGGAGGATCGATGCGTTCGAGGTCCTTCATTCCGGTGAACAGAGACTTTCTAGGATTTTGTATGGACTCGATCTCTTGGAAGGACAATATTAAAGCCTCTTTTTCAAACAGAGCCTTTCAAAATTTGGCCGGACGTTCAGGAGGAAGGATTTCCGGTGGAAATCTTGCTTCCTTTTGTCTTGCAATTAGCCAAGTGAGGAGAACTCCCTCCAGGCCCTGAGAGGAGAACGAATTGCAAGCTTATATTCACTCTCTAATGTATCCATTCTCTGTGATGAAGATCGGGAACTCTCCAAACTCGAATAGGACGCTCTTCTAGAGAGCAAGAAAGATTATTAGTTTGAAATCTTCACCCAAATCTTCGAGCTGAAAGCTGCAACAAACTGTTTGGCTCTTCTGGTTATTCCGCCAAGTTTCGCTGGAGCTCGGGTGAGAGTCTCGGATGACTTAGCAAAGCTGCTAAAGTAGTAGAAAAAGTGCCAACTCGCTGAGAAAATCGGTTGAAGGGAGCAGCAAGGGAGTCGGGGACGCTGTCTTTAAGTCGTTCCCCCTCGCTTGTTCCACTGGACGTGGTCGGATGCAACCTCTCGGGATTAGTCGCCTGGCTTAGGACGGACCCACGGCAAATGGAGCTGGGAACAAGCTACAACCAAGTACCACTGGGCCCAGTTGGGACAAACAAAGAGGATTTTCGTCGAAAATATTCAGTTTCTTCCCGTCGAGGTGGGAGCAACACGGAGAGCTCCGAGTCTTACGTTTGCTGCCAAGTGCTCTTCAGAGGCAAATAATTCTCAGAGATACCATACATTACCGCCATGGAGAAGATAATATCAGAAAACGTTTGAAGTCTTTTCATATCAACTAGGAAGAGAGGAATTTAGGGACAACGAAATCCGATAGCAGCGACATCCGACAGAGGAATAAATACTCAGACATTCGGACTGGTAGAGGAAGAGAGCAAAAATAAAATTCGTTTCCCATATGAGTTTGCCTTCTTTTGCGCTGTTAGAGGAACGGAGTCGTGTCGCAATAGACGACGGCAGAAAAAAAACTGCACACTGAAGCTCCATTGTTCTGCAATCACGATTCGGCGCTCGGAGTCTTTAAAATTTACGGATAATTTCCTGAGCGACGGAGACCGGTCCGATAGAGGGAAGGGAAAAACATAGACGTCAACATTGGATCGGAGTCGCGCAGGAACACTGAAAGAGCTACATCGACACCTTCGAAATAAATGAGCTTTGCTTCCTGCTCCTTCCCGTCGTCGTATCCGGAGCACAGCAAATAATGGGAAGCACTAACTCCTCCATTTGATTCAGCGGCGACCGAATGAGAGATAGGTGAGTGGTCATAGTTTTACCAAAAGGCAGTCACGCAAATGTCAACGTAGAATGGAACATAACCACAGAGAAGACGACGAGCAGTTATCCGGAGCAGATCGCTGCGTTCGATTTTCGGAACGATGTTTTTCGATATTGTCTGGAAAAAAATATGAAAATAAAAACATATGATTCAGAATCGGAATTCTCTGACCTTCAAACGCTTCATGTGTTTTTGAATACGAGATTCAAAACAACAAGAGCGTGGAACGCGGGATCGATGACGAGGGGCTCGAGGGGTTCTGACTGTTCGACGCGGAACATCTTATAAAGTCGATCGAGGCTTCCCATGATTCGTGCCTCCCACTCATGGGGTATTTTAGCCAACTCCGTCGTTACCTCGTTTCCGAGTACGGAGAGAGCTCCCGAGATGGTACAGGATAGGCCTTTCGATTCGTATTCAGAAAAAACAATCGCGGAGTGCCTTGAAATATCAAAATCACCGCTCATCGCCCGTTCGATCCGATCACTGGATGAACATAACTATGTACCTATGACATCCTTTGAGGGAACGAATCTCCTTCTTTCCGACGAAAATATGTATACCTCAGATGAGGTGATCCACGCTGTGTGATGAGTCTAGAACAGAAACTGCTCATCATATACACACTCCCTCCGTCCCATAATAGTAGTACCATTTAGAGTTGAGAGTCGAAATTGAGGAAACTTGAGACACATTCTCTATTTTTGTGTCATGATCGTGAACATTACATTGAAGAGCATCCACAATCGAAATTCGAAGATCATCTCATGATCTTCGAATAAGAACGCGGTATCATATGAACGCGGGTATCTCGACATATTTTCGCATTCGAAAAATGCATCTCTAATTTGTCCCGAATTAGTAGTCACATTTGATACTTTCACATCGGAGACTCACAAAAGAGGACTTATTCGCGGTCAATCCCCTGGAAGAACAAGATGTCATCCGTTCCAGAAGCTCCGAAGAGAAAAACCGAACTCAGTGATCAGGATCGTAAGAGAGTTCTTCAATTGATTTTGAAGCGCTCCGACAATGCCAGGGAACGAGAATTCTCACAAGAACGGTGTAATTGATGGAGCAAATGAATTTCGTTCTCGTCATTCTTCTCCAGCATCGAGTAGACTGTGTTTCGATCTTATCATTTCAGTCGTCATTTTTTTGGGGGAAAAACGAGGGAAAAGTGAAAATCGGCAAATGAAACTACTGATTCGGGACAAAATTTTGAACTCAAATGTGACTATTATTATGGGACGGAGGGAGTATAAGTATATACATGTACATTTTTTGTCCCGTTTATTTTTTCGGAGTTCCCCGAACCTCGATAAAAGCTTTGAGAATCTCACGTTCTTGCGAGAATGCGCGAGAGTTTGGCTGCGGTGCGTGTCAAAAAACCGACACTCACAACCAGTCAGTCAACCAGAGGTTTCGCGTATCTATCTTTGCGCCCATGAGATGTGTTCTAATGTTGATTCTCATCATCCGGTACAACTCCCGTTCATGATAATTTTGATCCCGATTCATACAGTTGAACCTCGATCATTCCACCTAATTGACTTCGGGATGATAAACTCGAGAAAGTCGCCCGGTGGGTCTCGAAGTGAGTGGAGTGGGGTGGCAGAGTGGCTCCTCCAGGGCCGCTCAGTTGGCTGCGCCGTGGGCCAGAGAAAGGGCCGCGCAGTGACTTATGTGAGGTGGTATGATCGTAAGCTGTATATGTACATGGGGGATGATATAATCAAAGTTGTTCTGTACAGCCGAACGTTGCCGATCGTCCCGTCGATTGGAGACCGCCCGTTTATTAGAGAAAGTACGGCATGAGAATACTAAGAGATAATAAGACGAGCGGCCGAGAGAAGCTTTGGAAAATGCCGATCCCCGTCCTGTCATGCATGATGCGACGCCATCGGAGGTGGTGTGCGTGTTCATTTGCTTCCTGTTGGAAACATCGATAATCATATCGATCAGATATGAAGTTTAGCGGACGTGGGGAAGCCGAAGTTTTCGCGTTCAGGAGTTGAGAATGCAGAGAGTGTTGGTACGCCACAAATGAAGCCAGAGCGTCAACGACCGCCATGAGGAGTTGCCGTCGGAATATATACTGCGTCCTTTATTGTGCATGTTTATTAGGCTGCTATGTGCTCCGTTGATTATTGTTATAAGTGTGAGTTGCTATGTGGCATAACAATAACAACAACAACGGCAGCGGCAGCAGCAGCAGCAGCAGAGACCGAAAAGGAAGGAAAAGTAATGACGGCTTTAAGAGCTCCGTCTTTCCGACAGACGATGACGAGCAAGAACGTGCGCCTAACGCAACCGACGGAACCAGTCGTCAGTCAGTGAACACGAACAGTCAGTGAAACCGTCAACGCGTATCATGGTCATGGCAGCAACGGGAGAACTTCTGACGTTTCGGTATCAAGTTATAGCGTCATAAGACCCCACGACATTAATGCTTTGCGCTATAAAATAAAACATTGACTGCGTGCACTCTGTCAGGGGCTTCTGGGCAAAGGCGACCGGAGACGCGTTTTCGTTTCGGCGTTTCGGTCTCCTACGTTATTCTCTTTCTCGCAAAAGTCCGTATATTACGTCTGGGACTCGGTCAAAGGCCTGGGGTCTTGGGGCTCTTCCTCTTTTTGCCACTCTACTGAAATGAAAACAGTTTCAACTGACCGACTGACCTAATTTCTCGATGAGCCGCCATCTATTTTTCAGCTGGACAACGAAACGGCGTTCCAGGGGCACGGAGATAAACAGTCATCATAAACACTCTCTTGTCACACTCGGACAAACAGAGTCCCATTGTTTCCCTGAGCGGAGTTGTTTGAATTAAGCTTGTGACTGAGACTGAACGAAACGTACATACATACAGCTTTGAGAAATGTATTCATTTTCGAAGCGTCTTCGACGCGGTTCAGGGTTTCGAAGCGAAATTACGTCGAAAATTTCTTATTTTGAGTTTGTGAATTGAACGAGATTCACAACAAGGCCATGCATACACTCGATCGAAATGGCAAACGGTAAGTTGTTCCCATCCGAGGTTCCTGAACGTTCTTCCGCCTCCGCACCCGTAATAAGGACCTTCGATATCGTTCTGGGAGGCGATCTCAGCGCCGATTCGCGAAGTTCACCTCCAGAATGAACTCTTCCAACGAACAGGACTTTCATTTTACCGAAGTGTTTGTGGAGAGCCTGAAAACTCAGAATGCCATTAGATTGAACGCACTTTTCCCTTTTTTGACGATGAGTTGTCAGCCTGGGGGTAGCGACAAGTTCCCTCCAAATCCTCGAAAGCTGATAGTTCGAGACTCGAAAGAGAGAGCGTTGAGAGCTCTTCCAAATGGGAACGTCACGACGCGGCGCTTGGTGAAATATTGAGGTCGTATCGTTCACGCCTACGGACTCGCGCCGCGTTGCTCAAAAGTTCAAGAACTGCAGACTTCTTTTGTGACTCAAGTGAATTTCGGCGGCCTCTACTCGCTAGCAAAGCGTTCTATAGCGAAACCGATGAGTGCATCCGAACTCGAACCGCCAAGTGGGTGAAGCGGTGGAGCTGTACTAAACATAGATATGTAGAACATCTGGAATCTGTACGCGGGAATTCTCTTCACGGAATATGATGCTGATGATGATTGTGGTGCGATAGACGATCATCATTGGGAGAATCACATTGTGGTGTTGAGTTGCTCTGGAGATCTTGTAGTCGTTGTCATCGTGCTTTACGGTAATGTGTTTCGCAGTGCTGCTGTTCATGTTGGTGAGGATGCTCGCCGGTGAGGAGGACTAGCATCCTCTAATTGGCTCAGATCTCTCTCGTTGTTCCTGAAGCTGTCTGGCGCGCGGGCGATCAGTGACTGGTTAGCCCACGGACCAGCTAACGGGCGGCGGTAAACGCGGAACGAGAAAGCGGTAGTGAGCGAATAAGCGGGAATCCTTTGGCGAGCTCAAGTAAAGCGGTCGTTATTCTAGTGAGCGGCAATAAAAACGTCAGTTGCACTCCGTTGCTACAACTGGCTGCAGCCTCGAAGAGCCAGCAGCAGCAGCAGCAGCAGCAGGGTGGGCATCGTCTTGGTCGCTGTCGCCGCCATCGTCACCATTCCCAACACCGCAACCAATAGGATAGAGCAAGCAAAGAAATGAATAAACGATGATTCATTTACGCTGCGAGCGAAACCGGCAACGGACCAACAAAGTGGGTACGTTCCATCCTGCCTTCGGCGTGCCGTGGACGTCCTGTCGGTGGCTAAGTGCCTCAAGCTCGGGCTGGAGCGCTGGGATCTTCGACCAATGATCACAGCAACCGTCATTGATTTCTGTATCGGCGTCGTGTCGTTCACGGAAGGACGCGTCACGTCGAGACTTTCTCAGGAAGCGAAGGGCAGGTACTTTACCTACGCATCTGTCAGTTTTTTCTTTCGCAGATCCTCATCGCAATGAGTGAAGTTGCAACCGAAGCGAGCCAAGCAAAGCAGAGGCGTGGATCGTTCTGCTAACTGGCGTCAACCGAATGCTTGGCAGCCGCAAGGGCCGGTCGCTCCAATCGAATTAACAACTTCGGCTCGCTTGTCTGCTCGCTGCTTCCTGATGAGGGCGAAGAATTTCACCAGTGGGTTGCCTCGCCGCAGCAGTGCTACCGCTGCTGCTGGCTCTGATGTTGGGAACATCGTTCGCACCCTCTGCACATTTATTCAGACAGCCGTATAGGGAGCTAGCGAGCGATCTACCCACGCACCCGCCACTTCAAGCCTGCCTGAGCTGTGCTCCGTACGTAAACACACTCTTAACGATCGGTTTGAGGGAAACGAACCACACGCCAGAGATTCCGGCGGAGAAACGACAACAATTTTTCACTTTATTTTGACTGTGCGTGCTCCCTCCGCGTTTCTGCTCTCTAAGGTCGTCTGATGCGGAGAGGAACCGTCGGATCAACGAAAAGCGGGATTTGTGTGTGTGTTTTCTTTTTCCAGTGAGCTCCACCAGTACCATTCATGAACTACCGGACGCAAATAACGGATAATCGGGGAAAAGGCTGCAAAACAAAACCGTACCGTCGCGACGAACAGACATCGAGGTGACCGAACAAAGTAACCATTAGATCAGCTTCCGTGGTAATGCACGCCATATCCGGAGCGAAGGAATTAAGTGCGCGTCTCCTCGGGTTGAGCCTGCGCGCCTCCATCGATTCGCTCGACGATTTACATTTGCAAAACTTCATTCCCAGTTATCCTTTGCGAATTCGATCGCAGTGCAATAGAAATTCTCGAACAATTTCTGTTGCGGTACAGGACACGGTTCCAGGATCGCGGGACCGATTCCAGGGTTCCGAGAACCGCTTCCGGGATCCTGGAACCGGTTCCAGGGTTCTCGAGAACCGGTTCCGGACCCGGTTCCAGGATCGCGGAACCGATTCCAGGGTTCTGAAATCCCGGAACCGGGTCCGAATCCCCGGAACCGGGTGTCCAGAACCTGTTCTGGCACCGGAACCGGATTTTGCGAGCCTCAGGATCGCGGGACCGATACCAGTACCCGAGAACCGCTTTCAGGATCGCGGAACCGATTCCAGGGTTCCGGGATCTTGGAACCGGTTCCAGGGTTCCGAGAACCGGTTCTGAAATCCCGGAACCGCGTGTCCAGAACCGGTTCTGGAACCGGAACCGGATTTTGCGAGCCCTAGTCCCAACCCGTTAGATCCAACGATTCGAATTCCTTTTTGCGGAGTCGTGCTATCCGGAACTTTTCCAAGAGATGGGCTATGCCGTGCCCTATCGCTTTTCGCGGAGCAGAGTTGGAGAACGTGAGTCGACCAACCGACAGGAGCGGGAACCCGAATTCGATTTCCCATTTATTCTCGCCAAATACCCTCGTTATGCATCCAGAACGAAGCAGACCTGGCTTGAACAATCGTTGATTGCTGATGGACAGTATTTCACGAAGTTGAATCCATCGAACATGACTCAAGCTGAGATTCACGGGGCGCCGCTGCCAAATCCTTCATCCTGAACCTCGCGGTCTGCTTGTTTGCAATAAGAGAATGTGGTTCTCAACTTTCAGAACATCATTCGCCAAAGTTGCAACAAAGTTCCCGAAGGATTGGCCGTGTTCCTTGATGCTCTTCGAATCGATGAAAGCGTTGAAGTAGACCCGGAAAGTTATTCATTGCGGCAGTCATCATTGTTGCTACTGCTGTAGCGATGGCCGGAGCAGCCGTTGTTCTTTGTAAAAGGAACTTCGGACGTGACACGATTAGTCCTTCCGTCATTTCAGCGGGCCACTTGCTCCCGCCAACGGGCACTTACGGCTGTAGGTATCCCTCGCTGGTCTTCCACTCTCCATTGCCCTTCGAGCACTCATGATGTTGACTACAGATCTAAAGTGCCGTTGAGTTTTTTTATATAAGCTACGCATACTCCTCGCTGAATTGTGTTGTCTCCTTCACCGCTTTTTTCCTTGCCCTGGCAGGCAACGACACAGTCACCGGAAGCTTTCATTAGGAAGGAAAAGCAATAAGTGGAGCCTTCCGACCGGTCCTGAATCGGGCCAAGGTTATCTGAGGCACCTCCGGATCCCAATTGCAGGAACCGATTGCACCCATGAAAAAAAATAAGAAATAAAGAGCCCAAAGCACACGATGCTTCCATAGCATCCGTTCTTTGCTAGAAGACCGATCAGGAGCTATGAAGGAGAGGATAGAACAAAATGCAAATCGATTATCTCCTCAGCCATGTTCGAGGGAAGTTCAAGGTCTCGGTGATCTCTTATCGGACGGTCTCTCAGGATATCGATTTGTCCAGAAATTAGATGCCGTGATCGAAATCGTCGCATCTCAGGAAAATATTCAAAAACTTTTACACATTTTTTTGTAACGTTTGAACCTTTCTTCTACTGATGGTGTATCAATTGCTGTACAAATGTCAAGAGGTTTTTCTCCGTGTTTCTCATATTCGACGCCTACATCTCTCGACGAATTTCCGTTTCTCGAGCCGGTTGGCATCGTCCACTCTCTTTCGAGAAACCCTGCTTTTCTGTGTAATTCAGCGCCGGGAGAAGGAGGAAATAGGTTTAGAGTCCAAGAACTCGGACCCGACACTGAGTGGACTCCGAAACGAGCGGACATCATGATGCAGGTCGACGAATATGTGAGAAGGATGTGCTCTAAATTACATGGGAAATGGTTGGCTTGGAACGCGTCTTCGTTCAAGGCGGAGTTACTCGGATTTGCATAGCGGCATCGCTCTGTCCTCGGTTCCCAACGGTTTTTTTCTGGCTTCGGTTTACTTCGCCGCGAACGCTGTCGAACTCAATTCAAAATATATTTAGTCTTTGAAGGCTCTTAGGACGGAACTCGGGGCGGTATGTACCATCAGTGGGTGGGTGGTTAGGTGGGCAGACGGACTAGGTGGGTGGGTGGTCAGGTCGGCTGTGGACTTCGCTGGCAATGCAGTCGCTGAGCTCGTTCGAGGCTCCAACGACGAGAAGGAGGGCAGACCGGAAAGACCCTGCTGGCCCCACTGGAAGTCTTGTTCTGCAGCAGCACTTTGTACTCCGGCGTGTCACCTCACGCGACGGGAAGCCGTGGGCTGGAAACGGTGACGGGGTAAACGGGCGAACACGCGCACGGACTGACGGACGGATGGGCGAGCGAGCGAGCGAGCGCCAAGAACACTCGCGAATGGGCAAAGTTATGAGCTGTCAAACAAAGGGCCCACCAGTCATGAGTTCCTTATCAAACTCAATTTGTCAACTCGAGACATCTTGCTCCTTTTTCCTTTGTCTTCGTGTTGTTGTCCTCTTTTTTTCTTCTTTCTTGTTTCATCCCGCTCCTCCGGCTTCCTTAGTGCGCTCTCCGTTCCCCTACGGCACTGTTCTGCGCGCTCCTCACGTTTTCCTCACTTGTCTATAATTCACAGATTTGGCGTTTGCTTTGGGAAGCGTAACTTCTCGAGATTACAATGAGACTGTCGTCGTTCGTGTCTTCGTCTTGGGATCGGCTGCGAGCGCTGATTCGGATCTCGATCGATGTGATTCATTTATTCATTGCATCCATCCAGATCAGTAGTTCTCAGCCTTCTTTTGCGCGTTTTGATCCAGGAATCGGAGGGGAATCCTCAGTACAACATAGATGGAAGCCATCAACTGTGTCACGATGCGCAGATTGCGACGCGTTCCGTCAATTAGCGAACTCCGCTGCCGAAGGTGATGATTACCACAACAATGGTCATCACGAATATCCGCGCAACAGCCGTCCAAGTTGACCGAACGGAGAGTATACCTCGTCGTCATTATATTCGACGGTCACGTTTTCGCTCCCCCTCTGCTCGGACACTCAAACATGGAAACTTTGAGGACACGTCAAAGTTTGACCAACACGGGCACTCTCTGAGCACTTCAGTCATTTTGTCCCGACCACGACCCTCGAAAGCTTCTAGTTTGATGAAGTTCAGGTCTCTAATCGGAATCCGATCGCGAGCTCGGTGTTTCGCCAGAGTGCTCCCCCACGACGCGGCGTGGCTTGGTTGCGAAGCTTGTTTTGAAATTTCGCGCCGAATTCATCAAATTAAACTCTGATGCCGCGAAACGAGCTTTCTCCTCTCTCCAGCTGAAGATTGAGTTTAGCCAAACTCGAACAGAGCGAGATTCGCGTCCACGAGAGCCAGAATTGATAACTCGCTCGACCGGTTGAGGCTCCTTCCGGAGTTACGAGCGGGACTCTCCCGCAGCGAGAGTCTTTCCGAGAACGCGGCGGTGGCGGCTCCTCGTGGAAGAGATTCCGGGTGGAAAGTTGAAACGTATGACGTCTGCGATCGAAGTCCCCGACTTGAACGGAAATAATAATTCCGGTTTCACGCGGTGTTTTTGTATCATAAACATTCGTTGTTTATCTTCCCTAGTCACGTCCAGTGGTGCTTGCGGAACTGAAGGGTCTGCCGGCTAGCCAGCTGTCGAGATGAGTCGAATACGAATGCAGACGGAGTCGTCGTCGTTGTCGTCCTCCTCGTCGACATTGCGTCGGCCGGCCATATGGAAACTGTCATGGAGGAATAGATCTTCATGGTTGACGGCTTGTGGTTCAGAGTGGTTCATTCATCCGGTCACCCGCCAGTCTTTATTACAGCTCTCTCTCTCTCCCTCTTTTTCTACGACCCATGACCGCTCGTCGCCCTTAGCCTGGACTGGCAAAACGAGTCGATAGCCTGAAGAGTTGAAATCTTTCCTTTTTCGCCAAATCGCTCGAAGATCCCTCGATGGATCTTGGGAAACGGCTCATTTAGCTGATCCACTTGCACTGGACTGCTTCTAGATGGAAACTAAAGGTCCTGCCGCAATATGGACGGAGTTTAGGGAGAGTATCGCAAAGCTGAGATCGTTTATAAACTCACTCTTATAGTCTCATTTGTTGTCTGCTGGTGTAAATCTGCACTGCAATCCGATAAATGCCCTGTTTCCCTCAATATCTCGAGAAGATTCTCTTGTTGTTGACGTTGACTCCTGGAATTTTCATGAAGTTAGAAGACAATATCACAATGATCGAAGCGCGGTTTCGAACACAAAGCTGAAGTGATCGGATTGAATCCGATCGAGACTCGTCGGATGCCGGGAAGCTGAGAGTCGCGACGTGTCGAAAAGCGGGACCGCGACGACGATCCGGGTCGGGGCCTTGCGCATCGAGGATTCAAGTGCCTGACCCCGACGTAACGTGATACGACCTGAACTAAACACGCAGACAAAAGATACTTGAAGATCAGCGACCACGACTTTCCGTCAGAGGGAATTTCCAGCAAGGGAATCGGCTCTTGTGCTGATTGGATCGTACACTTCTCCTCAGGAAGGAAAAACGTGATGACAGACGATGCCGGCAGTCACATTCCACCCGCTGTTTTTTCTCCTCGATGGGCCGAGTCCGATTACTTTGCTGTCGACTCATCAGAGCATCTCCTGTTGCCAATCTTAATTCTTGTTACGAGCCCCGCAACGTTCTCCCGTAGCAAGCTCTCCCGCAGAGGGACGGGATTCCGCCGAATGAACGACTATTCCAAGCAGATGTCCAACTATCTCGAAAAAAAACTCGCTTCGATCGATCGAAGCTTCCGCATCTCGAGTCTGAGTCCGCTGGATGTCGCTCGAGCATCGTAGTCCTCCTCGGAGACGACAGCAGTTCCAAGGCCGTACCCTTGAGAGTGTTGCAACGAATTCACAGCTGGGTCTGTCGAGTGAAACCCCAATAAAATCCAGAGAAAAGCTTGGATCTGATATCTTCCGAGAGAAAATGCGTGGAATTCTGCTCTCATCAGACTATCTGTTTGCCAACGAACCATCGTGTTCCCCTTCGGTTCGTTGACGAGTTCCGACGAACGTCGTCGGTCTCAGGACGAAAGTCGTTTCCGATTCCCACGAACGATTCAACGGAAGCAGTTCTTGGAGTCCGTAATTGGCTTCGAGTCAATCGAAGAAACTTTGTTGAGGTCGAACAACCTTTCTGGGAGTCAAGGGGAGGGGGAATGTTCCTCTTTCTCCCTAGCGATCGTCCCATTGTCTTCTTGGACTTGGACGGTGTTTGAGTCGTGCTTCACGTTGAAAACAAGAGCTCTGTCTCCCCGCCATCCGAGGATGACACGAGCTTGAAATAACCACCACAAGGGTTCTTCTTTTCTCTTCCCTGCTCTACTGACTGCATCACTCGATGAATATTATCCCGTTGACAATCTTCCCTCCGAACAGGGCACCGATAGATGGTTTTGGAGCGCCGGTCGAATCCATGTCTAGTTCAGGAGCTGCGACGAGAGATGTTAATTCTCTGCGCGAGAGCTGACAAATGAGCTCCTCTCATAGGCCGATAACTTCTTATCCAGGGGGCCCGTCTATAAGTTTCACCACTAATTGCATGGACGGTCTCGATGTAATCCCGCTTCTCGAACGAGCGATCAGGCTTCCGAATAGATTACACAGAGGAAGCAGCTAATCAAGGCCTAGCAACAACAACAACCTTCACAGAAGTATAAGCATGTTGTAACCTTGTAAAGAGCTCTGGCAAGTCCTTTATCAGTACGGGAGGAAGAAGTACATTGCAGGATTTAGAGGTTCAGGAGAAATAATTACCGAATTTCTCGTTTCTGGAAAAGCGTGGATTGTTAGTTTGATATCTAATTGAGTTCTTTTTGAGCGATTCGTTCTCATGAATTCGCCACATGGAGACATGGGAACGCGACTCAATCGTCGCTATCCTCTTCTGGAGACAGATGTGCAAGGGACAGTCAGTTGAAGTCTGGTAGTTTGGAGCACGAGGAAAGAGATCTCGCTCGAAATATGAACATAATGTTTTTTTGTGAAAGAACTGTGGCAGCGTCAATACATTTCTGAATCGTATCAGGGGCTGCATTTGGCATCTGAAGGGTCTATGAACTCGAACTCAACCTCCAATCAGATGGAGCCAAGCGTTTTCACGGAAACTGAATTGACTAGTTCGAGCGAAAATTTATTACACTTATCGAGACTCTATCGCCGTATCCACAATGCCTATTGTTGGAGTCAAAGAAAGTCGGAAGAAGGCTGACTGAATCGATGCCGGCGTCCACGTCGAAAGTTGCTCTCATTCCTTTTTGTACATAGTCCAGATGCAGGTTTGTCCAATTCCACTCATAGCGACGACGTGGTAACCAGAGATTTCGAGTTTGTTCAGCACTTCACGAGGCGGTAGCTCGGATCGATACTCGAAGCTGAGGAAGAAATGTCTCAATGTTATAAGAAATGCACAGAGAGACCGCTGGTTTCATCGTTTTGAATACGCACAAGTTGTTGCCAAGCTGACACACTCGACGAGCGTCGAGAAACTCCATCAGCACCGGGTCGGAATTCGCGTCCCCAACGATCGTTGGTCCGGTTTCCTGGAAAAAGTGCTCTTCTTTTATCATCATATTTTTTGCTTGAGATTTTGAGACATTTCTCCTGAAACCTGGACTCAAAGCACTCGAAATATGAAAAACGCGATGTTGGGGCATCTCTGTAGTCTTGGATTCTCCACAGCACTGTGAACTGCATGACGGGTGTTCTCACCAAACGAATCTGAGTTGAAATCAAGACGTACGGCATCGATTCAAAATTGTTCTCCTCCTCGTTGAATCAAGAATTTTACGTTTGCTTTTCCAGAGACCACAGCCGTGGCAGTATGTTCCTTCCAAGCCAGATTGAGAGAAGGAAAGATCTCTCTGCTCTCAGGTTTCTCGTGATTACCGAGGGAAACGATCTCGTGCGCGTCTCGAGTTTCGTTGAGTGATGAGATACTTTTGAATGTTCGTTGACTCACTTCTTCCCGCTTCCTCGATCTCGTTTTGATTCTTCTTCGAGAAATTCTTCTTTTTTCCCCCCGGTGGAGACTGGAACGGGGAGAACGGCGGAAACCGCGGGGAGGTACCACACTAATGGAAGTACTTCCTGTGCAGACCTCGAAAACTGTTCGAACGAGTCTTCCGAGCATGGAATCATCCGTCGCCTGAGTTTAAAAAGTCAAAACCGTCCTCAGATGGTTTCGGTACGGATTTTGTGCTTCTATCCTTTGTCTTCTCATCTTCATCGGTTTCACTGCTCTCGAATTTGTTGGACAATGAGGGCGAAAAGAGCGAATCGGAATAATCCCCAATTCATCGAGAAGCATGAGCCGCCGATTTCCAACATCATCTCGGTTGATAATTCATGGAGCGTGCTAACGAATCTCAGTGGAGCGGATCCGAACCTTGATGGATCCCTTAATAGGAAACGGATATGGTTTCAGGACCGTGACGTTCCGTAGGCGACTCGGACGTGAGGCGGCAACCGATATGCAGCTCTGGGCAGTGAATACGATGATGAATTTTCGAAGTGAATTAGCCGGAGACCGAACTAAAGTGACTCGTTCAGCATACTTGGTTGGAGTCTTGGTTTACGATTGGGCAAGTACGATAGTCGCGGTAAACCAGAACCTTACGAGTTTCGAGGATTTTCACGATCGGTAGAGCCATGATTCAGAATCGGAAAGATTCATTCCAGGTCCGTAAGAAAGGATAACTCAACATCCAGGATTAACGACCAGGACGGGCTTTTGTCCGCCATCCGCTCACCTAGCTGTGGGTTCACTCCGCGCCACCACAGAGGAACCGTACAAGATAAATGAAGGTTTGAGTCTATGATTGGCGAGACGTCGTCGAAGGTGTGCTGCATCTCTGTGCGACTGTTGCAAGAGCTGCGTAAGCCCAGGGTTATAGGCTGGCCGCCTGCGGGAGTAACCCGTCAGCTGCTTGTGCCGAACAACAACGGAAGGAGAAAAAGGTTTAGACAGCCTGGATAGGCTCCAAGTACGAGTGGAACGATGATGGATAGATCTGGGCATCCCACGCTTCGAACGAAGACGAATCCAATTCCCTCCCGATAAACTTTTTTGCCGCCAGACGGAATTGCCTTTTCAGATGGCGGAGTGACCTCGACCGCTGACACTATATTGTCTCGATAGGAAAACCTTCTAAATTTCGTCGATTTCCTATCGAAAAGATTCATCTTCTCGAGTCATTGCCAGCCTTTTAAGAGGGATCCTCCCCAGGAACTCCTGCGGCTCGGATCAAACTGTTGCTGAACTCCTCCTCGGTATCACACGCTAATGGGGGACTGGGAGCTTCGTGTTGTGGAACGTTCCTCTCCTGAAAAACGCTGGATCGGAGATGATTGATCCGACGAAAAGTATTCCACTACAAAAACGAACCCACAGACCAGATACAAAACTCCTTTGTGGATCCTCCATGAACCGACGTCAGCAGGGATCAGGAAGCATTAACCTAAATGAGTTTGCGTAATGAGTTCATGTTTCTTCGCGAACCCGCGTCGACCGAGAACGCAGCGGAAGGCTCCTCAGACGTGAAAACGGAATTCTTGAAGAAACTCAAATCCCAACGGGTCCAAACGTAATCCGCAGCAAGCTGAACCATGTCTTCCAAGGACGAAAAGAAAACGCAAATACCTCGAACGAAAACTAGGTACCTTCATACATCAGCCAATGTAAACAATCGGCACACCATGAAAGAAACCTATTTCGACGAATGATGACACTCGGAGCCTCGCAGCAAATCGTTGAGGGGCGGGAAAAACGGAGGAAAAATCTCAAAAAAAATTCTGAAACGAGTTTGTCCTGCCTCGAAACGAATATCGGTCCTGTGTGCTTCGGATGAATTGTCCATTGTGTAAATATTGATGGTCGTCTTTGAAGAAATTGCGCGCCATGCGTCTCGATGCGTTTAGCTGATCGGTCCGGTTGCGTTCCGTTCTTCTGGCGGTGAAACCGCCAACCCGCAATGAAAATAGACGCTTTCATGAGTGAGCCGACTGCACCGGTGGGGACCTCGCCGCTCGTGGAGAGATCCACCAGACAGCGGCAGCGCACCGATTCACTGCAGTACCGGCTGACGAACGACCGACCGACCGCAGTATCAACTGGCAGACGCCACCACGGGACGAATCCGCGAGCCACCCTAAGCAAACCCTCGAGTGATTCGTGCGTTTTCGTCAGGTGATTTGATTCGCAACTCTCGTAGGTAGTTCTCTGAAGACTTCTCCTCCGGAACGAGTTACTGCGTCGATTGTAAGTCGCTTGTATCCATGTACCCAGAGAAACCGGATGCAGTTGAAGCAAAATAGGATTCATAATTGGCGAGGAGCAATCCTCCTAGATGAAAACTTCCCTCGATGAACTCGATGAATGCCCGTTCTCGAAGCTTCTCCGCATTGGGACAGCCGATCTCCGAGATCAGGAGATTGACTTCAATTCCAGGAGGATCCCGAGGAACTGTCAGGAATTGCGCAGGAGATATTGTCTCAGCGTCATTTTTCACTCAGGAACTCCTTATTTTCGCAGTAACCGTACAAGGTCGTCATCGAAAGCGAAACCCCCTCTGACCTCGCGAGCCGGAGCGAATCGTCATCATCTTTTGGTGCACTTCCTTATACACTACGTATACATCTACCCTTATGATTCTGATATCATCGAGCTCAACTTTCTCAAAATTTTCTGCAGACGGGGGAGACGATACCACATCCTTGGCTCCGACAGCTCCGTGAACGATGGCTAGTCGCGTATTGGTGCCACAGCGATACCCTAATTTATTCGGAAAGCTTCAACGATACTCAACGTGAGTGGATTACAGGATTTCCGCGCTCTTTCATCGACTTCGCCGCCGCGCTCCGGGATACGGCAACTTGTATTCTAGCATTAATCAGATCCATTTGATTTCTAAGCTCTGATTCCAGGAGTCTCAAAGTAGATCTTCGGGAGAAAAGTTATTGGCACACTGTGGGATCGAGACCTTTGCTGAGCTCTACGACATACGATGTTCTAAAGCACTCTGCGAGCGTGAAAGGTGATAAAATTGCAGTCGTTTCCTGTCACCAAGGTCTCGGAGTTGATTACACTGCTTTCAAGAAGGATGTGAGTTTAAGAAGAGTCGCGATACAATCCCGAGATTCTCTTCCATCTTGTTCAACGAAGCAATCAAAAGGGAATCCGTTGCGGTTCAGTTGGAACAACACTTGGCGGGACGATATGAGAACTCAGGACAACATGTTCGAAACAGGTGGACACGCTCGCGGCTGGATTAGCTAGCTTCAACTATCCCGTGGGAACAATGGTGGGGATCCTGGCCCCGAATATTTACGAGTGGATGGTCGTACAGTACGCCACAGCGAAGTTGGGATGGGTTTTGGTGAACTTAAATCCCGCCATTCAAGCTCCGGAACTCGAGTATGCGCTGAATCTGGTGAGTGTCACCACAGGGGATCCGCATGCCATCGGGTTGTCCCGTGGAACTTTGCCGATTTCATTCCCATTGAGTTTCCGCTGAGCTTTTCCTTCCTGCAGGCCCGTTGTCAACTGCTGATCATATCGGATGACTTCAGCGTTCAGAACCTCTACAACATCCTCCAAGTTTTAGTTCCCAATCTAGGAAGTATGACTCCCCATCGAATCCATTCATCCAAAATCCCTCACCTTAAAACAGTTATCAACATTGGCTCCCAGGAAAAAGGGTATATTCTCAGTAGCAGTCTTCGATTTCCATGAGAGGTTCGACCTTGTCTTTGTTTCCATTTCCCGTGCTGTCTCAACTTGCACTTTTTTCAGGGGCTGTATCCGCTATAAGGATGTCGTTGCCGCTGCTACATCACCACTCGCGCAGTTGACAGATCGAATAAATTCAAAACTCGATATGGATCTTCCAGTGAATATACAGTTCACTTCCGGGACCACTGGTAAACCAAAAGTACGTAGACATACTGTGATTCCGTCCGTTTCGGACAAGCTTCTCTCGTCGAAATTCTCCCTCAATGACAGACGTCTCGAATTTTCAGGCTGTTCCCTTGACACACCATAACATCGTAAACAACGCCTTCGTCCTCGGCCATTGGTCCGGAATCGCTCAGGACCCAGAGGCCGCCATTTGCCTCAATGTTCCTCTGATTCACTGTTTCGGCTGCGTCATGGGATCTCTGAATTCTGTCCTCAATGGTGCCAAAATGGTTCTCCCCGCGCCGCGTTTCAACGCCGAAGCATCTTTGGAAGCCATCTCGAAACATCGGTGAGTGTTCGTTCTTCCAAATCACTAAGTCCTGGATAGATATTGTACAACACGTCGTAGCTTCAATATGTACCATCGTTGTCCGAATTTTAATTGAATCTTGAAATCCTCAGGTGTACGATTGTGTACGGAACGCCAACGATGTACGTCGATATGCTTTCCCGACTGACTCCACAGCTCGATCTGAATTCTCTGAACACCGGATTGATGTCCGGTGCACCGTGTCCTC
Organism: Neoseiulus cucumeris; assembly: GCA_021527715.1. Taxonomy (NCBI): domain Eukaryota; kingdom Metazoa; phylum Arthropoda; class Arachnida; order Mesostigmata; family Phytoseiidae; genus Neoseiulus; species Neoseiulus cucumeris. Next base: position 528,988 of record JAJSRV010000005.1, on the reverse strand, counting down.
CTCCTTTGCAAAAGCGAGTCGTTGACCAGATGGGGATCAAAACACTACATGTGAGTATCGAGCTCAGATTTTTGGATTTCACTTCTGGAGTCAGAGTACAAGACCCGGAGCACAACGCTTTCAGCCGCGCACCATGTCCAAATGTCGCTCCAAATATATTCGCAGGTGGCCTACGGAGCAACAGAAATGAGCCCGGTTGCAACTTTCACTCGACCCGACTCTCTGCTCAAGCGACCTGATACGGTTGGGCTTCCTCTAGATCACTTAGAAATTAAAATTGTCGATAGGGACGGCAACACGGTTCCCTTCGGAGTTCGCGGGCAGCTGTGCACGCGAGGCTATCATGTGTTCAGAGGTTATTTGCATGAACCAGAGAAAACTGCGGAGGTTCTGATTAATGGCTGGTACCATTCGGGGTGAGTGAAGACGTTCTTCGGAAATTCAATTTGAGCGAATTTCATGAAAAGCAACGACCATGGATCAGTTTTCGAAACGATTTTTCCAGTGACGAGGCAGCTATGAACGACGATGGCTTGATCACGATCACCGGCCGAGTCAAAGACATGATCATTCGTGGAGGTGAAAATATTTATCCCACCGAAATCGAAAACCACCTGCTGAAGATGCCCGAGGTACGATCCACCTTTTTCTGTCCGAATTCCGATCTATTCAGTGGACAGAGCTGATCTGTTCTTTATAAAAGACCGACGAATACAGTTTGAGACGATTTCTGCTGCAGGTTGAAGAAGTCAACGTTTGTGGCGTTCCCGACGAGCGATTGGGGGAAGAATGTTGTGCATGGATAAAAGTGGCCAAAAACCACGAGCTCAGTGAAGAAGACATAAAGAATTTCTGCAAGGGAGAGGTGAGGAACGCTTGGAAGAACGAGTCGATAATGATCTCTTTGTAGCGTGAATTTCAAATGTGATTCTATTCGATTGCAGCTGAGCCATTTCAAAATTCCCCGCTATGTGGTGTTTGTGGACACCTTCCCGAAGACAGTGTCCGGGAAGATTCAGAAATTCGCGATGCGAGAAGAGATGTGTCGTCGTCTCGGAATCGAGAATCGGCTATAAGATCTCATGTTGGACGTTGGGAAACTCACCAGGACTCCGCATAAGAACGACAAAGGAGAGAGATAATCTCCGTCTCCTCTAGCTCTTGAACCAAAACCAGTGCCTCAAGTGAGCCACGGATGCGAATTCTAAAAATTGTACGGTGTTCCGGTCACATCATACATTGCAGTCGGGATACAGGTTTCTTCGGTCTCATCCATTTCCTCGATACGAACGTTGTATATTCGGGATGCGTATTCGAGCGATGAGGAAGACGGAGACAACATACTTCATGTAATAATCAGCATGAAAAGGAGATATTATGAAACGGGTCGAACGTTGTTTTTGGAGAGTGTACAGGGTGGTCCGCGGGACAATTTTCGGGGTTTTTCTCAAAAACTAAGCCTCCTAGAGAAAAAAACGTAATGGATGAAGTTTTTGGAAATCCCGTTTTACGCCCGATAAGCCTAACAGAATCCATCCGGGAGCGCTCTTCTATTTCTCGAAAAATCCCGAGATTCAATGGTGATCGACGACGAACTTTCGGGGACGATCTTCGGGGTTTTTATCGAAAACTAAGCCTGATGGATGAAGTTCTTGGAAATCCTAAGAACCTATCTGGGACCACTTTTCGATTTTTCGAAAAATTCGACATCGATCACCATTGAATCTCGGAATTTTGTGAAAAATTGAATAGTGGTCTCGGATGAATTCTGTTAGGCTTATCGAGCGTAAAACCGGATTTCCAGGAACTTCATCCATCACACTTTTTTGGGAATTTGGGACCACCCTGTAGAATATTAGGTCGACTACGTCGTTATTGAAGCTCAAGACATGGTTCCTGAAAAGTTACCCGTTCGTTGACTCGTTGAAAACACTGAATGAAATACTGAAAGAACGGTACAGCAAGCCTCCCTGAGGGAGTCATGCATTCGAAGAGTTCTCTCGGGGCTTGCAAATGTGTATCAAGCACACCTCTGCCTACTGATCATGACATTCAAAGAAGAGTTCGATCAACTGAACATTAGATGAGTGTCAGCGAACTCCGCAATCGGAAGTTATCGATCACAGCACAAGGCTGCAAGAAATCCACCGGAGCGTCAAGCGGCGAGCCTCGCACTTGTGATCTGCAAGCAGTCAGAGAGATGTCCAGGTGGCCCTGAGGAGCAAGCAGCTTTGCAAGCAAGTCAAGCATCTGTTACGGAGTAACTGTCGTCTATCGCCGTGGTATCCCTTGCACCGGACCCAAGCGTTTTCTTTCGTGCTAAGGTTTGAGGTTAACGCGACCCATGTGATGTTTAAACTCTCACGATTTTCGAAGAGACGAGACCCCTTCATCCACGCAATCAGTTAGCCTCCCCAACTCCTCAGGATCAACATGGAAATTCTCGGTTCCCATATCAAATGTCTCAGTCCCCCTCATAGAAGTCCTTAGTTTCCACATCAAAGTTCAACAAGGGAGTTCAAAGAATCATGACACGGGATATACTTTGAATAAGCATCATGTACGTTGATCTGAAAACCCAGATTTTACAAGTTTCGCCAGAAACCATGGACTCTGTAAAGAGAAGACGCTCCAGGAGGCTGGAGCTCCGCGAGGAAGTATGTGATCGACTTTTGAGTTGCTGATCGTGCCACATTGATAAAAGCTTCTTGTACTTGGCAAGGCACGGAATTCGTCTCCATTTATTTCTTCTCGACGATACACCACTTGAAAGTTGAACCTCATCAGAACGATAGCATTCTGCAGTCCCTTAGAGAAGTGGATCATTACATAAACAATCATACACACACATATTGATCTGATTGACGACTTGGTAGCTCCGTGCGAGACAGAATATTCGATGAAATCCGATTCGAGAAAATCATCAACCGAGACTTTCCCGAGTTAAAATGATAAATCACGAAGAACAAAACTGGACAGTATTTGCGAGAATGGTATGACTGTGGCGCGGTGCGAGATACTTAATTGTTGAAGCCGAGTCTCACTTTGATATCGGGTCGTTCCATTTCCAGCTGATCCGCAGCCCGCTGGCCTCTATAGCCCAGACAAAGATTGATGAAGCGAAGACGAGGACAGGTGTTCTCGAGTTCTGCCAGGCACCATTGTGACAAAGATTTGCAATCAATCAAACCGAGATCGGTGAGGAAGGGTTCGCCCCGGAATAAAATCGCCAACCCTGCGTCCGTGATCTTCGCGCATTCAGATACATCCAGAGTTTCTAAGCGGCCATGGTGAGCAGCGATACTAGTGAGTCCAACATCAGTCAAAGGACAGCCGTCCAACGTGAGTGAATCCATTGCTGGGGATCCAATGCCTTTCTCAAAAGTGCGGTCTGTGAATCCGATTCCGTTTGTGTACTTCAGGCTCTTGAGATGTTTGAGTCGAGCGAACTTCACGCCCTCTGAGTCAGTGAGTTTTTCACAGTTTCCAAGCTCGAGCTTTTCGAGGTTCTCGAGATTCTCACAAATCACATTGAAACCATCGGGATTCATTTCGCAGCTTAAAAACAAGATCCGAAGGTCCTTCAAGTCTGCTATGCTCCGGAGACCTCGGATGTCGAGCCGTGAATTTTTCAATTGAAGAGACCGTAGGGTTGCGATCTCTTTCAAATCGCAAATCGCATCGTTGGTGATCCGGGGGCAATATTCGAGAGCGAGATGTCGCAGTCTCCCGAGGTCGTGAAGGTGCGCCAGGCTCACATCAGTGAGGTAGTCACAGGACGAAAGGGTCAAACATTCCAGGAAAGGCGCGTTCCGAATCAGTGTTTCCAGATGACTGTCTCCAAAATAAGATGCTTCTCTGAGACACAAGCGTCGCAATTCCGTACAAGTACCTGTTGAGTAAATTAAGGCGGTGAAAAAATCTGGATTCAAATTGAAAGCAAGAGAGGCGTTGGGAACGAGGATGATAACATTCTTCCCACGCGCATAAACTTGCACATCTCTACTCATTCGTTGCGTACTTACCGATCGCTCCATACGCCTCACGCGTCAGCAGTGCACAGCCGAGTCGCAGTTCTTGTAGACTTCCGGAGTACGTTGTCACAAGATCAATCACTTGGGCATCAGAGAGATCGAGGTAGAATGCTAGCTTTGTGTACATCTGCTGTGTCCTCCGCATGCAGGGAAGAAGAAAAGGGGCTTCGAGGGGGTATCTTCTCAACTTCAAGCTTAGGGATGTCGTGTTAGGCATAAGTTCGAAGAGGTTGTTGAGTGTTTCCGCCTTCAGTGGCATGTCAAGGCGTAGATGTTGGACGTTACGCAACCACTCTCGACATCCAATGAGAGAATAGCTCTTAGGAGGGTCGAGCTTTCCTACAGTGCGTGCTGCGAAGAATAATATTATTCATTTACTCCGAATCCGTGTTTCGTTCTATCGGTTGAAATGTCTAGCCTTTTTCTTTTGTGTTGGTATCTAATCGGAATTCGTACAGATGTGGAATGAGTCATATCAAAAATGAAAGATCATCATGAATTACCTTTGAGTTTCAGAGACTCTAGTTCTGGGCAATGACGAAGGATGAAGTAGAAAGCATCTGGCTTCAGTGTGCAGTCTATGAGCTCCAATCGGCGCAGTTGTCCACCTACTTTTACCCAGAACTCTGGGTTGATGCCGGGCAGGTAAGCTGGAACATGGAAAGACGAACACTGTATGAGATTTCATCTCTTAAATCACGATCACTTAGTTAGGCCCGAAGGTGGGACTCGAAATACCTCTGAGAATTCGAAGATTCGTGTATTGTCGTTGACTTCTGATCACGGCGGGTGCGACTGCCCCCACATTGGAACCAGTCATCACTAGCCATATGTCGTCCAACAGCTCGGGTGAGGAAAAAGTCTGGGCCCAACTTCTGCACATCAGAGCGCAGTTGAGTCGATCCCAAGGATGTAGATGCGACAAGATTCGCTTGACGAGCTGAGAAGGAAGCCCAAACTGGAACATTGTCACATTTGAGACATGTCTATTTTCACTGATTTGATGCTAAGAAAGATATATAAAAGGAACCTTTGGAGATAGCTGATCCATGGTGAAATCGCAGAGTCGCCAGATCTGACAGCAGTGCTGGCGGGATCGTCTATCGAGCACAAAATCGTTGGGACTTCCGGAATTCAAACAATCGCCGGAAACGCGAAATGCACGAGCTCAGTCTCGGCCTAACGGTTCGCGAGGCGGTTATCGCTCACAATAGCTGTTCGTTGTTTGGGTTAACGGAAAACTGAGTGACCGTTACTTTTCTTTGTCTTCTTCGCCCCTCGCATCTCTCTCCACTTCCTGCAGTACGCGCCCGCCAGTTTGAATCTTCTGCGCACAGACGCGAGAACCATTCTGGTCTCGGGAATCAAGTGGCGTCCTGACCGTGACTCTTTCTCAACTATGCTGGCGCTCTAATTTACGAGTTTACGCGGAATGGTTTGGAACTTGCGTAAGGATGACAAGATTTGGGGATGTTTACATTCTAAAGTTAGTCTTAGCTTTGGGAGCCTCTGGCAGAATGAAATTCGAAAGAATATTCCTGACCCCAGTTTCATGCTGTAACATTCAAGAACAGAGAGCTTCTACAGCCGAGAGAAACTTCGAATGTTTTTCCCAAAGCCAACATGTGTGTCGCACCAACCACCTCCTTGGTCGTATCGTGCAAGTGCTCGTCGAAGGCACCGTTATTCGCCAACTGTTTCACGACGCAATAGATCAGTTCTTGAACAGATAAATCGATATTAGGTAGTTTCTCTTCTTCGCGAACCTCATTCGGAAGAATGGAGTAGGGCCTCACAATGGATTCAGTTTCTTCTTTCAAATATAGCGAGAAGCAAGAATCCAGCAGTATTTAGTTGGTCAACCGGCAACAAGGGAAATCACCGAAGGATGTGAGATCCCAAACTGTATCATCGGATATCGTTCAGGAAAGGAATTGTGTTGAGGAAGTCATTTATTCGAACTTCTGATTTCAGTTATTGTCATAGTATCCAACGCTTAAATTCAATTATTCAGCTGTGAGGAAGTTGTTGACGAGGATTTTTTTCGCCTAGGATTATCTAAAATTAAATTTTAATTGAGCCTGAGAAGATGCATTTAAGATCAAATCACTCCTCGAGGAGAAACACTCGAGAAGCTTCTATAGAATCACTTAGAATGTCGTCATGAAATACTCATCCTCAGCATTTTGCATGTAACACATTGACGAAAGGACGATGAGCCTCCAATAGGCTTACGTCGAGTTCACCTATGGAGTAGATTTGGACCGTTCGAAGCCGAGGACAGCAGTTTTCGAGCACCTCGAGACTCCGGGATGTCAGAAAACGTAAGGAGTGCAGCTCGAGATTCTTGAGATAGGGTTCGCTCAAAAATAGAGCCGCAAGTCCAGCCTCTGTCATCTCCGTGCAGCGTGTGAAAGAAAGGCTTTCCAAGCGCCCATGATGAGAAGCTATGTGAGCCAGTGCAAGGTCTGACACAGGAGAGTTTTCTATCATGAGAGACTCCATTTCCGGGGATCCAAGTCCCATTTCGTAAGTCCGCTCTGTGAATCCAAGTGCCCTGGAGATCCTTAAGCTCTTGAGATGTTTAAGGAGATGGAACATCAGCCCGTCTTCATCGGTGAGGGATTCGCAGCTCCCGAGGACGAGTTTCTCGAGCTTCTTCAAATTGCCAACAATAACTTGGAAGCTTACGGAATCCATATGGTTGCACAACACCAGGACTCGAAGGTTCTCGAAGCACGCAATGCGCTGGATGCTTTCAAAGTCCAACTGCGCGTCTGGGAGTTCCAGAGACTGAAGCATCGACATTCCACCCAGTGTGCGCCAGTTGACCTCAGAAAAGCAATCGAGTGCGACGTGACGAAGTCTTTCGTGTCTGCTAAGATAAAACAGGCTCTTTTCGGTAAGTGAAAAGGCATGCGTGACGGTCAAACTTTCCAGATTGGGATTGTTCTTGACAACATTTTCCACGGTATCATCTCCAAGGTTGGATGCATTGATGAGAGTCAGCTCTCGGAGCCTCGTGATAGAACCTTCAAGAAAAATTCGAACGCCAGTGAGTCTGTGACAATTCAATCGTTTCGTCGTTGGAATTCGCAGAATACTTCCGAAATGCCACAATGTAGCCTTATTACTCATCACATCTGATTCTGGCGAAATGAGAGAACAATCGCACATTCACTAGTTGAAGAATCGATACTTCTGTTGTGGTCGTTCGTTATAAACATACCGATACATGGAATGTTCCAGCGCTCCACAGCTGCGCAGTCCAATTGAAGCACTTCAAGGCACTTTGAGTACGCCTCGACGAGGGATCTTACTTGTTCACCAGAGAGCCGGAAGTGGAATCTTAATTTAGTGAAACGCTGTCCTGATTCCAACATACAGGGGAGATGATAAGAGACCTCTGGAGAGTGTGCTGGACTGGAAATGTCCAACGATCTGGCTTTGGGCACCAGTCGCAGAAGGTTTTTGAGGGTTTCTGCTCTCAGGGGGAGGTGCAATTTCAAGTGCTGTACGTTTCGCAACGCCCCTTGGATTCGGCCGATGCAGACGCCGTCAGGACGATCGAGATACCCGACGCTACGCGCTGGAAGAGTTTCGCCGATGAGACTTCGTTCCTCTTCCTAGAGGCTCCGTCTCTCCTGGGCGCATCCAATGAAGAGCGAGGCATATCATGGCTATGAGACCATCATGGATTACCTTTGAGTGTGAGAGATTTCAGTTTCAGGCATTGTCCAAGGATGAAATAGAGAGCATCCGACTCCAACCTGCAGTCGATGATATCGAGTCGCCGTAAGTTGCTGCCCACTTTGACCCAGAAGTCTAGGGTGAACTCGGACAGATCAGCTGAAGCAGCGAGAGAAGAAAGTCTTTAGTTACCCGTTGGGTTCAGAGAGAATTTGACTCGGCCAGCCTCCAGTTACCTTTCACGATTCGTAGGTTCCGGTATTGACGTTTACTTTTCATTACGGTTAGCTCGAGTTCGTCCACATCGGAACCATGGATGACAAACCAAATATCCTCCATCAAGCTTGCAGAGGACAGAGCCTGCGCCCAACTTCTGCATGTTAAGGCGCCGTTCAATCGATCCCATGGGTGTAAATACGACATGACTCGCTCGATTACCTTCAAAAAAGAATCGGGAACCTAGAATCTTCCATTGAGGTTCGAGCGTCTAGGAAGAAGAGCTCCATTGGAGGTTGATTTTCTAGGAAATCGGTTTGGAAATAGGGGCTGATCTTCAACTTTTCAAATGATTAATCCTATGGACATTTCGGTAGCAACAGAGAATGAGTCATACGAACCGCGGGAGGTAACAAGTCCATCGTCATTTTTTCGAATCTCCGGCTACTAAACAGTTTCGGTGCGTAACTGTCTTCTGGGCACCCAGTTCGTCAGAGACTCCGGCAATGTGGCAGGTTGGAAGATCCAAGACACCGGAAATACGGATTCAATCGTAGAACACTCGTTTCATTCACGTCTTTGATGGCTTTCATGAGAACCGTCGACTTCGACGGAAGCCGTGACACTTTATGCCGGGAACTTCTTTTCTCCGTCGCCTCTAACGTGCAGACTCTCTCTCCCCACTTACTTGAAGCCGCCAACATCAACCTTCGTGCACTTGCGCAACGACACCGTCGTGTGCTTTCTGACCAGCTGGCTGCCTGACACTGTTCATTCTGGCCTTTCTCTATAAAGTGAGGTTAGAAGCTGATCGAAGCATAGCTTATCGTGTACACTTGTGTGGGAATCGCATAGATTCAGTTCTGATGATGTGGTGAGCGCAGACGACGATATCAGTCATCATTCCGTAGGAGTAGTTGAAGTTATCAGGAAGCAGAAAATAAAGAGTGTGGCTATCGAATCTAACCCGAGTCTTACATCGGTTCTATCCTCGTGGAAGAAAGGTTCCCTACACTTGATTACCCTTTGGAATAACAGTCAGACACCAGACCCTTCTCCTTACTCGTCCGACTCGTTTCGCCTTGAATCTAGTGGTGCCCACAATGCGCTGGTGGATTGCCTCATTCGGAAGGCTGACGGTCTCGCTCGTGATGAATTCGGGGATTGGGTGGCGGCCTTCGTTTCAGACGTTGCTTTAGGCAAGATAGCTCCAGCCATCTTCGGGAAACAAGTCCCCGCCTGAACATAATGTGGTTCATGGTAGCATCTCATTGGCCGTGAGCAACTTTTTGAATGAGATAGCGGCCAACGTTCCTGAATTGTTTAGAAGTCGAAGCTGTCAGATTGAAACTCTGAGGAACTGCCGTGTCAATGCGAATGAAAAAAATCGAAGATGTGATCAAGAAAATTGACTGAAATACAACGAAGATGGGACAAGCATGGAGTACCACCGAGTGAGCTCACAAACTGATCCCCATCACTGATCACCTCGAGAATAAGAAATCATTTCAGAGGAGCCCCCTTCAGAGAGCAATCAGGATATTCGGCGAAGAGATGGAAAGAAGAAGAGATCATCGAATCGCAGAAAGGTTTATTCCGATCTCCGACGTAGCTGCACGCTACAAAGTCACACAATAGGGGTATGATGAATTCAGCAACAATCATAGTCATATTCAACACATTATTCAATCTGATGTTCTCCACCGGTGAGATGCAACAAAGTATGTTCACAAGTGATCAAGATACTTTTGGAGACGGAATTTGACGTCAGAAAAACATAACGAATCGCGCATTCCATTGAAACGATGTGATTCTTTCAGAGCGTTCTTTGACTTCAAACAAGCTCCACGTACACGGAGGGTCTTAATCGAATCAACAACTGTGCGTTGTTTTCGTTGTCGAGAGTAGTATGGAGTCTGGCGAACCGAAGTCGAGGACAAGATCTTGCAAACTCTCTAAGACAGCGATCGGTCAAAACATCGCGAGGTCCCAGCTCGAGGCTTTTGAGGTAGGGCTCGCGCGGCAATAAAGTCACCACTCCCGCATCAGTGATTCCTGGACAGTCAGAGAGACAAAGATGTCTCAAACGCCCGTGATGCGCAGATATGCTGGCCAGTCCAACATCCGTCATGGGACTGCTGTGCAGGGTGAGAAACTCCAGGTCTGCGGAGCCGAGCCCTTGCTCAAAAGCCGAATCCGTGAATCCCTGACAACCGTTCATCATTAGTCTCTTAAGATATTTGAGACGACTGAGCTTCATTCCGTTTTCAGCGGTGAGATTCTCGCAATTCCCCAGCTCGAGGGTCCGCAGCTCCTTGAAATTTCCACAAATTACATCGATGGTCTGAGGAAACATATCGCCGCTCAACGACAGGCTCCGAAGGTCCTTGAGATTGGCCAACCTCCAGATGCATCCAATCTCGAACTGAGTGTATTCTAAGTTCAGTGACTGTAAACCTCCCATGTCTCCCAGGCCACAAAGCGCGGCGCTTGCGATGCCAGAACAGGATAAGAGTCCGAGACGGCGAAGTCCTCTGAGAGCGTGAAAAAGTTGGACGCTCGCATCATTGAGTGAAACACACGAAAAGAGTTCCAAGCGTTCCAGATTGGGAGAGTTCCGGATAACCGTCTCCAGGTGATAATCTTGGAATTTGGAGGCTGCGTAGAGTGACAAACGTCGCAGCTTGGTGCAGTTACCTGTCCAAAGAATCGAGTTGTCGAGGCTTCAGAATCCATATTGAAAGCATAGGTTCAGAGAATTCAAGAGAGGTGACCGCCGACATACCAATCGCTGGGTATGCCTCACGAGTCAAAGCGAAACAGTACAGTCGCAGATCTTGAAGACTTTCTGAGTACGCATCCATGAGTTCGATAACTTGTGCATCGCTAAGTTCCGAGGATAAACAGGAAAGATCCAGTTTAGTGAACATTTTTCTCGATCTCAGTATGCATGGGACAAAGTTCAGGGGACCATTCGGTGTTTCAGGGCTCAAAGTTAAAGATGTCACATTCGGCATCAATCCGAAAAGGAGATCAAGAAATCCTTCTGTCATGCTCATTTCCAGACATAAATTCCGGACTCCACGAACGACTCCAAGATGAGCTCTTTCGAGAAAACCGAGATTCCCATTACAATCTGCTCGAAGGAACATGAATATGAGCATCTTGTTGATCATGATCGTGAGATACCTCGAGATGGATTCAGCATTCTTGAGACGAATTTACCTGTGAGGCAGAGCGATTCTAGCTGTGGACAATGCTGAAGGATGAAGAAGACGGCGTTCGGCACTAGGTTGCAGTGCACGAGCGTCAATCGCCGGAGTTGTCTACAAACTTTCAGCCAGAGATCCGGATGGATTCTAGAGAGATTAGCTGAAATCATAAAGGGTCATGGCATCAGTATATTATCATCAGTGGTGGTACACGAAAGGAAGTCACATTTTTCACGGAAGGTATTCAGCTTGGCCTCGGATACCTCCTAGAATTCGAAGATTCCTGTATTGGCGTCGACTTTTGATCACAGCGCTTTCGGCCGTCTCAATTTCAGAACCAGGAACGACGAGCCAAATGTCTTCCAACAATCGTGGGAGAGAAACAGCCTCGGCCCAACTTTTACATGTCAAGGCGCAGTTGAGTCGGTCCCAAGGATGCAAAGAACCCAAGATTCGCTCGGTGAGCTGGAAAGTAGCTTAAACTCGAAGCAGAGTCGGTCATGACAACTCGAAAAGAACTTAACGACGGAAAAGTGTCCCGATCGCTCGAGGCGTTTTGTACGGGGCCAGGACAAACCTCGAGAGGCAGTTGGTCCATCGTCATGTTTGGAGTGTTTAGTTACAGAACACTGTTGGGTGATTCTTCTCGGGACGAGCTTGACCGGTTTCCTGATTATGGGGTTCGTTATTAGAAGTTTCCGATGTTGAGAGCTGATCAAAATCTTGGTGCACGGTGTGTTTCGGTAAAGAAATGATGTGGATATCTAGAGAGAGAGCGGAGAGTGAGAAAGAGATTCACCAATGAGGGTAGAGAAGCTGTCAGACAGAAAAGAAGCTAGGTAGAGAGATGACAAGTCCGTAAGAGCGAAGAGTATTGAATGAGCAGAGTGACTGAGAGTCAGGATCAATGAATAAAGAGAATTTGTGCAGTGCAAGCCACTGTTCTCACTCCGTACCACGCTCAATCAGAGTACGAAGATCTTAGTTCCAATAACTGTATTGATCGCGCCTCCTGAATCTACGAGTTTCAAGTTAGAATTGTTTTTCCTGTCTTACTGTTCACTTCTCGCGCTCCGGTGACACTTCACGGATGATTTGCGGAAGAGCGCCTTTGTCTAAATCAATCGTCTTCAAAGAGAACACTTCTCGATGAGGAGTCGGAGGATCTGTATACTTTGTCGACTCCACGACACATTTCGGAAACCTGAATGACAGAGACTGAGCTGACTGAATGCTAATTACGAGCAGTGGTCGAGTGCCGAAAACACGCTGGATTAACACGATTTCATTCGGTCTCGAAATATGAGGCATGACGTTATTTTTTGCAGCACTGGATACGAACGGTTTGTGCTGGAATTGGTGTTCTGGTTCGGTCCACCCCAACGGGAACAAGGATCCCGACGTTGATGTCACCACATTTGTTTGTTTTATTCTTGGTCCATGGTCCCCTCGCTGAGCATGGGATCGTTCGCAGCAGACGACGAACAGAGAGGGCCCCGCTTCGGTTGAATTCATCGAAATTCAGAATTGGATCCTCCGCAAGCTCTCACCGAAGGGCAGGAAGCAAGGAGAATGGAATTGTTTTTCTGATGCGATCTTTGCTGCAGTCATCATAGTGAGATACTGGCGATGGGCCGAGAGAATTCTTTGCATCCGCGTCAGATTCCCCAGCGAGGATTAGTGTTGCGGTCACAATGCAATAAAATTCGAAATGGCGCTGTGAAACCTATGGACTGCGCAAGACTCTCCTTCGGAGTGCGCGAAGGCCCGCAACCTGTCACTATGCGGGCGAAACGACAATAAGGTCTCCAGATGAGGGAAGAAAGCTCACTAATGATTCCCTTATGATCCTGCTTTAAAATTGGCAATAATTTGAAGCAATTACCGAGATCTTGACCGAATTGAACTGAAATTCGAGAATAGTCTTCCGAAGGTCTCAATACTCGCTAGCTCGATGATGTCGCGCGTCGTGGAATGAACATATTCTATTTTGCGGCATCTGAGGTTCGAAATCGAGGGAACCCGCCAGAGGGCGCAAAGTCGGCGCTCTAGCATTGTTTGAAGACACTCGACATGTGTATATCTACGTTACAATGTTCGAAGTCACCGCGAGATCTCAAGCAAACGATTCCGATTTCTTCTGCGAGAAAAATGGCGTCTGGTCATCCCAAGCAGCGTGATACGCCAATGTTCGAATGCAGGATCGAATCGAATGGCCCTCATTATTGAATGATTTCGTTCCTTCCGTTCCATTCGTTCCCGAGGACAAAAATGCCTCGAAAGCTACATGAATGGATGGCGGATTGCCAACGAGTTGATACACAGTGCGCCTGATGATGATTTATGTTGAAAACGAGCGAGTAATGAGAACTTCCGAACCCTCCTTCGTATAGGGCTGAAGATCGGATGATCGGATCTATCAGCAAGTGGCTAAAGGTTCCGGAGAAAACGGGGAAAAGTGTGCCCAGAGTCCTCGGATTCGGTATCGATTTCAAGCATTTTCCAAGAGGGATCCGGGTTTGCGACTCATTCGGAAGCATTCCAGCCGTTATTGTGAATGATCATCGCAAGGTTGAGACCGCAGCCTGAGACACGGAAATATCACGAGGGAAATTGAGATTCCAGAAAATGACGTAAACAGCGAAAATAAGAATAAGGGAATGTACGCGGATGAGACCGGAAAAGGTTCGAACAGAGAGGCATCTGTCAGGCCTACTTGGAATGGAATGTCCACTTCGAGAAGGCAGAAAAGCTGATCAGATTACAGGCATGTTTTCCTTGAAATAGGACTTGCTAGCGTCAAGGACGAAAAGTTCAGATCTTGGAAAGCGGATGAGCTAGCCGAGGAACTCATCCGGAGCATGGGAGCTCTGATCCAGGATACAGGTGTGACAGCAATCACCTGGGTAAATCTTCCGGAAAAGAGAGATCTGATGAACCCAGCCACCGAGGTAAATAAATTGGTGGAGAGATGGCTCGAAAGAGAGCCAGATCGGTGTTCAGTTTTTGACCAAAGAGGAATCTTCAAAGGCGAGTATTTTCGACCTACATATGTGAAATGGCCTCAAGATCAAAGGAATCCTGCTCGCGGATGACCTCGCACTACTTACACAATCCAATACGAAAATGGAGGTACTGTTGAGGACGGTCTCAGAATTCGGAGACGAAATGGGACTCCAGTTCAATCCCACAAGAAGTGCAATCGTGGAATTCGCTGAGTGTACGGACACAGAGAGAACATTCGAGTTACAAGACCGAAAAATAGCCATACATATACATATATATACCTACGAATACAAATATTTGGATTTCACGTTACGTAATGAAGAAAACTACCTGGAAAAACAGGAGAAAATACGGGAAGAAGAGGCAGAAACAGTCATTAGGCAGATGCACGCGAAATCTCTGTGGAAATTCAGTCGATATGAAGTTACCAAAATCCACTTGAAAAGCCCAGCGGCACCAGTACTAACCTATGCAAACTCAATATAAATAGGGCTGGGCGTTTGGCCCGGTCCGCGAATTTCCGCGCCCGATTCGTAGCATTGGCGACTTCAGGAACGTCGATTTTTGATTGCTGTGGGTCTCCTTTTCTCCCGATCCTGCATTCTCATTTACTTTTCTTCTAATTTCGGACGTCTGAGGGCTGGGACTCATCGATGGAGGGGCTTCCGTGAATTTTGCGCTATCTTTCGGTTCCCGGAAGGGTGGTGGCGGTTCTCAACACTCTTCCGCCGACGAACGCGTCCGTAGGGAGAGTTTTTTGCAAAGATCGCCATCAGCGGAATTCTTTTCAAGAGAGACTGCACGATGACTACGATTCGCGAAAGCTAATCCTGCGAGACTTTTATGCGTCATGATAGGGACGGAAGCGGTCATATCCAGAGGAAGAAGACAGGCAGGACTCATCGACTACGAGGAAGTCCGATAAGTTATTGCTAACTTTCGGAGACGGAATCAGCAGGATATATGAGCGTTTCAGTCTGTCACGTTCTGATGAGAGTTCTCCCCAGCTGATATTCTTTCGTATATTCAAGGTATTTGAAATCACGTCCCGAGAGGCGAAATTCGAGATCAAGAAGTGTCCAAAGCCGAAGACGGGAACGGTCATGCAGCCCAGCGGAAGAGGACTGCCAGCGCCAATGGACGACAACCACGTTCAGTTCTTTCGGAAATTGTAAACAGAATTCCCAATGCAGTTTCGCGTTACGATCTAGATTCTGGAAGGCTCTGAATCGAGTTTCCCCATTGAATCATAATTTCTCCCGTATCCTCAAAATCACTTCCTCGACGGAGTTAATAGAGGTCGCCAATGTTGAGCTTGAAGCATAGGAATCGACCGACTCTCCTCGGATCATAAAATCGGACTGGCAAGCTTGGCTGGTCTTCCTTAAGGGCGAGAGAAGCCCAGAACAAGATAAGATATTTCAACAGGGTGAAGTTCATGCCCGACTACAGGTGGAAGAAGGCCATTCACAACATGATGGACATGACCGGGTGAAATCAAAAGAAAATGAGAGAGTACAAGAACTGTGCAGTGGGTTCAGATGTGAAGACATCACACTAACTCACACGGAACAAGGCACACTTCTTTATGGTGCCTTCAACAGAGCAATCACGGAAAGGATACGCGAAGTTGAAACGGCTGATTGGAGAGATTCGATGAGTAAGAAAAATAGCCTCACTTGATATAGTGCACACGATTAAGATGGGGAGCAGAATAAACCCATATGATAACAGTAGAGGATCGGCTCTACTGGCCCTAAGCCGAGCAGGCATGCTAAGAACCAGGGACATCAGGACACACTCCGAGACGGGACTAGAATCAACATGCGTCAGGTGCGGAGTCTGCCCGGGAACCCTAAGCCACGTCATCTGGGAGTGCAACGAAGCATATCACGAGGAAGAGGAAACACTAAATCGACTGGGAGTCGACGAAAACCCTTCTCCAGAGATGACAAGCTACATCAAGAGGCTCTTACAGCGGTGGGAGAAAGAAGCTTCGAATATCCGCTGAGAAAACTCGCCAATGAAGTGAAAGTGTCATATAAATATATGAGGATGAACATCAATACTAATATAGTAATATATGTATACAAACGATGTTATTATCGCTGAATGCAATATCTCGAGAATCATACGACGGCGAAAATATGGCATACCCCTTCGAGTGAAGTTTATTCGAGCGTCCCGAGCACCATGGTTTGCATATTCTAGGACAAACATCCCATAGTCTGATCTGTTCTGCTGATATGGGAAACCTTGGATTGGTGTGAGATTCCATTCGTCAACATCAAGTCGAGTTTTTCTCTTCTCCTCGATCTCGATCCTCTCGACTCTCAGGTCTACTATTGCCATCGACCAATGCANCCTCGCACTACTTACACAATCCAATACGAAAATGGAGGTACTGTTGAGGACGGTCTCAGAATTCGGAGACGAAATGGGACTCCAGTTCAATCCCACAAGAAGTGCAATCGTGGAATTCGCTGAGTGTACGGACACAGAGAGAACATTCGAGTTACAAGACCGAAAAATAGCTATACATATACATATATACCTACGAATACAAATATTTGGATTTCACGTTACGTAATGAAGGAAACTACCTGGAAAAACAGGAGAGAATATGGGAAGAAAAGGCAGAGACAGTCATTAGGCAGATGCACGCGAAATATCTGTGGAAATTCAGTCGATATGAAGTTACCAAAATCTACTGGAAAAGCCCAGCGGCACCAGTACTAACCTATGCAAACTCAATATAAATAGGGCTGGGCGTTTGGCCCGGTCCGCGAATTTCCGCGCCCGATTCGCAGCATTGGCGACTTAAGGAAAGTCGATTTTTGATTGCTGTGGGTCTCCTTTTCTCCCGATCCTGCATTCTCATTTACTTTTCTTCTAATTTCGGACGTCTGAGGGCTGGGACTCATCGATGGAGGGGCTTCCGTGAATTTTACGCTATCTTTCGGTTCCCGGAAGGGTGGTGGCGGTTCTCAACACTCTTCCGCCGACGAACGCGTCCGTAGGGAGAGTTTTTTGCAAAGATCGCCATCAGCGGAATTCTTTTCAAGAGAGACTGCACGATGACTACGATTCGCGAAAGCTAATCCTGCGAGACTTTTATGCGTCATGATAGGGACGGAAGCGGTCATATCCAGAGGAAGAAGACAGGCAGGACTCATCGACTACGAGGAGGTCCGATAAGTTATTGCTAACTTTGGTATATCGGAGACGGAATCAGCAGGATATATGAGCGTTTCAGTCTGTCACGTTCTGATGAGAGTTCTCCCCGACTAATATTCTTTCGTATATTCAAGGTCCTTAAAATCACGTCCCGAGAGGCGAAGTTCGAGATTAAGAAGTGTCCAAAACCGAAGACGGGAACGGTCATGCAGCCCAGCGGAAGAGGACTGCCAGCACCAATGGACGACAACCACGTTCAGTTCGTTCGGAAATTGTAAACAGAATTCCCAATGCAGTTTCGCGTTACGATCTAGATTCTGGAAGGCTCTGAATCGAGTTTCCCCATTGAATGATAATTTCTCCCGTATCCTCAAAATCACTTTCTCGACGGAATCAATCGAGGTCGCCAATGTTGAGCTTGAAGCATAGGAATCGACCGACTATCTTCGAATCATAAAATCGGACCGGCGAGCTGGGCTGGTCTTCCTTAAGGGCGAGAGAAGCCCAGAACAAGATAAGATATTTCAACAGGGTGAAGTTTATGCCCGACTACAGGTGGCCGAAGGCCATTTACAACATGATGGACATGAGCGGAGTGAAATCAAAAGCAAATGAGAGAGTACAAGAACTGTGCAGTGAGTTCAGATGTGAAGACATCACACTGACTCACACGGAACAAGGCACACCTCTCTATGGTGCCTTCAACAGAGCAATCACGGAAAGGATACGCGAAGTTGAAACGGCTGATTGGAGAGACTCGACGAGTAAGAAAAATAGCCTGACTTGATATAGTACACACACGATTGAGATGGGGAGCGGAATGAACCCAGATGATGACAGTAGAGGATAGGCTCTGGTGGCCCTGAGCCCTGAGCAGTGAGCAGGCATGCTAAGCCCAGGAACATCAGGATACTTTCCGAGCCGGGACCAGAATCTACCTGCGTCAGGTGCGGAGTCTACCCGGGAACCCTAAGCCACGTCATCTGGGAGTGCAACGAAGCATACCACGAGGAAGAGGAAACACTACGCCGACTGGGACTCGACGAGAACCCTTCTCTAGAGATGACAAGCTACATCAAGAGGCTCTTACAGCGGTGGGAGAAAGAAGCTTCAAATATCCGCTGAGAGCACTCGCCACTGGAGCGAAAGTGTCATATAAATATATGAGGATGAACATCAATACCAATATAGTAATACAGGAATACCTCGACTAGTGCGGGTGGTCGGGACCGCACTAGTCAAATCCGCACTAGTCGAGNGCATATGCGGATGACACATCGCTTCTGTATGAAATCAACCCAAAAAGTATCGACGCTGATTTCAATTCGGTTTCCACTAGAGTCGATGAAGTCATCAGGATCTTCGCTCAGTTCGGGCTCCGAGTCAACGAGGCTAAGACGAATGCGGTCCTATTCCGTGCCACCCGAGCGGCAGTTCGTGTTCCCTCCATCAGGCTCGGCGCGTCAGTTATTTCTCCATCTCCCTCGGCTAAATGTCTGGGATTCGTGCTACATGAACGCTTGACTTGGGGAGATCACGTCGACTCGCTGTCGTCTAGATGCTATGCAGTCATTGCGGCGATACGAAGACTCAGAGCGGTCGGAATACCCCAGGACGGACTTGTTCTGGTATACAAGGCCCTTCTTATACCGCTCCTCACGTACGGTATCACAATCTGGGGTGGCTGTTACGAGAAGGTACTCCACAGAGCAAAAGTTATCCAAAACGACGCCATTAGGGCGATTGTGAATGTAAAGCGCTGCGAGTCGGTTGGTGAATGGTATGCAAAACTCGATCTTCTCACAGTTGATTCTCTCCAAGATTGCGCCACTGCCCTCCTCGCTCACAAAGTTTCCAGGTTAGTCGTCCCAAACGACGTCCTCCCTCCGTTCGAAGTGCCTAAAGCGTACACCAATGAGCTCAAGCGTCGTGAAACAACATTCGTCAGACCTCTTGCTAAAAAAGAGTTCCGTCGGAATGCCCTGTCCTACAGGTTACCGGTCCTCTGGAGCTCGATACCCAAAGCCCTGAGAGCCCTTGATTCCCGTAAGAAGTTTGTGCTATAATACGTTGAAATCGCAAAGAAGACTATGTTTATAAAGTAATTATTGTGTTATAATAATTGTAAATAATGCCCATACAGGCTCCTAGGTACAAACGAGGATCTAAGCGCAGACATGTTTGCGAACCCGTCAATAAACCACGACGTTCATTCATTCATTCATGAATGAATGTGGAACGGTGCGGACGTTCATCCATCTGCCCCGTTGAACTTACTATTCATCGTGCTCAATCCAGTTCGGTTGCGCTTGGCACCGCTGCCTAACTGGTCACAACCACCACCTGCCACTTTCTGGCCGCGTTTCAACTCTCTCGGTGTCCCACAACTGCTCACTCCACTGAAGTTTCCTTCCGGCTTCCCGGCTTTTGACAGCCGATCATGTCAGCTGATCCTGCTGGAACATCTCAGCTGGACGTTGGAGAGACCGCCGCCGTCGCGGCTGCGAAGCGCGCCGCCTCTACCGCTGCCGCGATGGCTGCCGCTGCTGCTGCTGCCGCCGCCGCTGCGAGTTCGAAGAAAAGAAGAGATAGAGGGACCGAGAGTTCATCGAGCGCCGGGAGAGTGAATGGCCCGAAGAAGCCCAAAGAAGACGGCACGGCCGAGGCGACGGATGCTTCGGAGACGGAGGCCATTGCTGCTGGGACGCTCGCGCATTGTGCAGAGGAGGTCGACAACACCGAGGGAGAGGGAGAAGATGACCCCACGATGGACACCGAAGATCAACTATGGACGGCAGTGCCAACACGGGAAGACAAGGCCAGGTTTCAGGCCACGAGAAAAGCTGAGAGAGCGGTTCGCCGGCTGAACCGTTCCCTTGGACCAAAAGCATCCGGCTTCGATGTCGACTTCGTGCCGAACGATGAGAAATTCCACTTTACAGCCGACTCGCTGTTGAGGATTTTCTGCGACATTCGTCAGGTCGTCCGTGATGCGCAGCCTCGTCTAAATGCCCGAGGGGGAGTCACGGTCCGAGTACCCGAGCAGACTCATATAGAACAGCTCAAGAGCATCTCCGAGATTGCCGGTATTGAGGTCAGCCTCAATTTGCCGTCGCCAGCGTCACTCTGGGGACGTGTCTCAGGCATCCACCCCGCATTTTCGGAGCACGATCTTCTTGAGCTTCTCAAAAGCCAGGGGGTTGTCGAGGTCCTTCGTGAGAAATACTCCACCTGCGAGTCCCCGTCAGCGTCGGAAAACAAGAGGGTCCAGAAGCCATCTAACCGCATACGGCTTCGATTCGAAGGCGAGATCAAGCCAGAGGTCACCATAGCTCATCAGCTATTTCGGGTGACCCTGTGCCCCGCGTCCCCGCTGCAATTCTTGACCTGCTGTGCCTTCGGCCACCGTGCAGCGCAATGTCCGGAGAACCAGAATCCTCGCTGTAGGAAATGCGGATCTCTTGGGCATCAGGCTTGGCAGTGCACCGCTAAGGCGAAATGCATCAACTGCTATGGCCCCCATGCCGCCAACGATTCCAGGTGCCCAGTCTACGCAGTGTACGCGAAGGCAGCGCAGGACAGATATGTCGGCAAGATCCTTGCGGGTCTCGAGAATGTTTCTGTGCAGGAGCCTGATCAGGTCGCTCCAGAGCCCGTCACGGGCGCAGAAGACCCCGCCTACGGAGACAAGCCGTCCTTCGCGGCTGTTGTTCGCCGATCAGCGCTCGTTCGCACCACCGAGGATGGAGATAGCCTGGTTTGCTACCTTCCGAGGCTGCCTGTCAAGAAGCGCGCGGCTCCGCACGCTCCGAAGCCCCCGAAACCTTCGGGACACTCGCCCGAGAAGCCGACCGCACCTATCGATGTGGACGCGTTGGTCGCGCGGATAACCGCCACTGTTTTGGAGAAGGTGACTGCTAGTCTCGACCTGCTGATTGCGGATATAGTCACCGCGGCCATCAGCAAAGCGGTCCCGGTCATTGCTCAAGCTGTTGCAGCCGCGCTCGACAAGGGATCAGCCTTGACTCCTACGGGCCGACGTCTCGCTGCCTTGGGCGGACCTGACGCTGCACTCGGCCTATCACCCGAAGTAGTACCTGCTTATCCCGGTTCCCAATGAGTGCTAGACGAACGCCAAAAAACAAGACATCCGGTCCGAGTACCAGCGGCGCGCCTGACCACAGATGCCCCTGGTGCTCGTTCACAACTATTCACCCGGTAGGTCTCAAGAAGCACATCAGCCGAATGCACAAATCGCAGAAAGCGGAAGCCGAGAGAGCGCAAGCTGCCGCGGTTGCCGCAGCCGTTCCTGCTTTTGGCGCCGGGGAGAGCGCCGACGATTGTCCTGAGACGCAACCCAGAGCTGCAGGGTCACCTCATGTGAAATGCCCTTTCTGCCCTCGTATCTGTGCTGATGCCAAGGGACTCCGAACCCACACTGGGCACATGCATCGCGAGGAGAGAGCGGCTGCTGAGATGCCTTCGACGTCACGGGACCCTCGTTCGGATNCCATTAGCTCGTCCTCTACGTTAGGTATAGGCCAAGGTAGGTCAATCGCAATTTCGTTCAACTTCCTGACATCGACAACGACTCTCTTTTTTGGGGCCTTACCTGGCAGAATACGCGTCACCACGAATGCCGGACTCGCATAAGGGCTCCGGGTATCGGAGACGATTCCAACGTCCTTCCATTCTCTTACTTGCTCCTCCATGAATTCACGTTCTTCAGGAGCCAGACGGTAGGGCTTGAAGCGGGGTGGGAGTCTCCCTGGTTGCAGTTCGATCTCTGCTTCGACGAGATCCGTGTGACCCAGCTCCCTCAACGAAAACGAGAAAACGTCGCGGAACTCGTTTATCAAGGCCATGATCACACTCCGCTGGTCGTCGGACAGTTTCGGACCCAAGTCAATCTCATGTTGCTCTATGGCTCTCTGACAACCTACTACATTACTGAAGGAGACAATACGATTATCGACGGATCCGGCGGATAAGGAATCCCTAGACAACTCGGTCAAACGGAACTCCTCCTCCGCCAGGATTTTACAGCCTCTTAAACGATCACCAGGACGAAAGACAACCACACGCAAGCCTTGGTTCTCCACCGGCAGCTTCACCGAGCCGTTCTCATTGCTGTGATAAACGAAATCACAGTCAGAGCTGCGAACGATCAGCGCTGAATTGGGCCTCGTCCTGGCCTCCACGAACGCGACGGTTTGCGGTCGAAGCTCGACCGCATCGACGATACGGGGTCTGACTGTCTGTGCCTCCTCGATCTGTCTGAGAACCGATCCCTCCGGGCCGACCATGAACTCGTCGCCGATCCTTAAGAACGCGAGATGCGGCAGATCAAGGAAAGTTCTTCCAACGAATAGATCCTCCGGAATCGCGTCGTCAGCGACAACCATGGCCTCCACGTTCTCCGCCGTTCCCTCATCGACCTGTAATGAAGCAAGAACGACGCGCCCGAAAGCGAACGTCGCGGGAGCCGACACGTCGCCGGTAGCGAAAATTGGGATCCTTTCCAGAGTGGTCCTCAACTCGAGGCGATTAACAGCGCCCGCCCGGATCAATACCGAGGAACACCCGGTGTCCATCAAGCCCTTCAATCGAGCAACACCATTAACCACACATTCTTTTACGTACTNGCTCGTCAAGGAGATCGGAAATAGAATCACAGCTAAGGACGGTGATAAAAGGGCGGCGTCTTTTATTCGCCAACGGATCGCCGTCGAGGTGCAGCGAGGAAACTCAAGACTCATCGCAGGCGGTGTGGTCCCGAGCGGAGCCCTCAGGGAACTTAGTTCTCTGAGTGGCTGATTTCATTTTGAAATCGCCGAGCTCGATGCTCTCACACTCCCGTTAATAAACCAAAGTTAATTCATTCATTCATTCATATTCTAATGTACTTGTAAATACTGTGGGGAGCGGCAAATCAGCCGATACCACATCTTAAAATGCACATATTTCAAGAACAAAACGATCGGCGAGATTGTGAGAGAGATTTCATAGGACTGCGGAACGAGCTGCGAATAAATATTTTCAAATTACAGATATGATTATGATTACGATCACGAAGTGATTAAAACTTTGATCTCTGATCTGTAAACATAATCTAGGCATTTCCGATGCAAACCTGCGTAAATAAACGAGTTTATATATAAAAAAAAAAAAAAAAATGTACGGGAAACAAGAGGACATCGTGAAAGAGAATGTCATCGTATTTCGTCCAGCGGCGGACCATTTCATATTCTTTTCTGTCGTATATTTTCAGAAAGAAGGTATTGAAAGCGAAAACTTTAGGCAGATAAGCGTTCCCTCTGCTCCGTTCGACGATAGGATAAAGATAGGCGTTTATCATGACTTCGTTCAGCCAAGTTAGACGGATGAGCGCTTCCAGGTCACTCCGAGTGACTGGCTGTCGAACCACATTTACGAGAACTTGTCCGGAGGGGGGAGGGGCTTGCTTGATCACCACGAGCATTTCCTCAGGAATCGGCGGTGCTTGAGAATTTTTTCGCTCATCTTGTAGCGTTTCTGTGGGAAGTTTGGCACTGACTCGGTAGCTGGATGTCGCAAGAAGTGACAAATATGAGCGGCAGATCACGTGTTACAACTGTCACTTCTGGGAGTTCCATGATCTGAAGCGGAACCGATCAGGATTTACTTCCAACAATTTCAAAGACCCCTTCCACCAACTCCCTCGGCGGTATGATTCCTTGGAGTATAAGTGCCGAACATTGTCGTCTCGAATGTTGACATCAATCGCAACATTTTGGGCCAGCGAACAAATCGTCTCTGAGAGGTGCAATGTTGAGCTACGACCTCAATGGCGATTAAATCGTGTATGAGAGTAAACGTCGGAAAGAAGGGTGAATGATTCAATATATGGATCGAAAGCACCCACCGACGACATCCCAGTGCGCGGGGTCCTCGCCAAGTTCCAGTTTGAGCTTAGAGTTGTTAGCTTCAACGGAGTTGTTCGTACGGTGGGTTACTCTGCAAAGGGAGAGTTCCTTTGCACCGATTCTCAAGCCAGTACGACCTCACATACGCCAAGAGCGCCTGAAACTATGAAGGAAATCTCGTCGAACTCGGTTTCGGCAATGACACGTGTTTTGTCCGAAGGAAGTCATCCTGCCAGAATGACTCTTCTGTTATGATTGCCATGGTCTAATGCAAAGCGAAATCGAGCGCATTGCCAGAGCTTCTTTCACCAGCTTTTCGAATACGGGTAGAATTCCATTCGATGGCAATAAGCGTAGAGCGCTCAAGATCAAGATCGCGTTCAAGGTATTTTCGGGTTCTCTGAGGCGCGTGACGAAACCGACAGCAATTTCGGTCAAGAACATGCGATACAGCGAAAACACGGTGACAATTCCATAGGTAAGGGCCAGCATTCTAGGCACTGATTCTCTTTTCCGATGCTACAATCCAACATGTTGACCGGTCACTGTATGTGGCGCACTACTCCTGACTAGAGTGAAAACACTAGAGGCTTTGGTGACTGCCTGACAGGGGCGCACGGAAGCAGCCTGACAGCTCGGAGATGGAGCGACCGAGCTCCGAGAGTGCCTGATTCTTCCGACTGGGGTCGGGCATCGAAGGCGAAGTCTGCGGGGCAGAATTCACGGCAATTTGGTCGATTTAAGGAATCGCGGGCGTGCAACTTGATTGTTGATACTTTTCTGACTGACTGTCTGCTCTCACTGACAGTTCCTGTTGAGGCTGGGAATCGAACGTGCACGACGCCGCGCTGTCTGGCGGCTGCCTGATAGCTGAGCGAGATCGCGCGCCGGAGAGGCCAGCGCGATGTAGTGACGTCTTCGGCTCTAAACCGAGGACAGATTCGACTGTCGTCGAGGCTGACTCCCTGCGCTTGTCCGGCTGATTTATTAAATGGAAAAAGATGCTCTGCTCGAGCATCTCTGATTCACCTAACGATTGCATGACATAATAAATACGACGATTTTCCTATAAGTTAGGGTCTACGACACTGTCATCCGATCACCTTTGGGGTATGTATGTGTATTTTGTCGGTGATTGTATGATGAAACAAGACCCTATGCGCTACGGCTATCCCGTACGTCACACTGTATAAACTAGCTACCCTTCAATAAAGGAGATTTTCAATCCAATTCATCCGACTTCGAACTCCCTGCGCTCGTTCAGGATCGCTGTTATGGAAGCCAGCCTTCGATTTTGATGCAGCGATCTTATCACAGGGTTTGACAAACTCTGTGCCCGGGCCCAAAACCAGGCGTGGGGCCCAAAGTCTAGGGCCCGGGCAAATCGGGGCCTGGTACCAGAGAAGAACTTTTTTTGGGTTGACCCAAAGCTTGTTTTCCAGGTTTTTTGGGGGGGACAGATGATGATGATGATGATGATGATGATCTTTCCAATGGAGCTCTATGGACCGAAAGACAATTTGGGGGGGAGGCATGGCCCCCTCGGCCCGACCCCTGAGCACGCCCTTGCCTGGGGTTCCGGTGCCGACCTGGATCTTGGCCTGTGGCCCTGGGGGTCCACTTTCGGGTGTGACTCATGGTCGTTCTCACCATACTTTTCGGAGTCTATGGGGGTGATTTCGGGGCGGTCAGACTATACTCTTCGGTCCGATGGTCACTACTCACAGAACGCAGGTTCTCTCGATATCTGTAAGGACGGTTTTATCCGAGCGGAGAAGAGATCGGTGACATGACACTTTCGAGAAAGGAGTCCTTCAGTTCGTACTATGGTGTTCTTTTCAAGGTGGCGCCCAGCGACTTATCCCTCAACGGGTTCTTCTCTCTCTGGTGGCTAGTTTTATCTCACCGTAAACATAGGGCATACGAGTACAGCGAAAATAATGCCAGCGTTTATGGGTCGTTGGAAGCTGCAGCTTCGGCAGTTGGAACCGAAGGTGTGCGCCGCCGTGGGCTTTTTTGACGGCGGCGCGGCGAGCCGCGGCGTTTTCCGGCGGATGAATCCCGCCCCCTAGCTCTCAGATTTCTGCCGTGCAGTAATGCAGCTTCTCATATTGACAACACTAGACAAACAAGCAGATTCATGCCCGAGAAATACAGCTCAGTTTGTGACACAATATGTATTACATAACTGAATGTATGCTATCGATAGATTATGTTCTATTGAGAAATTCTCCACTAGTGCCTTCAGAGCAGTAATAGACTCGAGAATCCCCTGAAATCCGGTGTGCCGCGGCGCGCCGCGACTCCATAGGGACTTCAGTTTCAACTTTTCCTTGCCCCTGCCACTCGGCTGCCCCTGACCTGTGAGCTTTGGAACTTTTTTCAGCCGTGAGGACACCGCGGATTGACTTTATGTGTTCTTCTTTTCACGCGAAGCTACGAGAACCGACTGCGAGGACTCGGCCCGGGCTCTAGCGTCGTGTCGCGCAACTCGATCGCACAGAACTTCTCGACGAGCAAATTCACGGTCTGTTGCACCTCGGGAAGACTGTCCCAAAGATCTTTGAAGCTGTTGTATTCTTCTCCAAGTGTCGACAGGATGCGCCCATCCACGATTCTTTTCAACAGAGTGTTCTCTCCATGCCTACCTAGCTCAGCACTCAGATCCGAGAATCAGCCGCGGAGAACTTCTCTCGAATCTGGCGCAGAGCTCTGTGCAAATGCCATCGGCATCTCCACGAGTCAGGACCAGATGGGACACCTGCTTGCTAAGTGCCATTGCGATCAGACTGTTGCCTGGACCTACTCGGAAGAAAGACACGTCGTCTAGCTGGGTCGATGCCCTGGTAAGCACAACGAAGTTAATTTGCAATCGCCCTCCTTATATAGCCGGTATCCTTCACACTCCCGCGGAAACGCCGCTTGACGGATGCGTTTCGGTGTCGTCGGCTGCCGAAGGAGAGGTGGAAGCCCCGAGCTCCAGACGGTACAACAAGTGCACCGGGCGGCGGAGCACCTGACCTGAGTGCGTCACTTGTTGGCACTTGTGTCAACAAAGCTCCGTTCATTAGGGTTTTGTCGACCTCCATGTCAAGGATAGCTCCTGACTGAATGAAGAGATAGTGGCTTTTTGATCGATCAGTACCGTTGACGGGCTGACCGACCAGCAGACACGGATCTCAGACTCGAGAGAGCGAGTCGACTCGGCGTCGACTAAGATATATATGAACCGTGTAGTTTCATAGGGCATAAGTGAGCGATCCCGCGGAAGCCAACTAATTCATGGAATAATAATGGGTTTGAGGCCGTGGACTTAAGCCCTTTTGAAAAAACATGATCAGAGTTACTTTCCCGTCGCAGAGACGATGTTGGATGTCGATTCGGTTAGGGAGCTGTTCCACGATATCGGACTTCCGCTCTGCGAACTCGACTAGACTAGATTCGGCTCATTATTAATCTCTGCGGAAACACTCTGGGTAGCCTCCTTGGTGTCTTATGACGTAAAAGGGAGTTGCGAGCAATCAGTCGCACGATTCGGGACTCAGAACGGCTTTGGAGAAACATTTTTGGAAGATTCCAAGGACCGCCATGGGGTGGACTTGGACCTTTTGAAACTACATCGACTGATCCCAGATTTCGTGTGCGATTTTTGTCGGCTTCCAACGCGATTTGAGATTTCATTTCGCGCTAGGAATGTGAGGGACGATTTCCTCTTCCAATTTCTACAATAATCCGAAAATCGAAAAAATGGAGTTATGCCCTTTTGAAACTACACGGTTCATATATCGGGTTGCTTTCGTTGTTTTTGACTCAATGAGGTCTGATGATCGGCGGCCCGTCGGGCGCGACTCGTATTTATTCGAATAAGCTTTAATGAAACTTGGAATGATTTGAAAGGATTCTAAATCGCTCGCGACACTCCATTCGCGTGTCCTACATCACCTCTCCGTAGTCGCTTTGTTCCTCCTCAACCGCTTCTGCTTCCTTTTTCTCGCCCTTGTCCAATAACTCTTCCAAGAGAGATTCGTAAAGATTTTCCATCTCTCCAAAAGTCGTACCGATCCGTTCTCTCCAGAGATCTGCGTCCCTTAGGGTCTCTGCTGACCTGTCCGCAGTCTGTGCAAATTGGTTTACTTTTCGTAGCAGTTGAGTGAACTTCTTTCGTTTGGTCTCGAGTTTTTTTCAGTAATTTAATAATGACCCGGAAGGAGGGTCAAGATGGCCCTCCTTCCGGTACTGTCTCAGGCGCCTCGTCACCCATCTTCTACGTGTTTCCGTTTCTGGTCCACTAGGCATACGTTCTTTTGACCACTTCTGACACCAATGTTGCCTAGACCTACTCGGAAGAACGACACGTCGTCTAGCCCTGGCATGCACAACGAAGTTAATTTGCAATCACCTCCCTTATATAGCCGGTATCCTTCACACAGACTTCCAACTCTCGCACTCCCCTTCTTCCAGTACTCGTCATACCCTTCCTTCCGTGACCCATTCCAAGGAGTGCGAAAGTAATAGCAGACCAATCTGCCATGTCCAATACGGCCAATCCTAGATACCATTCAGCTTTTCAATCTGTACTGTCGCGTACCCTGGTTATCTGGATTGAAACCTTCGTGAACGTCTGTTTCTCATATTTCGGCTCCGAAATCGCTGGTCGAAACATCGGCGCATTTCCGATTCCCGATTCCCGCGGAAAGCCGATTTGTGCGAAGTTCCGATTTGGGCGAAGGACGAATTTGAGCGGAGTGCCGATTTTAGCGGATTGCCGATTTGCGCGGACCGGCCTATCTGAGTGCAAACGCATGCTGCCTCGACGAATAGAAAGACTCACACGCCTCAGCGATGACGAGAGCTTCTGTCCACGTTTTTGCTTTCCGGGCTTCTGCTATGGGGGTGCCGCTCGTTACTCTCGCAGAGAGTTTTTATTTCCAGTGCCCGAGGAGCCGTTAATGATCCTATGGCCCCTATGATAATGGCCCCTAGTGAGTGGGGAATGTAAAAGTAACAGTATTGGCGTTCCCGAGCGGAATACGCAGCACAGCACCACCAACCTTTCAATGGCGAGTTGGACTTCCAGGATGGATTGAGTTCTCATCGAAATCCTCTGCGCTCAGACAAGACTCTTCTGTCTGTGCCGATAAAGAACAAAATTAACAACTACCACTAGAACCAAAACTCAGCACCATCGTTCACAAGCCGCAGAATCACGTGGAAACGTTTACACTAGTCAGAGGCTATTTTTTCCGGCAAAGAAGATAATGTGCACCGCACGGTGTCATCCACCGCCAAGAGAACGCTGAAATCGGCCTCCGCTCAACTCGCGCCTTCGCTAAAATCCAGCTTTCGCGTAATTTGGCCATCCCCTCAGTTCCTCCATCCATCAGAGAGCATCGGTCGCTCGATCAACAAATATGCTTATGGCGATTTCCATCTAATATCCTCCGGGTTGCTGCCATGGAAAACTAACACTAGTGGATCTTCACATTGAGAGGAGGGAATAAAATTTCCTGATTATTGTGGGTGAATTATTGAGCTTGAGAGGCGGGAAGACGATGCAAACGGAAGCGGAGATTAGAATGTAATGGAGACTCTTCAAAATGGCGCCAGAATACCGTTGAGAAGCCGAACTCTGTTCGATATTCGTTATCGGTTTGAAAAACAACTCTGAAAAGGAAGGGCCGAGTGTAGAGGGGCATTCTGATGTACCTGCCCGCCTCCCCCACGCTACGCGGATTATGGTTCAACGGATCTCCGGGTTTGGAAGCGCAGCCAAAACGCAACAACGTGGATACGCTTTGACGTTGGCGCAGGGAGGCGATTCGAGCTTTGCGCTACAGTGAGGCGGTCTAGCGCGCGGTCGAGAAGCTTGGAATTTCGTCGTACATGGAGGTCAGCGATCCAGTCCGATTCCGGGTGAAGTGACGAATGTTCGCCTCGGTTTTCGTGAGAATAAAAGAAATTTTTCGACTTCAATCATCATCGTTGGCGTTTTATTGGTAGAGAGTAGAATGGATCTCTCTCGGGTGTCTCGGATGGTGCCGTTTTACTGAACTATTGGTGCCTGAATAAGTACGCTTGTGTATCTTAGCGTAGTTTCCAAGTGACGAAAATGCTTTTGACATCGCAGGTCTTCTGGGTTTATCGGTTTCTTGACGAGGGGACGATTGGGTCTGTGGCGGACGTTCACGACCTCGCGCATCTGTGCTTCGCTTTCGTTCCGCTCGAGGAGCTATGGACGGTAAAGCGGAAGGGTTCGTCTGATCGCGGCGTCGGAAACACATCGAGTCGTATCTGGAATTAAACGAATTGTCATGAACGAACGCCTTCACAGAGAAACCACACCGTATTTGCGTAAAATGCAATGAAAAGATCATTCAACTAGACCACTTCAAAGATGGAAACACACTCACCTTGTTCTGAGATTATTCAGCTCCTTGTCTTTCAGAGTGAAAACGTGGTGAGCGGTTTTGTATAGGAGTACGAGGTTCTTCTCCAGGATCGCGTTCTGTTCTCTCAGAGAGGCCACCTCATGCTTGAGCTGTGCAAGAAAACATCGCTATTGGAAACGTCGACGACAGCAGTGTAGGAGTGTTTTAATGATCCCGGTACCCACAAAATATTCCGGTATCTTGTGTCGAACCACAATACGTTGAATGGAACGGATTAGGTCGAATGACGTCATGAGTTTTCCGATCGAAAGTTTGTTCGTCTTACCTTCTCTACTTCTATGTCGACGCGGGGAAGGGGCGCTGACTTTGGGGCAACAGTCGGCTTAAACTTGTTTGTCAGACCTTCGTCCATGAGATCCATTTCAGCTTCATTCGTATCCAAGTGTGAGGTTTCATTTCTGTCGTCCTCCCCCTCGAAATTCGACAATTCCAGGTCCGCGTAAAGATCGCAATCCATGATCAGCCTTCTCAATCAGCTGCTTAGATTGAGTCCTTCTGAAGACGCGACCAAAGCGAAAACTTCAGAGCCAAAGTTCCATTCACTGGCTGTCTTCCCGTTATGCACTTGGGATACTTGCAATATCCGTAAACGGCCATCGGCGCGCCAGAAATGAGGCGGGGCGCAGACGATTCCGAGGAAGAAGAGGAGGAGGCATACGGAGATGGAGCGCGCGATTCAAATCGTTGTGGGTTCTTAGGCAGGGCTGGAAAAAACGTTGAATGGTGGTAGCCGTTCAATGCGACGACAGAAGTGGAGCGAGGAATGGAGTGGCTTATTGTGTGTACTGCGAGAAGAATACCGGGTGTTTTAGATGAGGGAACATGAGAGTTGCTTTTCGGGGCATTCAAGCTTCAAGGTATCATCCCGTTCTATCCGTCCATCTCAATCTCGATCTTCTAGCAACGGCCGGAGATAAAGTTGAGCAATCGCGTCTTATCGGCGAAGCGTCACGGTGGCACAAAATTCTCACAGCAAGCACCGAAAACGCAATCAAATCGTTTTACTCGCCGTTCCCTCTCCGAAAAACCTGAGTCTTAGAGGAAAATTTGACCTGTGGAGTCTTTGGAAGATTTCCAATGCGGATCTACACACTTCGCGTCGTTAAACACTTTCGAGCGCTGGAGATGACGAAATCGTGAAGCGGTCGCCCGAGAGGGACGCGCCCATCACGCGAGGACGCCCGCTCCAAGGCGGCCGAAGGCCCTCTGGTAAGCTGATAAGACCAAACCTGAGAAGCAGCCAAAGGCATGTTCGCTGCTCTCTCTTGAAATTTGGGTTCACGTAGCGCTGTTATGCTAGACGGCTCACATTGGTAGCACTCTACGAATACTTCGCTTTCCCTCGCTCATTCAAGTATATTTCAAGCCTTCGGAGTTTCAGGACTTCGACAAGTTCACTGTTTTACACTCGCGGCCGACTCGTTAGAACACTTCTTACAGAGACAATCACAGCGATCATTTCGATAACGCTGACGTTACAGTGGAGATCAGGAAGCATTGCACTACACATGAAACGAAGGATTTGTCGCCGCATGCGGAATATTCAAGGTTTGCATTTCTTGCATCTGAGCGTCCAGCCGCCGGCATCGGTCTTATATAAAAGAAGACGGTCTTGGTGGAACTTCGAGAAGCCCCTGATGCCCATGACCACATGCCCACGGTTCATCTTTGCGTTGTTACGAGGCCCTTCGTCGCAAATTTCAACCCGTCTCGCCGTCCTCATAACAATAACTCTCGAGCTCCGCCCACGAATCCAACGCGCCTTGCTGCGACCTCTCGAACGCGGCCTCAGAATCAGGCTCGGCGTACTCGTCGCTTTCCGCCCGGACGAACCACTCGTCCATCTGCTTATGCTGTTAAGATGAATGATCCCTTCGGATCTGACATCGAGGCTAATATTGCCTCTGCTGCTCCTGAATGTCGTGATTCAACGCTTTGGCTCATTGACAGCGGTGCCTCCAATCATTTTTGCAACGACCTCACTCACCAGTCCCGAAATAACCCCCATAGACTCCAAGGAGTATGGTCTGACCGGCCCAAAATCACCCCCATAGACCCCAAGAAGTATGGTCTGACCGGCCCCGAAAAAACCCTATAGATTCCGAGAATTATGGTCAGACCGGCCCCAAATCATCCCCATAGACCCCAAGAAGTATGGTCTGACCGGCCCAAAATCACCCCCATAGACCCCAAGAAGTGTGGTCTGACCGGCCCCAAACCACCCCCATGGATTCCGAGAATTATGATCAGACCGGTCCCGGAATCATCTTCATAGACTCCGAAAAGTATGGTAAATGCCTCATGCGATGGGTGCTGCGCTCATGGATTGAGCCATTTGACTCAATCGACCTGTTTGTCGCCCTGAACGAACAACCCGCAATCGTTGCGCTCACTCCGGTCCAGGTTTTGTTGTCCCGCACTGACAAAAATTTGTCCGACTCGATGGGGTTGGCCCATCCAGCGCTTGCTCAAGGAAAAGCTTCCAAAGTTCATCGATCCTTCGGTCTACCATATGAGGTCATGTCCATTTTTCACTCTCCCTTTCAGCTGCTCAGCCCTCCTACCCATCGGATTCACGCAGGTTCCGACCGACGCGATAGCTGAGTGGTCTGAGCGGTCTGCACGTCACGTGCAGATTGGCGTAGCCATGTTGACGCTTCACGAGCGGGAGGTCGTGGGTTCGAGTCTCGTTCTCGGTGGATTTCTCAAGAGATGGTTCCCATCTCCGTTGAGGCAACTGTCGGAGAAGATTCTCCAATCCATGGCTGGTTCAATCCATACCGATCAGAGATCCTCAGGTTCGGGAGCTCAGGATAGGAAGCCGGGTGATGCGAAAGCAAACCGGATGAACGCGCTTTGAACATCGGATTCTTTCGAAGAACGTAAAGAGCGCTCTCTGTGTCAGGTTCTAGAGTTTGGGGGTTGCTATCTAGGAATATTGAAGAGCCGGTACTCGTGTTAACTATCGGGCTCACGGGCCGGCCTCCAGCAAAAAGGCTCACCGAAGGCGATGCGACCTTGCTGGAGAGTTTGTTGGATCAGCCCTCAACAGAAAATCTACAATGAGCAAAGGCTGAGCCGCCCACGACCAGTCTTTATGCATCACCATGGCCTCAAAACCGCCCGGGACTCCGGGGAAAAACCTGAATTTGAGCGAGCTTTCCATCTGTTGAGATCATCTGTTTTCGAAATGTCTCCTAGTTACAGGTTATATCTACAGTTCCCTTCCGAAGGAGTTCGTGGTAAATAATTCTGGCTTCTCAAATAAACGGAGTATAAGTTCATTAAACTCGTCGCTCGAAAGTTTCCGCGTACCGTGAAGAGATGGACCGCTATTGGGCGCTCAGAATGCGCAAGCCTCCGCTCTACACAGATACACTCACAATACACGGAGAAACGTTAGTGAAGATATGGGTCGCAGTGCTAAATGAAGTTATTTCTTCGGAATGAGGACAGTGGAATGAGTTTTGGTAATGATATATTCTCCGAGAAAGTTTGAGGGACTCGCTTGGTCCTCGATGCCACTTGCGTCCGACTCGTTTCCCGATGAGAGCTCGGGATCAGAGCCGCGAGTCGTATTGTAGGAATCCTCCGATGAGTCGGCGGTCGACTCGGCTGCTAACGGCCGATGATTAGAATCATCTAGAAGGAGCGAAAGCGTTCCGGGGTCACGAACTTTCTTCATTTGTTTATGCTGAAGGCGACGAAACCGATTCAGAAAAGGATCCGATAAAACGAAGCATGCCTATGAGTTCAGAGATGCAGTTTTGCCTGGAATTCTTCCTCGCGTTGTTTAGCCGATAAAGGCGACAATCCTTACGGCGAGCTCCTTGAACCACTTCTGTGAGCATACCGATGGGAAGCGTCTGGTGCCGAATGACCTGAAGACTGTCTTCTAAGATTTTGTGGATGGTGGGTGTTGGACCGTACCACCAGTAGCGTGCAGCGAGGATCCTCTTCCTGGTTGTAACGTGGGCCTAAGAAGCGTCAACGTCGATTCGGGATGTCGATGACAGGGCCCATAGAATGGTTTGGAAGAGCCGTATGAAATCCTCTTAGAGTTCCGTGATCGCTGCAGAGTCAGCGGATTTTGCGAAAAACAGTCGCGCCATGTTCCCGTCATTGGTATTCCCGAAGCCTTGTAGAGGAGTATCAAGGTTCACGCCAAGCATCCGTTTGAAATCTTCCTGTCTTCGTTTCTTCGGTGCTTCGATTCTCTGTTTCTGGGAACTGTTCGGAGTTTCCGTTTGCTCCTTAAGTGCATACGACAAACGGAGAAGGAATTTGAAGCACCTGATCCATGCATATAGTGCAGACAGCCCGAAATCACAGTGCTCCGGGACATCCGGGACCGCCATTCTCCTTGAACTGTTTCGGCGTCTTCTTGCAGATGGTAATGGTAATGGTATTTATTGATCCCCCTTATTTGTAAGATTACATCGATAAGATGTAGCAAGGATCGCGGAATTCTCTTTGGATTCGGTTTCCATCGGCATCGGAGTTGTACGTGCCTGACATTCGGCTTCCTCAACTTTTTTGTGGTGGGTGTTTTTTGAGCGGGTGTTCTCCGATCGGCTCTCGTCGTATTGTTGCTTATCATTATTAGGGGCAGCGGTCGGCTGAACATCGGCGACTTTCTGTCGGTTCGAAGTGTTGATATCCACACCAGGGATGCAATTTCGATGTTTCCTTTGATAAGTTGTCCGATTGGCTCCCGGGTCGCGGTACAATGGAAGCGCAGGCTCAGATGACGGCGTTGAGAACGTGGAGTGGCGGCAGACCGCGCTTGATTCTAACGACCAGCGGGCGGAAGGCAACCCCAGCAGGGCATCTTGGTGGTGCAATCAAAGGAAGAATCT
The DNA here is from genome assembly GCA_021527715.1 of Neoseiulus cucumeris. NCBI lineage: Eukaryota > Metazoa > Arthropoda > Arachnida > Mesostigmata > Phytoseiidae > Neoseiulus > Neoseiulus cucumeris. The sequence continues at coordinate 493,440 of JAJSRV010000005.1, read as the reverse complement.
TGTTGAGGCCGGAAAGCTAGAGTTTCGAATACCACTGATGGGGACTGCATTGCATACGCGTCTGTTTACTTCAGACTGTGTCCTCTCTTCCTCCTCTCCGCCTGTTGTTGTGCGCTGCGGCTGGCGACGAACGGTCTATCTTCGGTTCTTTTCTGTTGGGCGTCCGGCGAGTTGTCTCGCGACATAAACACAGGAATGGCGCGTTTGTGAGAAAAATGCTGGCGTCATTTATGGGTCTGAGGTCGCTGCAGCTGTGGCAGTTGGAATCATCTGATCCCGCGAGCGTAGCGAGCGGCACGCGCCAGCAGATGCCTGGAAGCAAGCCAGTCGCGGCGCCAGCTTTTCTCGTTCGGGAAGCTTGATCTCTTCAACTCGTGGGGCAGGGAAGCTGGATCTATGCTATGAGACTATGAGAACTCAATCTCGAACTTCAAAGTGCCCCGACATGTTGATTCAATGGAAGACAGCAGAAATAGAACAATGCGAAAGCCATCGTGGACAGGATTCCTATTCGATTTGGGAAGCTAAGCTTCCGACTACGGGAAATTGGGAAGCTTCAGGTACTATAGCTACCCCCTGGCGACGCGCCTGAAGCCAGTTTTCTGAACGATGTTCTTGCTCTTTGTATCCCGGCCCAGGCGATCGATTTCGAAGAAATCTGAGTACCCATCTATGGTGACTAAGTAGTGGCAGTCGTTCCAGATGAAGAGATCTTGGTATATGACCTGCCGGCAGTGGCGTATCCAGGAATCGCCCATGGGGAGGGGGGGCGACTCTATGTTATGGGGGGAGGGGGGGGGGCGATTTGATACTTCGGGGTCCCTGGTATAGGAAGTTGACATGGGAAGGAAGAATAATTACGCCCGGTCGCCCCCTTCCCCTGTATACGCCCCTGCCTGCCAGGGCATTGAAGGGATTCGGTTCCCGATTAGCGACTCGGCTCTCTGTTTGCTCTGATGGGCCTGACAAGCTTCGCAGGTCGTTGCAATGTTTTTTGATGTCATTTCGGATACCTGGCCAGAAGATCGAGTCCTCAGCCCGCCGACACATCGAGTCGTATCCCAGATGTGAACGGTGGGTCTTTTCCAAGAGTTCGCCACGAAGCTCCTTCGCAACGATGACTGCGCTTTCTTTGTTAATAATGCCGTCTTCTGGAGACTTTTGTCGAACTTTGAGCAAGTGATCAGGATTGTGAGACATTCTTTCTCTATCAAGGCATAGGCTTTTCCGCGCTGGTCAGAGTGGAATCTCACCTCCGATAGTCCTAGCCGCATTTTCTTCTTGTTGAATTTGAGTCCGACGGCTCTTGCTCATTGGAAAAGGGCTGCAAGATCCTTGTAGTGGTTTTCTTTCGCTTCTTCTATCGTGTTGCCTTTGGCGTATACGAACGTGTCATCTGCCACGACAATGACTCCCTTCAGGTCTTCATAGGCTTGTATCTGTCGCTTCTGGTATTCTTCAGATGCGTCACTATGCCTTGTGGCACCCGCCTGTATCGGTACCTTCCGATCGGGGACCAGAACGTTGTAAGATCAACGCATCGTTTGTCCAGTTCCATTTGATAGAATCCATCTTGCGCGTCGAGCACCGAGAAGATCTTTGCCGGTTTCAGTTTGTGGAGTGCTTCATTCAGTGTCGGCATGAGGTACCCGGGTCCCTCGAAAACTTTGCCCAGGTGATGCGGGTCGATACAAATTCACATCTTCCTTCCCTCTCGCGGCACTGGTACTATATGTATTGCTGACCCAGTCGGTTGGACCCAGATGGTGGACTCTCTCGATGATTCCTGCTCTTTCCATGTTTACAAACCGGGAGCTCGAAAACCCGGAAGCTCGAAAAAAAGTCCCGGGAGCTCGAAAACCCGGCAGCTCGAAAATCCCCCGCCTCAAATCGGGTTCCGCTCGATCACAGCGAGCCTTCTATGCAGCGCGCCGAGAAGAACAGCGTTCTCGTTGAAGTTCCATCCAATAATTCGAGCGAAGAGAAACCAAAATACGGAGGAAGACATCGCAAGTTCGGACTCAATTCTACTGAATGACCTGTACTTCGTCTCGATACGGAGTTTGATGAAATCGGTACCCTCAACGTCTAAACATTCCCAACCATCTACCGCAGCATGTGTCGCACTTCTCATGGCACTTCGTTCGAGAAACAGCGGCCAAAGCTGCAAATCATCGAGGTTCTAGCCACGTTCTATTTTGGGAGATACATCCTAAGCGCGGCGTGGCATATGCGGATTATTCATCGTGATGATGTTCTTTCTTCGGCGACACCGCCCGATCATGAAGAGACTTCGTGTCAAGGCGAAGTACAGGTCATTCCGTAGAACTGAGTGCGGGCTTGCGATGTTTTTCCCCGTCTTGTGTTTTCTCTTCCCTCGGATCTTTGAATGGAACTTCAAGGAGAACAACGTATTCTCGTATTATCTCCTCGGCGCTCCGCATAGAGGGCTCGCTGTATTCGAGCGAAACCCGATTTGAGGGGGAGGATTTTCGAGCTCCCGGGCGCTCACCTCTTCGCCGAGACCGGTGCCCACAAAATTATGAAAATTAATTCTCCGCGCTGGGAACTCGAGCTCCGATCGTGGTCGGCGCAGAGTTATCTATGCGGCGAGAGTTGTCCGCCCAGAGAAGTCATCTACCCTGAAAATAGCTGAAAATTCAGTTAGCTCACCCTGTAAGAGTCAATGCAGCTTTTTACCAGGTAGCGTGCGTACCCGAATTCATTTTGAAGAGACTATGGATAAAGAACTGAGAAGGATTCTTTGACAATTTCTATGAAAGAATCTTTATGGAGTAGGAAAACTACACTACCCCCCCAGGGAGATCCAAACAGGCGGCCTCTGGGGCCTCTTTTCAGTGCTTGAGCCGAAATTCTCAAAAAATTCTCATTTGACCACAACTCAAGAGTAGGGGCTGGTACGCCGGGTCTCGGAGGCGCGGAGGATATATTGGGCTCTGTCCGGGTTCTTTTGAGGGGAGTTTCTCATTCCTCATAAATATCATAATTGTTATCATATAAATAGCATAATTGTTGTCGGAAACTCGGATAGCTGAGTTCTGGAAGACATCTACATGCGGGATCACATTTCGGCCAATTCGAAGGACAGAGACGCTGTGATCTTTTCGAAATCACCTCCAAGTCATTAATAGCTGTCCGGATATAGGAATACCTCTACTAGTGCGGGTGGTCGGGACCGCACTAGTCAAATCCGCACTAGTCGAGTCGAAAAGCGGAAAATGTTAAAAATGGCGGATGATCGAGGAACGAGATTATCTGGATTCAATTCAGATATCTATAAGTTTTTCTGAGGTTTTCTCGAGTTAAAGGGATGGGAACGAATTGATTTTTGTTAAAAAGAAAATTCCGTAGTAGATGAGTCGAAGTGCCTCAATAGTCGAGTCGGAGTGAGACGAATGCCAAGCGAATGGCGGATGAACGAGAAACAAGGTGTTCTAGGTTCAACTTGCGAACGAGACGGTTTCTTGTGAGGTCATTCCGAGCTTGAGGGATGGAGATAGATCGATTTTCGGGGAAAAAAATTTCCTCATCACGTGACAGGAAAACCGCACTATTGCGAATCCGCACTAGTTGGTGCCGCACTAGTTGAGGTATCCCTGTATATATGATGAACGAGACCACTCCCCTCAAAAGTATCCGGACAGCGCCTGATCAATCCCCCGCGCCTCCGTAACTCGGCGTACCAGTCCCCTCTCAAAATCATGTTTTCTTACCCCTCCCAGCCAGGATCCGGTCTGCGAAGTTCGGGGCTCCCAGGTTGAGCCCTTCTCGAATTAGAATTTTGTGAAAATTTTGTCTCAAGCACTTGACAGGCTCCAGAGGCCGCCTGTGCGGATGCTCCTCAGGGGTAGTATGGTTGGGACAACACTTGAAAGCAGGATGTTCTTGATCTCACCTACAGAACTCCCGCCAAGGTATCACAAAAATGGTCGAAGAATTCCGACCAGCAAACGCACGAGCGATTCCGAAATACTTTGTGAAAGACCATTTTCTGGAATTGAATCGAAAAAGTCGAGATAAAAGCCAGCTCTGCATTCTCTCCGAACTACCTATACGCCCAGCTCACCCTATCGATGCTCCCCGCCTCAGAAAAAGCAGGGAATTTTTTCGAGGAGATGGGTTCTCGAGGCACCGTGTTCTCGTGGTAATTGATTCTCGCGGTAACGGGCATTCGCGGTGGTGGTTTTCGCGGTGATGGGATTTAATAGTTTTCATGCTCATCTGTGCCGCTCGTATGAGCATTGATGAAACAAAAGTACCGGCCGTGGCATGAGACCCGCTCGCCAGAGTAGAACTTAGAAAGAGCCTCGGAAGTCTCTTCATATCTGTCTAGATTAGACTCTAGATGAGAACCTCAACATCAAAAAACCTCAAGGTCTGTCCGTCGGGAATTGGAACCCAAGAGGCATGCAACTTCTACAGCGTGCGCTCGGCTGTCCGAGCAAGCACATTCGCGCTAGCCTCTCTTCTTGATAACAAATACTTTCCTCCTCTACCCATCCGAGCGAACACCGGAGAGCCGCCATACTTTTGAGTCATTGACCGCCTCCCCATTTTCCGGGTACCGGAAAGTGTACACGGCAAATCACCGCGAGCACAAAAATCCCGAATTCGTCGGCTGTTCTGCTTTGAGCCCCAAAGTCATGTGAGGACGCGACAACTTTCAAAATGTTCTACGATATCTCTTATGCGAAACCCATTTTCCCCATCCGTTAGCTCCGTCTTCGATGATCCGAAGAGCCAGAGACTCCGTTTATTGAGATGGAAGGTTTCCTTTCATAGCTCAGTTAACGAGTTGAATAAATATCTGATACCTGAGTTCATTATTCGGTTGGGAGAATCTCCTCCGCTTCGCAGATATCGAAAATATCCAGAGTAATTATCTGATCCGGAGCAGCAATATGTGAGGTTTATGAACAGTCCGATCCCAAACCCGATTTCTCTCAGGAGCCTTCAACATTTTGAATCTCGCGCCCTCCGGCCGTTTACTTTCGTGCTGCTCTCCACTATTCCCTCTCCACTGGGTCGCCATGTTTTTCGAAAGAATGTCCGTGCCCGGTCCTGCACCCCATAAGAGCGGCATTCGTCTCATCCGTTCTGTCTTATGCAGTGAGTGTTGATGTGATCTTGCAAGTATCCCGAGTGCATTACGGGAAGACAGACAGTGAATGGAATTTTGGCTTTGAAGTTTTCGCTTGCTCGTGTCTTCCGAAGGACTTAATCTAAGCAGCTGATTGAGAAGGTTGATCATGGATTGCGATCTTTACGCGGACCTGGAATTGTCGAATTCCGAAGGTGAGGACGACAGAGATGAAAACTCACGCTTGAAAACGAATCAAGCTGAAATGGATCTCATGGACGAAGGTCTGACAAACAAGTTCAAGCCGACAGTTGCCCCAAAGTCAGCGCCCCTTCCCCGCGTCGATATAGAAGTCGTGAAGGTAAGACCAACAAACTTTCGATGAGAAAACTCATAACGTTATTCGACCTAATCCGTTCCATTCACCGTATTGTGGTTCGACACAAGATACTGGAATATTTAGTGGGTACCGGAATCATGAAAACACTCCTTCACTACTGTCGTCGACGTTTCCAATAGCGATGTTTTCTTCCACAGCTCAAGCATGAGGTGGCCTCTCTGAGAGAACAGAACGCGATCCTGGAGAAGAACCTCGTTCTCCTATACAAAACCGCTCACCACGTTTTCACTCTGAAAGACAAGGAGCTGAATAATCTCAAGACCAAGTGAGTGTGTTTTGATCCTAGAGGTGGTTTTAATGATAGTTTCATTGCAAAATACTCAACTACGATGTGGTTTCTTTGTAGAGGCGTTCGCTCATGACTTTGCGTTTAATTTCAGATACGACGCGATGTGTTTTCGGCGCCGCGATCAGGCGAACCCTTCCGCTTTACCGTCCATAGCTCCTCAAGCGGACCAAAAGCAGAAAACGGATGCACGAGCTCGTAACTGTCCACCACTGGTCCAGTCGTCCCCTCGTCAAGATACCGATCTACCTAAGAGACCCGCGATGTCAAAAGAATTTTCTTCACTTGGTAACTACGCCAAGATACACAAGCGCACCAATAATTCAGCAGAAGTGGCGCCATCCGAGACACCCGAGGGAGGTTCAATCCATAAGAATCTTAGATCCTCAGATTCGAGAGCTCAGGATAGGAAGCCGGTTGATGCGAAAGCTAACCGGAGGAACGCGGTTCGGACGTCGGATTCTTCTGACGAACGTAAAGAGCGCTCTCTGAGTCAAACTAAATATCGCGAGACAGACGGAAGTCGAAGAGGAAAGCCCGAAACACTCCGCGAGGGATCTCGAAACCGATCACCGGTCGGAAGTTATTGCCGGAAAGAACTCCGCATCGATCGGAAGAGACCTCGAGGCTCTTCAGAAGAAGAAAATCAGGCGAAGAGGATTCGGAACGGGAGACAGGAATCAGACGAGGATGGCGTTCGGGAAAGAAGCGCCAGAAGCGAATGTGAGAAGCCCATAGTGGCCAAGGGAGTCAACGCGGATTGTCCTCGAAGCGACAGGGACAAATATCCGAAGGCGAATATTCGTAAGAAGGAAGGAGAAGACCATCGAGAGTATAGCGCTGACGACCACCGACGGCGGCGGCAGATTGTATCTCGGGGTAGTCGAGAAGTGGATTCGTCAAGAAGAGAGAGAACAGACTCCCCAAGAGCGAGTACTGTTGAAGCTTCGAAGAGAAATCGCTCGGATCGCGATAGAACTATGTGGGAATGTGCATCAGAAAGAGAACGCAAAAAGGAGCATTCTCGAACAAGCAGGAGTTCAACCGAAAGAGGGAGTATGAGGCTCGAAGACACCACCATGAGCAGAAGTCGAGATTCTCTTCGAAACAGAGCTACGGAATCAACGAGACATAAGAGAAACGAAAGTACTGATCGCGATCCCAACAAAGGCGAGAACAGGGTCGGCGGCGCCATGAGAAACAAGAGAATCGAATCTCATCGACGTGAAAAAGTCGTCGAAAAAGAGAGGAAGGGATACGACGGCGCCGTTCAGGGCGGAGACGATAGTTCCCCACGAAGCGGGAGAGTTGGAAGTCAAGAACGCGTTTCGAGAAGAGAGTCAAGAGCCAGAGACGATGGTTCGACCAATAATAGGAAACGCGACGATCGACGGCATGACGTCGTGAGCTTTGAGAATGCCGAGAGAGTCACAACGAGGGGGGCTCCTGATGGTCGAAGACCAAACCTCGTTGACTGTGGGAAGAACGACGGAGTCGACAGTCACAGGGATGAGAACCCCGGGAAGAAGAGATATCAAGCCATCAAGAGAAAGATGAGCTCTGAAGCTCCAAGTAACGGAACTTCTGTCGTTTCGACCGAAACGATGGCGAAATCTGGGGAAGACGTTGGAATCGATCGTTCTGTGGTTATAGGCGAGACCTCTCCAATTTCTCAAACCAAGGATGCCATCGGAGACCGAATTTCGTATACTCGAGGCGTGAGAGATGATTTCACTGCTGAACATGAGAAAACAACTTCATCGAGATAGAAGAGCGAAGGTTCTCGGAGAGCCTCATCTGAGAGGACCACGAGGAGACGGAGGGAATGTAGTCAAGACGCATCTGTATGTCCACGTACGCAGCCCGTCCATTCATCGAAACCCACATTTGAGAGTGAGAAAGTAGATTTTCAAGTACGTTCAGAAACTCCTACGGGAGTACAAGTCAATCAGTGTGATAGCCCGCAAGTACGTGAAGGAGGTAGATCCGTCGATTCGGCGACGACTTCAGCGCCGGTTACACCGCTGCGAAGATCACCAAGGAAATCCGTGAGATCCGTTCGTGGTACGGAACTTCGAAAGTCCAAGGTGGCTGACTCAGTTTTGCCAGCAAGAGAAAATCATGGATTGGAAGAGGGTGAGATCGAAGAATCGACCGTGGAGTCCGAGGATGAACATCAAACTTTTGGGTCTGGTGTGAATCTGGACGTCTTTTTGAGAGACGTCATTGGGCTTCGGAGGAGTCCGAGGAAAAGCGTGCGAGATCGTCAAGTGCCTCTTGAAAAACCTCAACTCCGTGGGGTTATCGAGAGTCCGCACGTAATCCGTCCAAGCCCAACAAAGCTGCATAGGAAGATTCCGCGAGATATCCCTGCGGATCTGGTTGGAGTTTGCGAAGATCCTCGCGTCGTTCGGGAAGCTCTCCGACCGCTGCTCTTGAATATGATCTCTTATGTTACCTCAGCTCCCGAAAAAGAGTCCAATCGTCCTCCGACGTTCTCTTCCGCCGCTGCGATGGGTTCGTCTCCGCGACGTTCTCCCCGAAAATTACAGGCGAAGAGGCTCACCGAAGGCGATGCGACACTGTTGGAGAGTTTGCTGGATCAGCCGCCAACAGAACATCCACGATGCGCAAAGACTGAGCCGCCCGCGGCCAGTCTTTATGCATCACCATGGCTTGACGACGCACTATTGGATCTCTCGAAACCTCCCGAGACTCCGGGGAAAAACCTGAATTTGAGCGAGCTTTCCATCTGTTGAGATCAGCTCTTTTCGAACTGTCCCCCCTGGAGCGCCTACCTTGGCTTCCTAGTTACCGGTTATTCAGTTCCTTCCCGAAGGAGCTCATTGTAAATAATTCTGTCTTATCACATAAACAGAGTGTAGTTCATTAATCATTAAATTCTCGTCACTCAAAACTTTCCATTTGCTCTCTCGCGGGCGGTCCGAGGGAAGCAGCAGAATAAAATTCTTCGCAGGCGACGACCTCTTGACAATGAGATTTCAGCGCAGTACCTTGCATTCGACGACTTCATCATCCTAAGCGTTATCAAACAGAGATCAACCTCGAACATCATGTGATTGTAGTCTAACTTGTAGAGTCAAGAGAATATCCGGCTTGTCGTTGCAATTTCAAATTGAACTATTGAACAGATATTCTTTCTCTGAGTGTCTCCAGTCGACATAGATTTTATTGCTTGAGTTATGTTCAAATTAACGTCACATATCTGAGCCTGTAAGTTTATCCAGATGTGTATTTGTCGGCTCCCAAGGTCTCCGTACTCCCAAAACATTTAGACTAGACGACCGATTATTCTGTAATTCGGTGACGTCATTGAGTACGCGTGAGTTCATTCTATAAAGTTAACTCTATGCGATGAAGTTGCGCGAGTTGCGATGAAGTTTGAACCCTTCTCCAGGAACCGACACTCAGCAGCTTGCGAGGCTGCTCTGAATTGAAGGTTGTAATTGATCGCGAACACTGGACCAGGATCTTACGAGCTTCAACGACAAACTGTCAACAAGAGCCACTCGTGCCAACTAACTAGTGACGCGATGTGACGCTCGAAGTCGATCGGAAGTCTCGATCTCTTGGCCATGTTAGGAAGTCCCACGAGCACCGGTCGAGATCGTCAGTTTGGCCCGTTTGAAAAACTGAGGGCTTGAGGTAGATCGAGACGCACACCAGACGTGAGGTAGATCGAGAACTTCTCGCTCATGGCCGTTCTCTAAGAGCTGGGAGTCAATTAGAGACAAGGGGGAAGTCGGTCGACAGCAATCGATTATGAACTCGGAGTCAGGTTTGATATCGGTGCTGTAGGGTCTGATGAGGGGATGCCAGGTTCGGAGTTGATCGAGAAAGCCGAGACTCTGCACCGCTTTTGAGACTTCAGTGATCAATGTGATGTGAGGTAGAAAGGAGTCTCGATTCTTAGAGGATCCGAGATCGAATCTAGGGTCGACCAAGGAAGGAACCTCGATGTCTCGAGTTCTCGATGCCGTTAGCGGCTTTCAGGCCGATTTCTCCATTCACCAGTTCTTGAACCGCCCCTGTCTGGGAACCTTCGATTTCTAGCACCGACGCGCTAGTATGTACATTGAATTTTACATGGCTGGCACAATCGATCGCCAGCTCGTGGCCGCGATCGCAAGGAGTCAGTTTATGAATAAATAAAAGTTCTTTTCAGCTTCCTCCGATCTCTCGTTGATAAATAGGATTGTTCAAAGTCATTTTTTGTGTAAGATGAACTGCCAGGAGTCGAGCCATCGTAGTCGTTCAAGTTCTTGTGCGGGAAGAGCATGGCCTCCGTATGCAAACGTTGAGAAATGGAATGCCACCCAAATCACAACAACGAGCCACGAGAAAACCCCAACGTAAAACGATCGCCTGATCCAAGCGTATCCAGGAGGCACAACGGTGCTGAAACGGCCGGAGTGAAGCCAAGTTAGCCCTACGTATATACTGTCCTTTGATTCCACCGGTGGTTTGATGACTTTTTCCAAAACTTTCTGTCCTACTATCTCTGGAGTCAAGAGCGGCTCACCTGAGTATTTGATCGATGAACTGGATGAGCGCTGCGATGACGAGAGGTTTGAAGACGGCTGCTGGTAAGTAATGATGCAAGAAGAGAGATCGATCGCAAAAGAAATATGGCAGGTAATGCATCAAGAATCCTCCGACTAGCACTTCCGCCACAAAAAGCAGCGAGCGGAACATATCTGTGGGCATTAAACACTTTGAATAACTTTTCCACTTTCGACTCTTTGATGTGAACCAACCTATCGGAGCAATATAATGATACGCGATGCGAAAGATTTTCGCGCACTCCCTCTCATGGCTCACCTTCGGGAATGTCGTAGCACAATCTCCTCCTTCTCAGGAGGAAAATTGACAGAATTACTAGAAAAGAGGGAACTGCCAGGGTGCCAGTCCACCATAAGATCGGATTTCCCAGAAGGAAGATTTGGGCGTTAGAGTCTGGACTGATCCAGTACGCGACCCCTCGAAGCAGGAAGGGCCACTCTGCGGGAGATGATGCAAACATGTGATCTTCGACGTTTTCCTGAAATCCAAAGTTTCGTCAAATGGATAAGAGACCAGCTGGAACCCTATTTCAGTCGATTCCATGGCTTAGTGAATCACCGGCTCGCTTACATTGTCAGCGATCAGCATTTTGTATTGGAGCTCAGCGAATTTCTGCCAAAACGTGAGTCTTGTCGGTTCTAGAGGAACGAATTCTGCTGTGACCATGTCCAATTCCCTCTCTTTCTCGTCTTTCTTCTTTGTGTACCTGCAAAGTGTTGGAACCTGTTAGTCCACTCGATTCGGTTCATGTACTCTACGCCCCTTGGTGGTTTCTGAACCGAAGTTCAAAACGTGAATCAAATCTGCATTTCGTACGTCTGGGGTCGGAGTGATCTCTTTCACCTGTGTTCCTCGACGTTCCAGATTGTATCGTCTTGATCGATGACCCGGTCTGTTACTATCTCGTGCTGGTTGAAGCCCCAGTCTGGAAGCTGCTTTCCTGAGAACTTGAGGGCCTGACCGGAATCAACATGGATGAAGCGAACTTGGGAATGGATGGTTGCCCAATAATCGCCGATGGCGTCTCGATTGAGTATTTCCTACATAGGAGATTAAGCGCCGCGTTAGTCCGATAGATACCGCGAAGGGAAAAAAAATGAAGATTCTTGGCGTAAACTTCTCGCACACACCACTCTCCATTGCGTGTGAGGAGGGAAACGCGTGATGTTGTAATCGATGAAGCAAGAAACTTCCTGGAGAGCAGGACTCAAGGGAGATGCCACATCGTGAGAATTCAACAACCTGAAGTTCAGAATACCTCCCATTAGCTCTCCACAAATAGTGGGATACCAAGCATCGATTCGAATACCATCAGGTGCCCCGGTTCTATTACCTCATAGTAATACCATGGACGAACTCAACGATATCCCCGTGTTTGATTCTGTCGATCGGATCATCGACCACCAACTCATTTATCCCCGGTCTCTTGACAATCCACCAGTTATTCACGTCTTTGTAGGAGTAGCAAGTCACTTGCTGTTGATGAGACGATCCCCGACCATCTGGATACCTGCGGTGGGAGTCTCAGTAATCAATGATTGTCATCAGCCAAAGCCTCACAGTCCAGGCAATACTAAGTATTGACGACACGGGACGTTATTCGTGAAATCTTCATCCACGAGCGCGTCTCACCGTAATGGGTATACTTCGTTATGAGAATGCAACCAACAAGTTCTGCCGAGGGAATGCCGCAGAGTGATCTGAGAACCGTGAGCGATGTAACTCGGTTGTCCTGAAAAAGAATTCTTGGGCGTCATTGGAAATCATGACAATCGTTTCGAAAGTAGTGATTTGACGATCGTGTGAGAACATTCTCGAGTGCCCACCTTTTGTGATGCTAGCGAGCCCACCCTCGAGACTTGCTTGGAACCCACTGGTCATGATTGTATCGTGTGGTCCGGCTTTCGTCAAAATGCTAAGATGTATGTAGAATACTCCGATGTAGATCGAGAGGGGAACGGCAGCGAAAATCATGGCACGAATCACGGTGTGAGCTATCAGAAGCTGATCGGTTATGGATCGATCAGAAACCATATCCCACATGTCGCGTACCAAAATGTAGATTCCGAGTAGGAGCGATAGCCCGCCGACGTTCTTGACACTGGAAACAAATCGAGCTCTTGAACTCTGTTTGCGATTCGATCTGGACTAGATGAATCGACTTCGGTCTCGATCGAACTCTTCTCACCATAGCGCGCAGCCGTAGGAAGCCGCGGCTAGGATCAGCAACGTCCACCACGCTGGTCCGAAAACTTGATTCCGTGGGAGCTGTCGGAACTTCAACGTACAGAAAAGCCCGAGCATTGCGAAGAATATCAGAATTGCCTCCATCAGGACGAATCGACTCTGTGTCAGCAAGGCGGTGTCAGACAGGAGTAAAACACCGGCTAATGTTGCCGTGGGTTGTGAAAACCCCAACAGCAAACAAATTTTGTAGCACAGGGGTATCAGGAACGATCCGAATAAAGCCGGGACGAGACGTAGTGCGAATATGGGAACTTCAGTCGGGTATTCTCCGCCTATCCGTTCAAGTTGGGAATTCCGGAAACCGCAGAGATAGGCCACCATTGAAATTATCTGCTTGCCCAGCGGAGGCTGCGAATCGAAGAAGAACGTGTTCGATGCGTATAACGAGGCGTACTTGACGAAGTGCAGCTCGTCGAACCTGGAAAAACTTTTCGTTTTATGAACTCATTTCGTCGCCATTCGATCTCCCGGATGTGGAGCTCTATCCGAATTTGAATCTAACGGGACAAAATTTGTCATCATCCCAGAGATACGTACACGACGGATCGGGGGAACTCCAGGCGGTACAACCGCATTGCCAATGCCAAGACGAAAAGCACGATGGATGGACCATCGAGTGTGATTTGAATAGCAAATAGGTTCTTTTTTGACGTGAAGAACAGACCCTCATTTCTCCGTTTATCCTCAGCAGGAGTTTCTTCACAAGTGCTCGAAACCTGTTGAAGGATGAAGACAATAACAGAAACTTGTGGAGCTTTCAGTTTCAGGACGCTCGAAACTTGAAGCGGCAACCCCAAACAGAGCCGGTTCCCATGAAATTAGTTGATGACAAACCTCAGGGAGAGTTCCCTCTGTTGTGGAATCTACGGGCGGGATGGATGTTGGCACAATCTTCCGTTTTCGCACTTCTCCGCTACCTGCTGCCATTTTTTTCCTAGAATTGCACCGATTCCTATCAGCTGGACATCTTCAGAACTGTCTCAACACCCCGTTCACTTGAAAATGCGGCGACAATCGTCGTGGTTGTTTGGAGTCATTCAGTACTTGCTCCGCTGGCGATCCTTCAAATTCCGACTTCATCTGCTGTCTTCGTGGCAGCCGCAACAACCGGTGCTGGTGATTTAGGAAAGGGCGAGACACGGATCGACTGTCCGCCTGACTAAGTCTCTTCCGAAGAACATGTTTCATCTGAGAAGAATGTCCAATCGAAGATTTTCGGGTAAGAATCAAAATAGTGCCATCTTCTTCCACCCGTCGTGCACAGCTGTTTCAAGCTGTCATCTCCAACTCTCTAGCGCACGCTGTCCGGCTTCCTCGGTTCGGCCTCTCGCCCATTTCGAGGGAGCACTCTACCACAACCAAGAAAAGATGCTCTTTTAGCCCAGACACGCACTCTTTGGACCACCGTGTCCCTCATGCACTGTGCTGTCTCTTCTTAAAATCATCTGTTTAGAGTAACATCATGAATGTTGACTACTGAGCTGGAATTCCAGCTTTAGGGCTAATCGATTGATTGATAATTCGTTTGTTACTCTCTTACTCGAGCCCAGAACTCTGTGTCTGTGTCAGTTCTTTGTTGGTATCTCAACTGTGCGTCTACCAAAAGTTATTTTCATCTATGACGACTGCAACTCGGTTACATTGTTCTGTGTCTCAATGTGGAATATCGAGCTCGGAAAAGTTTCAAGAGGGAGCTTTCCGTCGCTCCCGTTGAGGGTACTTCGATAGAACCTCGGTCGGATCGACTGTTCCGACTGACAGCATTGTTGTCATCGTTGTTTGAACCCGGATCGCGCATACAAAATCTGCGAAACATCAAGAATTCTGTTCGCAACTCATTGGAGTTCGTGTAGAGAAGATCATGGAAGAACAGGAATATGATCACACGTTGACCGATGCTCACAGTTACCTTGGGGAAGGCTTCGAGGACATGCACGGAAGGTGAGTTTCGAAATTCCAGTCCTCAAAACTTTCCAGATTCAGAAATTATTCTGCTTTCCGAGGCAAGAGGCTCGGATTCCTCCAGCGGAATCTTTCTGGGAGCCCAAAGCCGGAATCAGAATGTTATTGCAACAATCCATCTATCTATATTTATGAATGACAACGGTTCGGGAAACTTCACCAAACTCGTTGGCGATCTCGCTGTCTCTTAATTTCTCCAAACGCGGTGTTCGCCTGGATTCCTGGCAAGCTAAGAGCTGCGGGCAATGCGAAATAAACATTTTCCCGATTGACAGAGAAAGAGACTGAGTCATTCCACACTCGTTCTTTCTTTTCCGATCTCCACTCTATGAGCGAATCGCTTTGAACCGAATTTCCCGTTGCCCGCGTTGACGACGATCGCTGTCTTGTCTTCTGAGTCCTTACAGAGAGGTTCCCACTGATCGAGGGCTCCTCTTTTTCAGATCGATTCTTGATGACAAATCGACTCATCAAATGCTGGTTCTCGGAGGACGAAATGTAACTTTGATACCCGGGGAAACGCTTCCTCTGCTCTTATATCATGACGAAGGTGAATCGAGGGAGATCAGAACTTGGATCAAAAGACACAAGGTTCGTCTGTTTTCCCTCTGACATGATCGTTATACCTCTGCTTGCCGCTTTTCATGTTCTCCCCTTTGCGACAGATGCCAATGCGACAGGACAATCCATTATGCAAGCTTTTTGCGATGAGGAATCCTCGTAGCTTTACAATGTGCTCGTCGTCGTCCTGAACGTCCACGGTTTCCCACACGTGGTCGTTGTAGAGCGCCATCGTCCTCCTGTGCAGGACTCATGAGAACATGCCTATAAGAACTCTCGGGTACATTCTTGCTATGCTCCTTCTTCTAGAATCCTCAAGCGAGCCGTTCGCTCCTTGTACCCCTTTTTTCGGTTGAGTGGGAGCTTGTCGTCGAGTATGTGATGAGGAATTCTTGAGATTCAGAGAGATCTCGCTCCTGTATCAACTCCAGTTTCTTTTCAAAGTGCTCTTTTAACAGAGAGATATCATTGCAGGTGTTCGGGATACTATACCCGCGACAAACGGTTTTCGGCACCACAGCTGACCTGCGCGGCTTCAGGGAAAACTGCAGCGAAGACGGTCACTGGACTCTTACCCTCAAGGCCCAAGGCTCACAGCGTTTTGAAATTATTGAGAAAAGGATCATATCGCAAGTGATCTTTATGGCTGAAGTGCGCATCCTGCCAGACATTAGATTGTTACCTCCGGCTCAACACCTGCTTCTAGAGAGGAACAGGCTGCAGAAAATGATGGGCAAGCTGACTCCTTATCCCGAATGTGTTTTCAATCAGTGCAAAGAAGAGTTACTGATGGAACAGATCAGCGACTTGATACAAGATATTCTTGGCAAGGTAAGAATGAGCTAATCCAGCGTTGAATCAGTGTATCAAGATCTCATTCGATCAATCTATCATCATGCGAAATTCGAAGATCCATGAGATAAACAGAGCGTGCTATGTCGAGTCGTTGAATCTAGAAAACAAAATCCACGACTCGATCTGATTGATTGAAAAAAAAAATCACTAGAAACTCGATGATACAGCCGAGAGGTCTGATTTGTTTATGGCACCAAATGCCATGTTGACTCGTGGTACCACGCGCTCGAGCGGTAGTTGGCGCCTCTAGCGGAGGGCCGGAGCTAGAGAAAAAAAATGTGATCTTTGACTGGGAGTGCATTTCCTCCTATGGCACCCCAGCTCGTTTTCCGTGGATTACATTATTTCGCGAGCTGACTTGAGACTCAGATGATTCTATCAATTTTTCGACAGAAACCACCTGTGGGAGACCCAGTGACATTCTCGTACTGGGTCGCAGCGAACCTTCCCATCAATGATCGTGATCGAAAAGTTCTGCTGGCGGCGAATTCGTCTCAAGAAAGGCTTTTCATAGCCAAGAACTTCCTCAGACTCAACTGTAAGATATCTTGCAAGGAATGCCGGACTCTGGTATCAACGAAAGAAAAAATGTTCAGCATGTCGAGTTCGGGTGCTCAGGTGAGTCGCTTCGACCAGTGGTGCCTTGGGAGAGAATATCCTCTGGGCGATCTTCATCGAGCGGAACAGGCTGCAGGGATTTACCTATAGATTCTTCTGTCATTTTCAGGGAACTTTTGTGAATGTTGGCGGCTACGTTCATGAGATGTTGACTGTTCGCGAGGTGGCTGACGCACGTCTTATCGGCCGTAGCTCTGAGGATTATTCGTGGTTCCCAGGTTACGCATGGACAATTTTCCTCTGTACAGGATGCGACATCCATCTTGGGTGGAGGTATGAATGATTGACGTCATGGAGCACAATTTGAACGCAACAAACATGCCTCGATTCTCAGTCGAGAATCATTTCTACTGCAGGTTTTCCACCGAGAAGAATCTTCAACCTAAATATTTCTGGGGTTTGACTCGTAGCGCGGTGACATTTGTTCCGTTCGATGATTCAAGACAGCTTGATGATGATATTGCGTCGAACACCACTCAGATGTCGAGAGCGTACCTCGTCGCCGAGGACGAGCCGGTAGTCTGGGAACAGGAGTAGTGGAAACGGTCTCGAAATGTCAGTTTCACCTCAGACCACAACAGAATGGAAAAGGTGATGAGATTCAAGTCGGAGTTGAGAATAAAGTTTTCACAAAAAATTTCTCGTGTCATTCATTTTTCGAGAACTAAATTCACGAATTGAACTTGTTGTCCTCTTCGATTAAAAGCTGCTAAATCCATCGTTCGGCCCTTTGTAGCGATCCGTGAAGAGCTGCTGGCAACGTCAAGTGAGCTCTATTTGATGAGTCTTGTGCTTCCTGCTTCTCGCGCTCTCATCCAACCTCATCCTTCCTGCCTCAGGGGTTGATAGACTCAACTTTTCCCACAGCATGAATTCCACGAGTTATTCCTAGCTTTGAAGTCACAGTCGGGCCTCCTCAAAAAGTCGGAAGATGTCTGAAATTCCTTTTCATTTTTGAATCTCACCATCGATTACGATAGTTCGAGTCCATTCACCTGTACAACACTCATGATTACTTGCGCTATGCTGACATGATAGATTCAGAGTGGATGATGCTATTCATTGATAATTCCATGGTGAAATGACCAATACAGTCGAAGTTTTTCAGAAGGGACGTGTGGGAAGATGGGGAGGATAACAATTTCTTATCTTTTCATAAATATCCGAGACTTTTTCTCGTCGGACAAAACGAGGAACCCTTCTATGACCGAAACTCAGGCGAACCTCCTATGATTAAAGTTTCCCGCTCTGAGTGAGCAAAATGAAAGTGGGAACGGGGAATCGAGAATATTCTCCCGTATGGGAAATTCTTTGATACGCATATCTTTCAGCGGTTCCTTTAGCGTTCTTTTGCGAAACCTCTGAAGAAGTTTTTCGCGTATTCGGCTACTTGGAAGCTCGAAGTGTCTCCCACAGAGTTTGCCGCTCTGATTATTATCGAAGAAGACTCATGACGTCGATTTCTCACCTTCTGTAAGTTGTGATCTAGTTGCTGGCGCTCCGCAGCTCTAGTTGAGTCCGTCAGTGTCACGGTCGGTTAGCCGATCGGAAGTCGTGGACCCGTTCGGGGTTTCCTTGGGCATTGTCGAAATCGGAACAGAATGAAAATGCGCCAGGGAACGCCCGAGCTGTCTCACGTTTTTGATCGCGGCTACTGCTTCGCATTCGAGGAGTCGAATCCTTTCGGTGAACGGTGGAACCCGACCAGACGGGATTGGATGAAATCCGTTGTGTTGGCGCTCCTCAAAACGGCGCTTCGGCCCAGTGAGGAGCCGTTTTCGAATAACACGCAAAACAGATTCCGTTATAGAAACTTTGATACACAGGCCGCTTACACGACACGAACAAGTGCCTCGTCTCCGACCATGGATGATTACGACAACAAAGCGTTAAATGTTGGATTAGCGTGCATGAAGCGAGCACGAGAGAAACAAAGACGAGAAATAGTTAATTCCATGGACGATCACGAAGTAAAAGCTCGAGCTGTGCACTCTTATGCAATATATTCTAGTCTGCGAGGGAATCGCTGTTCTTCGGATTGGATCCCCATCGTTTCATGCGAAAAGCATTGTTTTGCGTACTGTCCGCGGGCAGATCATTCTAGAAGAACGCATTTCGAGTTGGCTCTACCAATATTCTGGCATGAACCACGGCATACTGCTGCTTGCAATAAACAACCGTGTGCTACGGGCTTCGATGCTCCATGAGTTCCTAACTTAAAGCTGTCGCCCAGAAACGAAGCTTCAGGAACGGAATCAGCTTTTCCTAGTCATGGCCTGGCCGCGAGTTGGTGGCTTCAACTCGACCAATCATCAGAATGAACGACACAGTTAACCAATAACACACAACTAATCGCGAGATGATTGGATGCCAGCAGGATTGAAACGAGTCATGCTAAATCACGAATTACGTCTTCGTCAGTCAGTCTTGCCTTCTCGAAGTTGCCAATGTTGGTGTTAGTCTAGACTGACCAACTGGGCGTTGTGATGAACGTTGATGCGGCGGGCGGTGGGTCGTTGACGTCGTTTGGCTTGATTGGCCCGTTTAGAACAATGTTGCGGGATCGACAGGTGTACGACACCAAACGAGTTGAGAGTCGAATTGAATCATCCCAAGCTAGTTTATGTCGTCAGTGCTCGTGTCGAGCCAACAATGACAACAACTTTTACGTCAGAGGCTTGACATTGCTGTGGGGAAACATGATCAGTGATTTTCTCATATGATACAAAGGAGAAGTGTGCCGTGAATTGCGGAGACAGGTGACCAGATAGAGGCTCAAGAAAACCAGATATCTTCCTGGTTCTCGCTAACAAGCGGTTTGTGAGGTCGAGCATTTTTGTGTCGTCGTTAGTTTGTTTTTCGTTACGCGCCAACGTCGTGGAGGCATTCAATCAAATCTAAAGATATGGTTCAGCGTGAGAGGATCACAGGTGATTTCAAATGTTAGCACAGGTGATTCTCAGGCGGACACGCGTGCACAGGATTACGAATGTTTTTCGAACTAAACATTCAATAAGAGAGTTGAAGCGGACAATCGTCGGTCCTTCCTCATTCGATTCATGATCAGATGAATGAACACTCCATTTGAAATTAAGGATCGAAACTGTCACCACTGACGTCGGGGAATGTTTTAGAAGGAATCAGAAACTGGACATCGAGGAGCACGAGACTTCTTTTCCGAGTGGCATCGGTGCAGCGAAGTTTTGCAAGAATCTCGATTGCGGAAAAGCACATGGGTGCCGGCATGCACATTGAGCTGAACCCGTAGGAACGTGAACCTTCCTACACCGTGTGTCCCACCATCACCACCCCCGTCACCGGATGTTTCCACTTACTTGACACTTGACGTTTAACTGATGTTTGATTTAACGAATCGGTGATCGAATAGGTCTCCGAGCTCAACGCAATCCATTTTCAACTCAAATCCCTTGGATCGGAGCAACAGGCGTTCATCCTCGAGCGCATCGTCGGTCCGACTGACTGAGTGACGTTGCGTGGTGCTTTGGATGTCAGTGGCGATTGCAAGCGAACGGCGGGCGTCCCAAGCGAACGGCCAACGACCGCATCCTTCTTTCCCTCGTCCGCTCGGTCATTACTAACACAACCACTGCCAACTACTACTACTACTCCAGCACAGCAACCAACGGCAACGAACCAACCAGTCAACGAAACGACCGACCGACAGACCGACCGACCGACCGACCAGCCGACCTTAGCAGCCGCCGTTGCCTTCGCCGGCTCGGTCACAGAATCCCGTCCGTCAGTCAGTCCACAGACGGGCAGTCTGTCGCTCACTCCGGCCCAGAGGACCAACCCTTTGTCATAGAACCGTGCATGTACATCCGACCGACCCAAAAACACTGATCGAGTCTTCTCTCTTTCCGTGTCATGGTTCCTCTGTTCTCCTGCTGTCGTGGGGAGATCTAGGGGGAGTGTCTGAGAAACCTGATTTCGAATTCGATGGTTCAAACTCTGCCCTCCAATAGATCTTCGATGAGGCGTCGAGTTTCCACGGTGGACATCGGTTGGAAAGCATCGAATGGCGTCGACCATCGTCGGAGCCGCAGTGCTTTGTCCATGAGAACACGGCCAGAGTGCTTTGAACTTTCGCTTTCAGTAATAGCGCTCAACGCAACCACAGGCTTTTGCCAATCAGCTGATAATAATGGCAGGTTGTTGCATAGGAGTTTCGACATCCCACCCGGGAATGCCGTTCTTTTGTGAACTCTATGATCGCACCAATGTCCATGACTACGATGACTTCGAACTCCGTGGGGATTCTACACGCTCTCTGAAGCGGCTTCCAGAGCAGAGGGGTAGAGTTCCTCGGAGAAGAGTTGGAACTACGCATCCGCAGCCGATGCCGACATGAAATCACGCCAAACACTTACCTACATGAAGTTTCGAAAGTGACCCTACGGGAAATCTCCGTGGAACTGATCAGTCCATGAGTCTGGCTACGCCATACAGTGTACGTCGGCAAAGCAATCGGACGACCGGTAGAACTAGACGGCACCGCGTGCTGTGTCTGTCTGGCCGTCCGATTGGAAGGCTGGCTCGCTGGCTGACTGGTCGGTTGGTTACTTGGTTGAATGCTTGGCAAGGCATGGGTTGTTGTGCCGCTGCCGACGCTGCGCTGTAGCCGCAGCAATGCATTTTGGGCGCAGCTCTGAAAGGGTTGTCTAGCCGTTGCTGTCGCTGGTGATGCTGCTGCTGCCGCCGCCGCCCGCCCGGTTGATTTGTTCGGCGCGGTGCTCTGTCTCTGAACAAACGGACGGATGGACATCTACGCTACCATCGATGCAATTTAGCATCAGTCGACCGTACATCCTTTCCTTCGAATCGTCGCTGACACCGTTTATTGATTGAACAACTTGGATTCTTCACAAGTTTCCTTTCCGACAAGCCGTCCGAGAGCCGTACGATATGAGAGTGAGCCTCCACAGCGCTCAGTCAGGTTACCATTGTCTGGCAAGGGACCGCGGCGGCCTGCTCATAGAGCTTCTGCACAGAGCGGGCTTTTCCAAACGGCGTCTAGTCGAATGTTGACCCCTGTGACGGCTGAAAATCAACGCAGAAGGAGAAGAAAGACTACCAGAATAAGCGTTGGAGCCCCCGAAAACATTCCCCACAATGAGTCTCGGCAGTTCCAGTTGTTCGTTCTAACTCCCTTTGCCATTATCCTTTCAGTGTTCACGAGCAAGACATCAAGTTGATATTCAGTTGATTTCTCGAGGGTGTTTCCCTTTGTTGCCAAATCCCGGCTTGCAGTTTTTCTAGCCGGGTTTTCATGAATTCTTTTATTTTCAAATATCGAGGGCATGAGCGACATTGTTAGGTTTACGTTTCGCGACACATCTAGAGGCAATTCGCTGCAGGAAGTGACTTTAGATACAGAGCTTAAGGATCCGTCTTTCTACTCCGAGGAAGTTGGCGAGGCATAGTACAGGCCATCTCACCTCCAATTCTCATTATAACAGGGAGTCCACAGAGAAAATCCAGATTCTCTGTACAGAGCATTCTCATTCAATTGAAGAATTGCCAAAACTGCTCTGCCCACAGTAAGTTGTTCCGGAGCTGCTCTATGAGACGTCTGGGACCGCGTTCAATCTGATTACATCAGTATCGGTAGGTGTTTCTATAATAGTGGACGGACAGAATGAAGCCTCGTCATCCTACTTATTCATAGAGGAAGCCTGCATGGCTGTCCAAGCGGAGCCAGAAAGGATCGCGGATATTGAGAAAAACCTCGGCGGGAGTTCGCTGCGATCTCACGAGTCAGAGTCAAAAGAATCGAGTCAGCACTGACCATGTGTCGATTTTACGGGACTCGAGGATGAAAAAAAGAACAGCTCAGCATTGCGTGAGATCGATGGCGAACGATGCCGCAGATTCGAGCAACACAAGTTGCATCTGAGCGGACTCGATTGGCACTGTTCGGGTCGAGTATATTCGACGAGGAGCTGGTTCCAACTGTGGAAACCATTGGGATGCATGACGCCGCAACGCACATCTGACTCAGCTCTGAACATGGAGGAGCAATGAAAAACGAGGACAGAAGTTCCAACGATGGTCTTCTTTTTTAAATCACAAGCTACGACTGCAACGAAGGAAACGGCATTCAAGTTTCATCGAGGAAGGAGCGACGAGATCATTCGCTCGAGCTCCTCTCTGACCACAGGGAAGAGTTCATGAATATGCGCCGACGTAGTTCATCACTCGCAGCTGACGAGGAACTGGGTTCCGCTTGCGACAGTGAGGACGTATTCGTCATCTCGAAGACGCACTCTGCAGAACGCGTACCTGGAAGGAACGCGGGAGAGACGGGGGGGTCGCGGAGCTGATCGACGATGCTTCGGAATTTCCAGAATAAAGGTGGTGGTCACTATTGGCGCGGTGCACCTCGTTTGATTCAAATATAAACGTCCTATTCCGATGCCTGGTGAATCGAACCGCAATCTACACGGTTGCTGCGACCGAAAAAGCGTCGTGTAGCCTTTGTTTGCTGTGTCGTCTTGAGTTGAGGGTTTTTTTCTCGAACCTATATCGGCTTGTGGGTAACATCCAGTACTAACATCTCCGAATTAATGGTTTAGTTCGAGACACACTCGGAGCGGATTCATTCGATCCCTGGCAAACAGTCGCTGCCATATATGTTCTAAAAGGTTTCGCATGAATTCCTTGTCGGACCCCGAATGGGAATTATGCTCGCCGTTAGGCTTCCCGCCCATTCCCGGGGTGTAATTCGATTTTCCCTTCATTATTAAAAGTTTAACGTCTCTACGATATTACGGCAGTAAACTCTGGCTAGAATCTTCAGAGAAGGATTGGTCGGATCTCGACAGGTCCGTTCTATTTACGACGGAAGAGAGTGACAAGTTATCAACTCGATTAGTTTATAGAATCCAGCGAGGTAGTGACAAGTTGCGAAGAAGCCAAAGTCCCTGCTCCAATTACACATTTCCTTTCAAGACTCCAGATGCCTCAACCGAACTATCTTGTTTTCCTCCGCGTCGAGGTCCTACTTGGTGACCATCGGCTTGAACCTCGCTGGAAGCGCTGGTCACAATTTTATTTGTGAGCCGTCGGAGTTGTAGTTCGACTTCAACTGCGATTCCGAGACCCCGTCCGTTCGTCGCGAGTTGGTATGTCTATCCATGAACAGAAGTGTCGGTCGGTGGGTCGGTCAGTTGGTGCGCTAGACTAGACGTCTAGTAGTAGTCTGTGCATCGGTCCGTGTGTCTGTCTGTTGGTCGCGCGGTCGTTGTCTGCTGGCTGGCTCGCTCGCATGCCTGTCTGCGGACGGCTGACTATTTCAACCAGTCATTCGAGCAGTCAGCCAAGCAACCGACGGACGGACCGACCGACCTACCAACCAACCTGTACTAGTTCTTCTGCTTCTCGCAGCCGAATGAGTGAGCGAGCGAACTAGCGAGCGTTGCCACCGGGTCGATGCGCGAGGCCAGTGACCTGCGAAGGAAGAAAGGAGCCTGATAGCTGCAGCGAGCGAGTCAGCCAGCAAGCGGGCCAGCCGGACAAGCGCAGAGGCTGGCAGCTTGCTTGGTTGACTTCTAGCTAAAGCTAGCTAGCTAGCTAGCTGACTCGTTGGCAGGAGACAATGTCGTCATTGGAACAACGGGTAGGCGCGAGCAGGAGAAAGAGAAGTTGGATGACGATTAGAATCGTTGCTGGTGGTTATCGTCAAGCCATCGTTTTTCCTCCGTGCTCATCTTCTTGTCGACTCTGCTCAATTCTGGCTGGTCGTTGACGGTCAGTGCGAGAAACTCCAGAGCTGAGAGAGTGAGAGAGTAACCAACGAACCGAACAACCGATATCGGAGGTTGTCGTCTTCGACCATCCACATGCTACCGTAATCGACGATTATCTCCGCTATCAGCATCGAATGCTATCGAAAACTCGACCGCCTTGGTAAAAATCCCAATGACACACTTTCACTGATTTGTTTGGAATTTCTGATCCCTGGATGCCATGCTTGGATCTTCGGAATTCTCGATAACGAGACAGCTGTTTTCTCCAATGTTATCACTCGAGCGTCGTCTAGTTCGCACCGATGAGGGCATTGGACGTGCTCAACGTGCCATGCACGGAATGAAGGGCTCCATCAAGGCACACGATCTCATTGAGACAAGCATATTCTGCTGGTCGAGCCGGGCTCTCAGATTGACTCTGCTCTCACTGAGTTGAGAACTCGGAAACCTCTCATTCGACGTGGAACACTTCAATCAAGACGAATTTCACGGTCAAGTTCCGAAGACGATCATCAGAGAAGAACAGGAGACGAGAAATATGCGCGAAGACGAACCAAAAGAGGTCGAGACTATGGTCCAGGAACGGATTTTGCGCAGACGTCGTTTCAGCACTTCCCAAGCAGGTAGAATTCGCGTTCTAGCAAGAACTACCGATGAGTTTTTTTTTTTGAAGGGGTCGGAAATGCTCCATCCATGCCACTTACCCTCTGGCTATGGACTTACGCAGTAATGACGAAAATTCACGAAGCATAGCCCACGAGCAATAATAATTCGGAGAGTGGTCGGATCAGCGATTCTTAGCTGCTGAAGATCAAGCCAGAAGAACAAAGAACCTCTTCAATTCAGCGATGAATTTGGTAGAAAGGAAAGTTTTCGAGCGGTAACCGGCTCCTCATGATCTAAGGACTAATGCGACCCTGCACGCCTGACGACCAGCGAAGCCGATTCGCTGTGATCTGTACCTCGCTGTGCCTTGTTCAAATTGGTCGATTCCAGGGTTTCTTCTTTTCTGCCGACGAACCCGAGCCTGAAAATTGATTTGAAGTAGCGACCTTCACGGTGTTCCGGTGCGTGTCCAACGATGGTTCGAATGGGCCCGTCGACACTGTTCATTAACTTCAACGCATCGTCTTCAGTCTTTTTTTTGGCGAGTTGGGTGTAGTCCTGAGCTTTTCCCGAACTGAAAAAAATGGTGACACTCATCGGAGCCATATCGTTTCAACGGGCGTTCGTGTGTAGCCCCAAAAATCCGCCGGGAATTTCTTCTCGGGAACTTCCGGCAATCGGCGCCTCATCTTTATTCGGTTCCCAACGAATCGCGCGCGAAATGAAGGTGGTTGTTTCCCCTTGATGAACGAGAGCATCTTCCGCGTTATTCGCGCCCAAGAGCGCCCGCGATACGAGATCAGCAAGGCTTCCGGAGCTCGTCCGGCTGGGAAGTCAACACTCGGAGAGTTTGAGTTCTCTGAACGGAACAGCCTCCGTGGAGAGGAAAAACTCGGCCACCCCAACGTCAGTAGGAACTACACAAAAAATGCATTTTCCAAGTCTGGCCCTTGAGGAAAGATCGATGATGAGTGAAACTTCTCTGTCTTGACTGAATGCCTACGAGATTGATGATCTTACTCGCACGAATCATAACCTTCTTCGTGTCTTCAAATAATTTCAATGCAGAACAATAACGGTCTCGTGATCAAAGAGGACCCACTATGAGGTTCGTGTTTCTCTCAGCGGCTGACTGCAACATCATCCAATGTAGAATTCTATCCTCGCGGCTAAGTACGCTGCTCACTCATGGAGAAGTTTAGGAAGAAGAGAAGGCGAATCTTGAATCTTCGTTAAAGAATCTTCAATGTTAACTCAAATCAAGAGAGAACAATGCGAAGACGAGTTTGGTGACGATTCTCGTAGGAATAGTCTTCAAACAGAAAGATTCGAGCAAGTGACTGCTTCTGAACTGGAAGAAAGGACGAAGAGCAGAACACGAAAAAAAAACTGGAACGGTTTTTTGAGTCGGAGCTAGCGAAACTTCACATAAAAATGCGGAAGCTCGCGACATTAGTTTCTGGGAAGAGGAGTTAGAGTCTTCGACTCATCCGGTCGTTCGAGTTTCGCAAGTACTACAACTACAGTCTGAGCGAGTAAATCCTATCCGTCGCCAGAATGACACTCAAACACCGACTATGTCACGAATCCTGGGAATGTTGGTCCGCTGAGAAAATGCAGTCGAGTCCTCGAGATCAGAAGTGAGGAGATCTTCCAGGAACAAAGTTTCGGGTCTGCGATCAGAGTTCCGAAATCCCATCCGCGGACTTTCCATACAATGGCGACAACCTCCGGATCTCCCAGACTCGATTTACACGGCTCATGTTGCTTAGCCGGAAATTGCACAACAAATGTTTTCCATCAAATCTGAAGTTTCCATTGGGAGAGTCATTTGGACGTTTTGTTGATTCTTCTTTTGGGATCGGCGACAAGGGCGATGCGCGCAACTTCCTCTCAAGTGTTAGGACCTTGGAAGAGGCGTTGTGCAGAATTGATCGAGCAGACATTAAGTATCAAATGCGAATCCTGGAGGGGTGGAAAGGTGTGCTGCAATCGACATTCTTGAACCGTCACTTCCAGAACGGGTCTCGGTTCCAATGCGGAAAAATGTTCAGCCTACAGTGGGTTGCTTTTTTTCCTTTTTCGCCTTGAATGGCTAGGCTGACTCGTTCGTCTGTCTCACTCCGGCTGGAAACGTTAGTTCCGAGCGTTTTGCATAGGAGGTGTTTTCTTCTCCACCATGCTCAGATGTGTTCATTGTTCAGCCCCTAAGTCACTTCCTAAGCTTCCTCGGTTTCACTGGGCGGCTCAGTGAAGCGTTACTTCTAACTTCAGAGAGTCTATCGGCCTCACTTTCGGCTTCTTTCTGGTGACAAATCTTCACTTTCTCCCTTTCTGCTCCGAAACTTCGTTAGCCCCAATTGTGAGGGGGACAGATTCCGCCAGAGCAAAACGAACACACTCGTTCAGACATCAGTGAAACCGTGTGCGACACCGTACATCAAGTCTAGGATCCCTCAGTGGTGCTCCGCTCCTCATCTGTAGTTGTTATTCTTCATCTCGGATTCAATCAGTTCTCTTTATTCGACTCAGACAGTGAAAATCAGGACTGGAGGACTGGAGTTCGAATTACCCAAAGTGACGAATCGTGGAGCTACTCCAAGAGCAAGTGGTTCTCTGCAATGTCAGGGGAGCATATTCTTCGGAGATTTCTCCTTCAACCTAAAATTCTTCAATCCGAGGATATGTGACTGCTGATTTAGAGGAACTCTGAACTATCCGTGCCAAAATGATTGTTACAGCCCATTGGGTTGGCATTCTCGTTCTACACACTTTGGTTGGGTCCGCCGAGTCGCTCTGGAAACCTGAGAGTGTGGTTAAAATCATTCGACGGGTGGTTCCGGTCGCGCATCCCGTCCACGTATACAAATCAGTGAAAGTCCCGCATTACTACCCTGTCTACAAGCAGGTGCATGTTCCTTATCCTGTCAAAGTACCATATTGGATACCGGTGAAGAAGCACGTTCCGAAATTCATGCCGATCGCGAAGATTATCCCGCTGCCGAAGATCAAGATCGTGAAGAAATACATCGGAATTCCGGTGCCTAAACCCTATATCCGCCACAAGGCTCTACCAATCTACAAACCGGTGGCGTACAAGCGGACCATGTACGTTCCTAAACCCGTTAAAGTGCCACATGTCTATCCAATACACATCCATAAGGTGATCCACGTCCCGAAACCCTACCATGTGCCGGTTACTATTCCGATTTTCAAACCGGTTTACGTGAAGCGACACATACATGTACCCTATCCCGTGTACGTCAAGAGGAAGCATCACCGGCACCGGAATCACTATTCGTACGGGAAGCACCATAATCGCGGCTACCATTATTCGTACGGTCATAGTAAACACAAACCACAGTATGCCATGCACGTTGACCCCGGAATCATCGACACTCCTAAAAAGGACAGGAAGCCGACGTCGCCTCGACCTGTTAAACCATGGCACAACTTCGGAAAACCTGAGCAGAACGTCGCTGACGCTAACGACGTGTATACCGATCGTTCGCCGGATTACAACAACTTGCCGGTGAACTCGGACAAGGATTTCGACTCACGACGACCCCGGGACCCTCCTGAAACCTTCCAGATCACAGACCCAATGTCTGAGAAAGTCCACCGACGTCCCGACCACTCACATCACAGGCCTCAATACGCTGCCCACTCGATGCCGCAGGCGGTCACCCAAAACTTCCCCCAGGAGCCCGTCTCCACCCCTGCGCCGAGCGACGAGAGGAGAACCGGTAAGCTGGAGTTTGTGGATATGGGTTCCTCGAGACCAGGAAATCGAAACATGTGGGACAACATGATGAAGAAGTTCAATTGGATGGGCCGGAATTGATTCCGAACATTACGGCGCATGTGCGCCCGCTTCCTCGAAGGTTGGAGCTGAAGACCGGATTGTTGTTCAGATAATAAAGGATGACCCTTGAACTATTGTTTTTCAAAGATTTCATTCATTTTCAACCCGTGAAGGATGTATGCGCAGCATAATTCGGAATTATAGCCTACGTTCGATCCTGGATTACAAATGCCGTGGTCCAGCACAGGAAAGTTAATCTCGTGTTCTGTGGGTTTTATCGCAGATGTGTTCTCCGCAGATGACTAGACATTATGATCCCGGCTAACGAGAACTTTCCATCGACACGGAGTTGTCTAACAGTCGACTTTGCAACTGATATCGATCCGAGTACGTCCGGTCCTTGAGATAGCACCCGTCAACTATTTATCAGTTCCAGTCGTCTGAAAAGATGGCGTCTTGTCTCACGAGCACCCGAGATTCCCGTGGTGAATCAGGCCGTGAGCTTGGAGTATCATTTTCTGGTCTCATGATCAATTTCTCGAGCCATTTCGGACAACAACACCAAAGACCCTTGAAAGAATTAGAAAATAAAGTGATTTTTAGATGGCAGAACACACGGACATTGATGCCGATTCATGAGATCAGATCGAATGACGTGAACAGGCAGCTTACCTCAAATGTGTGGGCAGCCTCGCCTCCATCCCTCTCTCCCTCAATATCTTCATCCATAAGAGAATGCCTTCGTGAGAAACGCCGTGATCTCGACGTATCATTCTCAGGCGCCGTACGCCGCCGCAGCCATTTCGGACAACAGCAGCAGAGAAACTGGAATTAAGGAGATAGAACTTTGTTTGAGAGCTCGAATACCACTGAAATTCCAATGACTTCTTACCTTATGAAAAGAGGAAGTCAGAAGGAAGAGTAGAAGGGGGTGGCTCACCTCGCAGGTGTTCATCTGTCCTTCGATCTCTTCATCTAGGATGTAATTCACGCTAGAGGCTTTCTCGAGACGTTCCTCTATGAACTCCATGATGAGTCTCCTTTTCACGACTTTGTTCTCGTCCGAAATCTCTTTGATCGACTCATATGCGTCGATAATCACAGCGTATAACAAATTTATCACCACGCAGATAAACAGAATAACAAAAGAGTACAAATAGAATCTGGTGAACCACCAAATCATAGATGATAGATGATGACTAGCGTATTCATCTCTGGCTAACGAGAAGGTCGCAAAAATATCGTCACCGTTTGTGATGGCGTAAAGACATTCCATGCTCGTAGAAAAAGTTTTGAACTTCATGTGGTGGGGACCCAAGACCACCCATCCGCAAGTGGCATAGCCTATGAACAGAGTCATGGCCCCGATCAGAAACTTGAGGAGATTTGGCGTTGATCGTTTCAGGGTCAATATCAGAACATTGTACGTTCGCAGATAACCCAGGTATCGGATGACGCCGCACCAAACGAGCAGGAGCCCAGTTCCGAGGAGAACAGACGCGTACATGAAGCGCTTTTTCGAAATCATTTGCATATCAATCGTGATTTTAATCATTGTTCCAGATATTACTAGAATGTCGTTCAAAACTATTAGACATAGCCAGAAATCGACGAACTCGAGTCGATCTGTAAGCCCAAGACTTGTTTCCATGTGGGTGCGGAAGAACTCTTTGGTTTTCTTCGAGAGAGAGTAGCAGCGCAGTATCGAGCGAACGCAGAGGAATAACGAAACGAGACAAAGTTTTATGATGAATCCGTTGAGAGCTTGTCTTGCGAGCAGTTCGATCGGACGCGTGCTCTCATCAGAGATTCTCTCGCGCTCGTTCGTTGCACTGCCGACCTTGAGAGAAATCTGCAAGATATACACATCGCTTGAGTCAAACTTCTATCACGAAAACTTCTCCTTACGCAGATTCGGTTATCGTCGAACTCCTTCCATGATTTCAAGATCTGGATCCCATTCCCGACTCACCTTGATCATCCCGTCGTGGAGGAGGTTATCGTAGATTACGCTAGTGTCCATTTGATAAGCGACGAAATAGTCTTGGATAGGCCGGGAGCGACGATAAACGGTTCTCAAGGTGAAGTTTATTCGCGCCGATATCAATCTGCGAATCAGAGGACAGCTTGACTCACTCGAACTGAAGAACTTTCCCAATGCGGATTCCTCGTTCTCGAAACACGCTATAGTAGACTACCGATGAAACCAGTTAGGTTCACTGGAATCCGACAGCCTCCACATTGAAGCTAGAGATAATCACAGGCTTCAAAAACCACTACCGCAAGCTGCTCTAATACGGAGGTAGCATTTAGACATGGCTCACCGTTGAAGATCCAATGTTTCGGCAGTTTCGTTCAAGAATTTCACAATGGAGAAGTTGTCATAGCTTGGTGGATCCACGAGTAAACACCGGTACATGACCTTAAAATGGAACTCACTGTTATGGGGGTGCAATTTGGCTAAGGAATGCAAAATGGGCTGCACAGCGAGCTTGCCATGTACATACTTGTGGTGAACTTGTACCTTATTATTGAAACTTATGGACGAGTTGAACGGAAACACTCTCACGGTCTCATAGTACTGTATGCAAAGCTTCGGGGGAACCAGGGTTCCATTCTCGGAGTTGTATCGGAAAGAACCTAAAATGCGTTCCTCGGTCATTAGCAGCGGTATCTATTTCGAGCGCGATTGAAATAGATTTAGGAGTGACGAGGAATTCGTCTCTCACCAATCGGTTCCTCGGTAACATTTGCGTATCGCTGAACAACGGTGTCAATGCTGTCGAAAAGTTCCGTTAGCGTGTACACTGCGTAAGGACCGTCCGTGGGCGGATAGAAATACACATCCCGTATGGGATCCCAATCTGTCAAAAAATATGCCTGCAAGTCAGAGAAGATCTTTAGTGAGTATTGGTATTTTTTCCCTTCTTGGAAAAATGTTAGCGAAACAGCTGTTTTCCATTCGGAGAAAGAATGGAAAATCAAAGGTTTCAATTTTAAAGCACGAGATCATTAACCTTCAGGGCGGTGGCCGTAGCGGCCTCTTCCTTGTAGAACTGTGTGTTGTCCATCCCGAACAGGAGGATTTGGAATGTCACAAAGAAGATTTTGAACACTTGGAAGATCAACTTCCAGGGAAACACTCTTCGGTAGCGCCATTTTTCCAAGGGACTCATGAAATGGTATCGAAGTTTCTCCTGGAATGGAGCGAGCAAAACGGTAAAAGATACCGACCGGAATCCTGGAAGAGGGATTAATGAAGAATTGAAGACTCCGCAAACCTTTATGTACAGCCGTATATGATTTGGATCGGTGAGGATCTGCTCGCGAAATTCATCTCCATCAGAATCTGGGTCCTGAGACGATGACGATGAAGATGAGAGATCAAAGGACAAATTAATGGAGGAACCCCTGGAATTGGAATGGAGTTAGAGTTATAAACTCCGCCCATCTGATTCCTCCAATGCGAAACCGCAACTCCTTTTTCGCCCCTCATCGCCGTCGGTGACGACCAGTGCCAAAATCGAGACTCTCACCTGGAATGTGTGATCAAGTGTTGGCGAAGTTGTGCATGGAAGCCGGGATCAACTTGGTTCTCGAGGTCAGTTTCTTCTGTGGCTATCTCAGATTCTTCGACTTCATCCACCGCCTCGGCTGCAATTCCAAATCATTGTTCATTGTCGTCGACTTTTCTTAAAGTTCCCATCAGCCATCGAGATCGCGCGAAATTAGAGAAGCATTGTCACGAATGATTACGAAGCGACGGTGAAATCGACACCAGAGGGAAATGATCTTCGTCACGTTCACACTGCATCTACGACCTCTCTCTCAGCGATCCAACAAATGTGGGGGTGTTGCATGTTGCAGGTTTGCCGGAGCGAGTCGCTTCACAACATAAGAAAAGTCACATTGATGACTTACCCTCTCCATTCTCAAGAAGATCGGATGATGACATAGTGATCACGATCTAGGGACCCACTCTGAAAAACCCAGAGTTTGATTGGATTCGACGCAGGGCCCTGCCGTTCACTACCTTATCTCTCTACGAAGGCCGGATACTTTCGAGTTTCAGCACTTATCGGAGCAATTACACATCATGTCACAAATCACACGAATATAACATTCGCTCCGAGGCCACATCCTTAGGCCGTCAGTTTCGTCGCTTTCTGCATTCCAGATTCGGTTGCAGAAAAAACTGCGGAGCATGGGAATTTCCTCTCGAGACAACTCACGAGCCTAGAGCTACTCCGGAGCACTCTTGAAGACAATCTATCACCTACACAATAACTGCCATGAGAAGTTTCAGCTGGAGTGTGTGTGTGTGTAACAATTGTCCTCCCTAAACCAGCTGACGCAGATATAGAGGATTCTCATGGCCCAATCCGCTGTCTCTTCCTACGACAACCACAACAGCAGCAGCGATAGACAAAGTTTCGCTCCTCCTCCTCCCTCCATTCCGCCGGTGAGAGCTCACAGAGAACCAAATTCAAAATATTGGTGAGTTTCACCACATTTCTCTCGCCACATATTGTTACACGAGCGTTTCTGCTTGAGCATGGAGGACAATGGAGCGTGTGGACGTTCGATTTTCCAAAACGGTGGAAACAACGGATTCTTCTGAGTGGGGTGTCTTCACTTTACGTTACAAGATATCTAAACTATGGGACTGGTGGAAAGTGGTTGGAGACTATCCAAATCGCGGGCTTGGTAGTCTTTGATGGCAAACAATTCGTTAGACAGCGCCAATCCGCGGAAAATTTGCGAAACGGACGTGTCAGAGACTTAGTGAAGAATCCAATGACCAAACCTGAGGGGAATGCGAATATGAATGAGAGAGTTGTCATCTCCTCCAGCGCTGCAGAATTCGATGAAATTAATGAGGAAAGTACGGAAATTCACATTTTTTGCAAATTTTCAGCACAAATCATCATCAGTTGCAACAGTTGACAACTCTCATGGACAGAGATATGTATACGATTTCGGGGTCGGCAAGGAAGAAGGAGCTGAAGGAACTGCGTTCCCTGTTATTCAAAAATTACTGTCTCTCGGGCGTGCGTACCGTAGAAGTGAGAGGAACGAGTCATGGAAACTGACCGAATATCATTCTTGATGTAAGGCACGGTAGAAGACCGCGAGCAGCTGACCGTACACCGACAGCAGACCACTCGACCCATGACGATGATGATGATGATTTCTGCTCAGAGAAAGCAAAACAGGGAAATTTTCAGGCTTTCATATTTTTCCAACGAGACGGTGTGTCATCGATGAAAGATGACTACAATGAGGATAGATGAGTTCGCTCTGGAAATAAACTTCTCCAATTTCAGAAGAGTTATTTTACATTGAGAATGCATGTCTTGACCGAGAAAAGTGGAAGAAGAAGAAAGTTTATTGAACGCGAGTCATTTCCTCTCCATGTCCGCTGGCGAGCTCTCCTCTTCGCTTCGATTTTTAGTCGTTGCCCCACCGAAAATTCTGCCACCATTTTCTGCGGAAAGATTCTAGACCTTCGATCAGACTTGCGATGTGGGGTCCCGACCCCACTGGTGGGCCCGGTGCCTCTCAGAGAGCCTCGAGCCCATGGAGACTTTTTCTCTGCTGCCTCCCCCGGTCCTGCATGAGATGCTTTTTCTGGCCTGAGGCGCGGAGGTTACCGATGGTCCTTCCTCCCGAAAGCTGTTGTTCGCTCGGCAGTATCATCGTCTGAGGTTCCTGGACTCTGTCCCTCAGGGTCATCAAGTGAATTAAAATTCGGTCACGGGAGGTCGGCTCATGTTCAGTCGTTTACGTTGATCTCTTCTCACTAGAGACACGGTCCACGATCGATGGAAACGCCCGACCTCTCTCACAAGCAGCTTTTTAGCAGACGGAGAGCTGGAGAGTCGGGTTTTCGAGACTAATTATGAGAAGATACATTCCAATAAATGATGCTGGAGTGACTTGGAGGAGAACCGAGTTTACTGTACTTTCTCTACGGTTTCTTTTATTCGTCGCCAAGTGCGAGACCTGGCTATCCGTTCGACGTCGCCGGCCTCGAAGGGAGTGCCGCATGTGCTTCTACTTGCAAGAGTCCGCTCAACGAGCCGGATCAGTCGGTCCACCCCACTTCGCCGCCGCCGTTTCGCCGCCGGCCATTTCGCCGCCGCCGTTTCGCCGCCCGGTCGTTTCGCCGCCGGATCGTTTCGCCGCCGGGTCGTTTTGCCGCCGAGACCAAATGAAATAGTAAAGACGGTTTCTCGCTTCTCTGAAGTCGCCCTTACCTCTTTTTAGACACTAAAAGCCACCCGAACATTTCTGATAGAGCACCGTGAGGCGAGGTCGCTGATAAGAACACTCGGATTTCGCTGAAACTTCATCAGCGTGGAGTCTATTGTTGAGGGAGAAAACTCCTCTCGGGAATTTTCGGTTCGGATTCGCGGAAACGCGCGGATCTAGAGATATGACCATATGAAAACAGTGCATTTTTGTATCGAGCGGAGCGGCGGCGCACACGCGTCAGCAAGCTACCAGCCACGATTGCCACGATTTCCGCGGGGCTATTATGGCTATTCACCATATTATTGGGCTCCTCGCTTCCAGGCGCTGGCTTTCCGGACTGCTCACTCGCTTCGCTCGATCGCCCAGAATCTAACCTAACCTCACCCAATCATTGGACTTCTTGCTTCTTGGCACTGGCTTTTCAGAGTGAACAGAGGGACGCGATTCATGATCCTCACATCGAGTCCGGCGGCGAAACGACCCGGCGGCGAAATGGCCCAGCGGCGAAGCGGCGGCGGCGAAGTGGCTGGCGGCGAAACGGCGGCGGCGAGGTGACCTGATTCGCTCAACGAGCCGGATCAGTCCATGGCAAATTAGCGCCAAGCGTAGCCATGTGGAGCAGGGCCGCTCGAATATGATTTGTGAAGGAAAACGTGAGCGAGGCTATGAACTACACCGAAGATGGAATCAGAGACTTCCGGCATGTTGTGATGCAGTCAATCGGCCAGCAAAGTCGAACGTCGGTGTCTTTCGGGCCGATCTCTGAAAAACAAACCGAGGTCTTTTAGAGTCTTGGTCCGTGCGGCGATCGGCGCCGCATTTATGTTCGTCGTCTTGGGTGGCGTTCAATTTCAACGAAATTTTGACAAATAAGAGCGCTGAGAGACACTTCAAGGAGAGAATGGCTCGGGAGCAAAGTGTCCGGGGTCCACAATGTTTGCGGCTAAAACGCCTGGAGCGAAAAGTTCTGAGTCTCTCTGACGGAATTCGTTCAGGAAGCTCATTGCCGTTGGTCATTTGGTCTAAATTGGTCAGAGACTACAAGCGGCAAGAGAATGCCAAGAACTC
The DNA here is from genome assembly GCA_021527715.1 of Neoseiulus cucumeris. Lineage (NCBI taxonomy): Eukaryota > Metazoa > Arthropoda > Arachnida > Mesostigmata > Phytoseiidae > Neoseiulus > Neoseiulus cucumeris. Next base: position 457,320 of record JAJSRV010000005.1, on the reverse strand, counting down.
TCTGAGAGACGGGGACAGAGGGGAGAACCTTCAAAATGTTCACCTGACCAGCTACAACGGAGCGACTCCTGATACAAGGAGGAGGAGTAAACGTCTGGGGAACAGAGCCAAGGGAAGAGATAATGCACGGCAGCCAAATGGCGGCGAGACAAACGAAACCGCCTGCAGAATAATAATCCGCGTCATCATCACAATAATCTGAACCAATCCAAAGAGTGACATCGCCGCTTTCTCGTCAGCTCGGCAGAGATTCGAATACCCTGAAGGAACCTTTCATATGAGGAACCTTTAAGATCACTGGAATGTCCGGCGCAGACGAAACCTTTCGCAAAAGAAACCTTTCGCTAAATATTGGAAGTTTCTTCTATGCGAGGCTATATAAACGAGAGCTTCCTTTCCAGAAAGCACAATATCCATAACTCAAGGTGGAACTCCATTCTGCTGCCCATTCCTCTCGCTGCGATTCTTCATCCAAGTATGTCGTCGTCCTGGAGACGACGTAAGCAAAACACTTACAACCGTGTTTTGATTCTTTGAAGCTACGATTGCGTCCCCAGTCCCGACTAGCCATGGAGAATCGTGCGTTGCGGTACGTACTTGATCTGGCTCAATCCGCAAGAGATGAATCGCGTTGTAGAATTTTGACACGCTTTCAAATCTGTGTCGATCAGGCGTTATCTTGTATGCCGCTAGCGCAGTCTTATCGAGGGAACAAGTGGCTCGAGCATTATAGGAATCTAGATTGAACCGATACGAGTCGAGACTCCCTTCCTCAAACAGGAACTTCAATAGGCTCGAGAAACCGGAGCTCCTGAACCTGCAATCACAATGCATCCACAGAATTGCTCATCTTCTCATGTCGACGAATGGATCTCACGCACAGGCATACTCGCAGGAGCGATCCGAAAAGAGTTCGGATGCGGTGAGTTGAGTCGTGATCAAGTTTGAAAATTGTCTCGGCTGGCACCAAGCATCCTCCTGCCCTCCATCACATGATGGCTTGCGCATAATCTGGCGGAGCAAGTGGGCTTCTAGGGCGCCGAACGAGCGAGATGGGTTTTGGAGACCGGCGCAGACCAATGAAGGCTCAAAATACCGCTCGGAATGGTCCGGCTTTCCTCCCTTCTGGCTACGCTGAGGCCGTCACGTTGCCTCGCGGAGGTCGAGGTTGTAACCTTTCTTCGGCCTATTCATTGCTTTCAGCTCGTCTTTTGCAGATTCTCGCCCCGCACTTCGAGAATCTACCCGCTGGACTTCTCCAAGAACTACTAGAAGCTTGTATGGCCGTGAAGACGCCAGATGGATTCGTTCGTTACGCTCAAATCGCTTCTATTGTGAGAAGCATTCAGTTGGACAGGTTGAGTCTATGGAACTTCCAAACGACGGCTAAGGATTTTTCTCTGATTATGAGAAAAACCAGGGGCAAATTAAAGGTATCTTACGCTCGCAATCATTACCGACGCTTTTCCTAAATGCTGGCCAGCTCAATTCTCGTGTTGGTGTCCGTAGGAGCTTGAGGTGGACCGGGTGGGGGTTTGCGGCCGAACTCCGGAAGTCATCACCAGAGCGTTACATTGCGTCGACAGACTCATAGAGGCCAACTGTGTCACGCTGACGCGGGTCACGCTCGGAATTGCTCTGAACGATCTGTTGATCCTCTCAGCCTTACGAAGATTGGAACAACTAACATTGAATTTCCACTGTGCCTATCAACTCAACGAGATTATCATCAAGAATCGAAACCGGGGTACGTTTCTACAGAGCCCATAAACCATAGAATTGAAGTCTCATGGGTTGTCCTCAAGCTTCAGGAGGGACTTGCGGTTCGCAACTCGTTCAATGTTGGTTGACTGTATCCACAGATCACATATGGCCTCGTCTCCGTGTTTTCCGTTACGGAGATTTGTATTCCGCGCCTACTCTGCGGTTCACCTGCCATCTTTTGGAGAAGTGCCCTCTATTGAGTTTTGTGGATGCCGATGTTTCCGACGCCTTGATCCGCCTCCATGAGGATGAATTTCTGAATGATGGAGTCAGGAAACGCTATCCTCGCATCGACAAAGTTTCTTTAGGATGCCTTATCTATGGCTCCGAGCAAGGGAACACTCATTTTCGAGGTATGCCAAGCTCTGTTCGAATAGGTCGCTGCGGATCAATTGTGTTCTTCCCCAACAGCTATCTCTAGTTCTTTCGTTTTCGCAGTGGCGTCAATGATTAGTGTCCAAATCGCCGCTGAAGTTTTTCCAAACCTTCGAGAGCTCGACATAATATTGGACAATCACGACTGCATAGTTATTTTGAACCAGTTTGCTCACCTCTCGCGGCTACGCATGAAATGGATCGCGAGGTACGATCTGGGAGATTACAGCAGGAGTCTACAGATGATCCTGTTCGAGGTAAGAGGAAGCAGCGATGTCGACTGATTAACAACCAGAGTAAAGTGATGTTGAGCGGAGCTATCCATCTCCAGATGGGCTGCCAACTTCAAGAATTGTGTCTCCACGGCTTCCACGGGATCGACATCCATGAAATCTCTTCTCTCTGTCCCAATTTGGATTCGCTAGGAATCGTCGAATGCGCATCTCTGAACCACTCTGGGGTGAGCCGATTTCTGGAAAATTACTGTTCTGGTTCTGTCATGTGTTGGCGACCCATTATTATGACACAGCAATGTATTACAGTTCAAATTCAATCCATTCGAGAAACTGAAACGGTTCCGTTTCGTGCCTCCGACACAATACACGGCAGAACGAGCTGACCGGGATTTCATAACGCTCATCAATGGTGAATACAGATCAATCAATAATTCCATGTATGAACATATCGGCTCTCTGAACGAAATCCGTCTAACGGACGTATGACTTTCGCTCCCGAAAACTGACTCCGTGTCTTAACCATAGGCTCGGAAAATCTCGAACAATTCATTGTGGAGTTCGTTCGAGACGGTGATGAGTTGATGAAAGTCATTTGCGATGTTTTACGAGTGAACTCCTTCAAAAAAGTGTACATGGCTGGTGAGTTCTGAGCACAATTCTCTTCTTGTCGAAGTGTCTCTCAGCACCCTTCGGCCGATAGCGAGAAACTTACACTCGAGTGAGTGTGAGCTCCTGCTTTAAAGTTTGCTCTTTGATTTAAAAACATGAAGATCGTTCCGGGACACGATGGGAATGAAGCTTGGACAGATGAAGCTTGATTGCATGGATACTGCCTCTGAATCCTTGCCTATTTTTTCCCTTCAGGACTGCATTTCAGGACGACTCCTACCGATTCGATGAAGGAAGCCATTGTTGAACTGGTTACAGCGTGCAATTCCCTACAGTTTCTGACCGTTGGAGATTTCGGCTTGATTGAACTCTTGAGACAGCGTTTCCCACGGATCAAAACTCAATATGAATTGCTCTACGTAGGTCTCTGAGAATCGAAGGTTCACCGCGATCATGTGATATACATTGCATTTCGAATCGGCTCCCTCAGGTCTATCGACGTAAGAATTTTCCTCGTCAATAAATGATTGTTGGCGAAAGAAAGGAAGCCTCATTCGATCAATAACCGAGGAGAATATAGGAAGGGTGGAGAGGTTCTGTCTGGCTCGGCATCCTGACATACTCACACGGAGCGGGATTCCCGTTCGCCGCTCTACGGTCGCCGCTATTGCTTCGAAGTCACTCACTGATGCTTATCCCGGATTCGAGTGCTTCTTTTCCTTGTAGTTCTGCACTCCTGCAGTTTAACAGTCTCGTGTGGAACATCTTGGCGTCCCAAGGTAACAAATTTTGGCAACATGCTTCCACGCAAGACAAGGGTGCCAAGGATTTGGACCAAGGCTCGACGGGTCCGCTTAGTTTCAGCAGGGATCATCATCATCAGCGCTGTCTACAGTATCGTCTGCTATCGACGTTTGCCCAGAGAGCATAGCATCTGGGCCCGGTTTCCCTCATTTTCCGTCAGCCGTTTCTCGCGTTCCTGTGGAACGTGCAGTTGAGAAACCGGTCCTCCCCTACCGAAGGAACGACCGTTCCTCCGTAGCGGAAAATCGGACACCTACATAGCAGCAGCTTACATATGACATGTGATGATTGTAGATATCTACCATGGCTGCGGAAACGAAAAATACCTCTTCAGTATTCAACCGGCTCGCCGCGATGATTCTTGCCGTTCTGTATAACTTGCTCACATTACATCAGCTTATTAGCCATGCGTTTTACAAATTGAAGCATAGTGTCCGCTACCTTCGGGAAGGAAACTCAGAGAAACTTCTGCGCGTAAGTACTGATCATCATCATGTCATCATTGAACGTATTAGAGTACGAGCATTTCGAGCTCACAGTCATAACCACCTGTAGAAACGGTCGAATGTTCATTTCTTACAAATCGGCTTTCTCCTCCCCAAGAGTTTACAGAACAAACCAGATCACTTGGCACTCGTCTTCAGTGAAAGCTCGATACGTTTCCCGGACATCGCGAAATTGGTCTCCTGGTGCTCCGAAGCCAACATCAGATACGTCACATTGTACGAACCAAGAGGTGGGTAGATAGATCGATCCAGTTCTTCTCCGAGAAGAATTCCGCGGAATGCTGCGATTGAGATTCACAGTAAATATTCATTCCCAAAGGTACCCTGAAAACCTCGGTGGATGAGCTTCTTCAAGCTGTCGAGAAACTGGCGCGGAATAAATTCAAAGTCAAGATTCACTTCTTCAGCCTAGATGGCTATAAAGAAATGGGTTTGTTTTTCAAATTTTCGGCGCCCCTAATCGATTTCCCCGTCCCAAAATGAACATTTCTCAACTTGTTTCCGCGTCGGATTTTACAGCAACGTTGAACAACGTTCAACGCGAAATTCACGTTCATTTGGCGGCAGCAGAAGACGGTCGCGGAGCAATTGTTGAGGCCGCAAAGAAACTGCATGAGGTTCAGAGTGGAGTCACGATGAGAAATGTCGACAACATGCTAAAAGGTTATTGCTCACTGTACACGAATCTGAAACATTTGTTCCGGAGACAATCGTTCGTAGCAGAGCTGAGGCTTTGAAAGGAAGAGACGATTCTAGCGGATCGGTCCTTTTTCAGTAACCTGTGATTGGCCAGAGCCTGATCTGCTCATACGTTGTGGAGGTATCAACTCGCACCTAGGATTCTTGCCCTGGGCTCTTCGTTTGACGGAATTCGCGGATCTTTACTCTCATCATCACCTCTTCCCTAGCGAGTTTCGCGACATTCTAACAACGTTCTCGCGCACAGACAGACGGTGCGGCCGTTGATTCGTTGTTAAGGCGTTAGTTAATGTTGAGATTTCTTGTTTGCTCCCGCCTGTGAACTGTAATATATGGATGGAGATAAATGGGGATGTTCATTGAATTTCGCATCGGAGACGGTTGATTTCGTAGTCGCTGCATCACAACGACCAGGATCACGTTCATTTCGGACATCCGACCTCAATTTCATTCCAGTACCTCGATGATCTCAACAACACTTGGAGCCCCTACCAGGCTCATTGCGCGGTCATCTCAATTATACTCATCAGTTTTAACGTCAATGAGTCGATATATTCGATGTAAATAATACGAAATTCATTCCATTAGCTCGAGATCCCATCGAGGAATCTTTCTGATGCAACTAGAATTGATAACACCACCCGGACTGACACCGTTAACCACGAAAATTTTTGTGGCCAATGCCTTTATTCATTCGCGTGGAGCCCTTCGGTTAGAAACAAGTATTCTGATCTACGGACCTGAATCGAATCATCGATCAAACGTTGTATACAGAATTAAATAATACGATGACTCAGCGAAATATGGGTCGATGGAATTCACTATTGCTCGATGAGTGGATGAAGAGTGGAGAAAGTGCTTGCTGCAAAACAAAAGAAAAATGGCAAAAATCTCATTCGTTCCCTAGAGTGTAGGAGTTTTCTGCCTGGGGCGTTTTTCGATTTGAGAGAAGTTCTCTCACTCTTCCCACTTTCCTCGGGAAAAATGCTCGAAATCTGAATAAGTAATTCTCTTGTTTCTGATCTGGTGTTAGCGCGCTTTTTCCAGCGACTGATTCAAAGCAATCAAGCGCCCACCTAATCAAGCAATAAGGTCAAATGAACCTACCTGCATTCGGAGCTCAGAGTGCAAGACATGTGATTTACCTTGGCATCTCGCTTTCAATCTGTTTCTATACAACTTAACGCCTCTTTCGTTCTCTGCTATAGTCACGTCTCCGTCTTCTGTCACGAGAAACGTCCCTCGAACCCCTGCGGTCTCGAGACCTGTCTCTCGTGGATTTTCTGTCTCGAGATCTATCCCTCGAGCTCCTCCTGTCGTAAGACTTGGACCTGTCTCGGCGACGGTCTCGACTTCTCGACCTAATCAAGCACTTATTAGTGACTTTGGAGTTGTTTTTTTCGTTCTTGTTGGTTCAATTCTCGTGCATCCCGCCGGTGTACTCTTCAGGGATGTTCTTTGCTCTGATCAGTGACCATTCGACTGATGATAGTAAAACAATTGTCACTCGAATTGGAAAATACCTTTGACGACGCATTCTACTACCCGACCTGCCTCTCCGGTGATCATGGCTGCGACTCCGACTCCGGCTCCGAGAAGGCGAGTCTCTCTTTTTCCGAGTATGTTCCCGGTCCCGCGACCTACGGAAAATTCAACACCCTCAAATTCTTGGCCTTCTTCTCATCACATTCTGTATCCGATCGATCCGGTTACCATTCATAACAGTTCGTGCCTGCATGGGCTTTCAGGAGTATCTCCAGATTGAATAAGAAACGACACCCAATGCTACAACCATCAAATAACCCAACTGAAGCTTTCATATCTAGCAGACCTTCGGCGATCCTTTTTGGAACTTCTCTTCCGTTTGCTGCTGGATCTGCTGTTCTCGGAACTAGAGCTTCGGGAACTATTCCTTTTTGTTTTCTCTCTCTTGCGGTGTTCCTTCGTGTGACTTCGCGATCGTGAGCGCCTTTTTTGGTCAACATCTGGAACCCAGCAAAGAATTCCCAATGAAAAGGGGTTGAGGGAAGGGTTCGTTCCAAGAAACAGCCCTTCATGACTAAATATGTAGCTTTGAGATAATGATTTCAGGGCGTAGTAAGCTCCGGAGTTGCGGACGGAAGGACTCTGACCTCTGCTCAAGACTCGGTCTTGGCTCTTCTCTGAGAAATCGGCTTTTCGGATCACTTTTGGAGACCTCGACGCGGAACGATCGTCTCTCAATTTTTGAGCAGGGATTTTCGGAGACGGCGTCCGCTCTAGTGTCCGGCTACCATGGTTGACAGGGCTAGGCGAATGCTCGTGTTCTTCTCCGTTGAGCCTCCGCTGTTGTTCCCTCTCTTTCTCGTCGAGAGTTTTCAATGCGGATTCTTCCCATTTTCGGAATTCTTTGCGGCGGATTCGGATGCGCTCATCCAGATCCGAATTATCATTGTCTTCGTCTTTCCGACTCCTGGAACCACGACCTTGATCTTCGTCGTCGGAGATATCTGAATCGGAGTAACCGGCTGCGTTGACAGGAAGAACAGGCGTTAGAGTTGCTGATATGATCTCCGAGGAACATCAATGATCGATCGATGCGAGAACAGGAAAGAAGCAATTCTTAAGGCTCACCCAATCCCACAATGCTGGCCAACGCTGTCGTCACTTTTTTCGGCTTCGTGGACACTCGGTTACGTGCGCGACGGATTTCCTCTTGAGCAACTTCTGCCGTCTCCGATTGCAAAACCGACATCAAGATCTCGGTCATGAGTCTCTTCACCTGGAAACGGAGGGATGAATTCTCAACAAGTGTCAGTAATCAAGCAGCCGCACTTCATGGGATCAGTTTCTGTTCCAAAAGGAGAGAACTCGAATACATGCACTCACGTTGAGCGCAAACTGGAGTTCCTTCTCTTCGGGGCTGAGGAGTATCAATTGGGGGCTAGTTTTCCGGTGGCGTCGTTCTGAATCAATCTTGTCGACACGTGAACTCGAGTCCTCTGCTTTTGCATGAGACGGTTCCACGTCCGGAAGCTCCTCGTCGGACTCTTCTTCTCGTCTTCTCTCGTTTCTCGTCCCTGGATCGTCCTCAGCGATTTCTTCTTCATCTGATCGGAAATCGCAGAGTTAATCTCCGGTGTCCCAGATTTAGTTCTACGCTAGTTTAGTCGAAATCGACCTCAAGTCTCATCTTGCGCCCGGATTCTGGGAAACCGGTTCTTTACCTTCCTGAGCCCACAGAGGCTTCTTGGATGCTTCCAGTTTCTTCCTACGAGCCTCCTCCTCCTTCTTCTTCTGTTTCTCTCGTTCCATCTTTTCCAAGCCGTCACGAATCCATGCCGGCAGATTCTTCCGCTTCATGGCATCTGAATCGAGAAATGTTCCATCGAATTCCATACTGATTCCTTGAAAATTATCCAGATCTAGACGGGCGGCGACCCAATTCGATCCGAACCCATTAGGATTCAAATTCAATTGCATCCTAAACTTATGAAGATAACGAACTCCGGTGGAGTTGAGAGACGCAGAAAGCATGAAACCGGGAATCTTTCAGGTAAAGTGACAAAGCGATCGGAAGAGCCGACGTACTCGTAACTAGCTTCACATTGCGCAGAAGCTTCATCTCCGTTGAAGAACGGAACCACGCAATGTCCCCCGAGGTTCGTTATCCACGTAGTTCCACAGAGTGTTCTATCTCGGGCTTCCCTCATGAGCGGCTATGCGGGAGATAACGTCATGACTTACCGATTGCGATCGAAGAATCGATCGCCGCGGCGGAAGGAGCCGGGGATATGGCGGCAGGAGCGATCGCAGGCGTCGCAGACGAGTTCGTTCCCGACTGGCTGAACCCGTGTCCATAGTCGACCACGCGCCTTTCGGGAACAGTGTTGTTCGCTCCATCGCCATGCGCGTAGTCCATAACCACGCTCGAAGGCCGACTTGGTGCTGCCGGTCCACCATGGCTGTAATCGACAACCTGACGAGTGTTTGGTAGGAACTCCTGGGGTGGAGAAACCCAGATGCTGGAGTTCGTCGAAGGCAAAGGAGGTGGCGGTGGTGGTGGAGGAGGAGGAGGAGGTTGGCCGACTCGCTTGAAGTAGGCCTCAGAGTTGCTCCCAGGCGCACTCTTTGGCCAATTATCCTGAGGAATGAAATAACTTTGTGAGCGAGGCGTAGGAACAACAACGAAGCTGAGAGTTGTTGCTCGTCAACATCGTACGCAGGGAAGTTATGAATTGTTGATGACGAGAAACCCCTCTTACCGAGGGAACATTCCAAGTCTCGTGAAGTTGAGAACTTGCCTGATTCAGAATGTTATCTGCTGGAGGATCTAGCGCTCGAGCGTCTGTATTATACGCCGGTGGTGGAGGGAGCACGGGAGGCATCATGGGATGCGTCGGCTGTTGCTGCATTGTTATCCATTGCTTCGCCAGCGATGCCCAATCCACTGTGAAATGGAAAGTAATGTTGAAACCTCGCGACTTGACAACAACGCTGAGTTTTCGGCTTGAAATAGCGATGACCATAGGCCATCACTTGAAGAACGAGGTCGAGCGAAACTTCTCAGCTGGAACTCGATCAGTGATCACCCCTAATTGGCAGAGCTTTCCCACGGACTCGACAACGAGATGGACTTCAATGTCCAGTACTCGAAATGTCAGTACAAGGGGAAAAGGGCAGAGGAAGCGCTCCGGAAAGTTTCACCGTGTTACAGAGCACTCGGTGCCGGAGATCGACACAACACTGCCCATCAAAGCAGGTGTGGCTAGTCTCGAAAGGGTTTCACAGTTTTCTGTATTGAAAGTTGCCGGACTCGATTGCGAGGAACTCTTTCCGCTCGGGAATGCATGCCCGAGCTGGAATTCATTCTTTGGGATCACAGTCTGCAACCGATTCCGCGACAGTTATCACACTGAACAATTCGAAAAGGGACTCACCTTGGTTGTGAGGGACATTCTCGTAATGGGAAGCTTGGAGCCATTGCGGGGGTTGGCTCCACATCCTTAGTGGCTAACAACTCGGTGAGTTACAAAGATTACACAAAATATCAACACCAACGTCGTACTAACTATCTTTATTGTGAACTGATCCCGGCCCAGATTCTTCAGGGTGAATGAAACTTCATCTTCATTGCGTAGCTTGATAAACCCCAGGGATCTTTGAGCTTTCCGTCGAAGGAGTTCGCCCCTGATAGTTGAACTCACCTTCTGCCAAACCAGCACAGTGGATATCTTGATTGAACTCTCAAGAATTTCTTGCTCCTGAGTTTTGTCTTACGATGGCTCGGAGCAGTGTTTCATTGTGTATGGCCGCAGATCGCCGCTCTTCCGGGCAGTGTCCCGGTACATTCGCAGTTTCCTCGCGATACGCGCGTCGGGTTCTCGATCAGAACATTCCACCGAGTCCGAGTCACTCCTCCGCACAATTGGCGCCGACATCTGATCCGGGCGAGGTGGACGAGTTGCTCTGAAAGCTTCTCCGAATTCGTTGAATCGTTTCTGCCGGGTTTGCAATCTGCGGCGCCGAGATCTGCTTCCATTCGCCAGTCAGGCGGGTTCGCGCCACATTGAGAGAGCAGGCAGGAGCGCTTGCATCGCAGTCAGTAGTCGTCGTCGTGGTGGTGTGTGTGTGTTGGCCAGTGTTCTGTTTTTGATAATGTCGAAGCGGCGCGCTGAAAAGACTCTAACAAAGGATAATTGGGACGAAGACGATGCACCCGAGGAAGCCGGAGAGTTTGAAAGGGCTTCAGATGAAGTCATCGCCAGGAGAACCATCCGAAAGGCAAAAAGAACAGGTCTCTCAACCACAAACAACGGTGGGTAGGCGACTTGTGTTCATCACGGTAACAAAGTCAACGATGGCCGTGACCAGAAATAAAAATGAATCGACAACTCGAAATTTCGCTATCGGCTCGCTTTTGTTTCTCGTACGACGCGAGGCGTGGAATGAGAAACCTTTGAGATCGCTAGGGAACGACCACTTGGTTTTGCTACCGGTACCTTGCGTGTTCCGTAGCAATCGTGTAGGACTCGTTTTTCTTCTCGATCAAACGATCTTGATGTCTATGTACCAGTGTTCGTTTTCCTGTCGTTGTACTGCACGTGCGATCAACGAGGAGCGCGTGGTTCAATGTATCGAGAATTCACGAAACGGCGGATGAGTTTCTTCATCTAATCGGAAGAGCGCATTCGTTGCTGACTCGTGTTGCTCACTTCTCGAACAGCGGTTGATTCCAGCTGGTTTCGGAATCGATTTGATTTCCTCCACTCCAACATGTTTGTCCAATATGAGGACTCCGCCGAACCCGCCATCGGTTTTCGTGAGCATGGTCGTCAACGTGCAGGGCGAGGAGCTGGCGCGAGTCACAGAGGATGACAAACAAGGCTGTGAAGTTGAATGCTCTCTTTTTTTCAGCGCCGCGAGCGTCGCCTTTTGAGGGATTTTCTTTCTTCGCGAACGGCGGAACAAATCCACCAGGTTCGACAACTTCGTCCACAATGGCAAGCTCGGCTGTAAGCCCTTCAAATGGGAACAGAACCTCCGACGAGTACCTCAGCAAAGTAAGTTCTCGAAGACGCCAGTAGCTGATAGGAGTTTTCTTGTGATTCTGATAACGGTGGGCCAATGCCACAGTGTCCAACTTCTTCGATGAAATTAACTTCTGTTTTGATTTTAAGGTCGCGAAACTGAATCGAGATATTCTGGAGTGTATAACGCGTCTAATGGAGAACGGCGCCTATCTGAACTTGACACCCTGCTTTGAGGATTACATGAAGCATTTCCAGAGACTCACAAGGGAAGAAGAGGATCGGCAACGTAAGAATAACAATGGGACCGCCAGCCCTGTTTTCGCGTCGGTTCCCGAGTCCAGCCCAACCAAGCCACAAGCGGAGGCTACAAAACAAACGTTCAGTTTCGCGTCACAGGGCGCCAACAAAACTTCTATGTTCGGAGGCAACGCGTCCAGCTCGCTGTTCAGTTTGGATTCGACACCGAAAGCCGCGAGTAGCGAGAATAACTCGAAGCCTTCATTCGAGTTCGCGAAACCAACAGTACCCAACAAGAATTCTTCCTCGAGTGTAAGCTCACCGGCGACGAAGATCGACAGAAGGAACGACGCCGAGAACAGCACGAAACCGGGATTTTCGTTCGCCAAACCGATCGAGGGTTTTTCTTTCGGTACGAGCTCGCCGACTGCGAAGCCTGACGGAGAGCCCGAGTCGTCGGCTGCGAAGGCAACTTCTCCACAACCAAATTTATTTGGCTCTTCGTTCACTTCGCCTTTTACTCCGGGAAATTCGTCGACCGGCGCCCAACCATTCAGTTTTGGTCTGAGCACAACTCCGGCCTCGAGTTTCCAAGGTTTTGCCATGAATAACACTCAACCAGCTGCGGGGAGCTCTCAGACAACGAACAACGATGACGAGGAAGATCAGCCTCCTAAAGTTGACATCGCTCCGGTAGGGGATGAGGGATCCCTGTACACTAAGAAGGTCAAACTCTACTACAAAAAGGAGAAAGCTGATGAGAAAGGAGCGTTCGCCGAGAAGGGTATTGGTTTCCTCCACATTTTCGCACTCGATGACGGAGCTCACCAGTTGCTCGTACGAGCACAAACAACTCTTGGAAAGGTTCTTCTCAACATTCGCTTAGGTCAGTATCGTGTTTCGATTCTATTTTCGATCGATCCATCTATCTATTTTCCTTTCGTGCGAACTGCTTTGACTGCATTGACGGAAGCCGAATCCGGGTCTCTTGTAATCAAAATCTGGAAAATATTTATTTCTCTTTCAGGCAAGAACCTCCCGGTGAGCCGAATGAAGAATAATAATGTTGCAATTATCTGCGTTCCGAATCCACCTCTGGATCCGAAGAAGACGGACGAGACGCCGACGATGTTCTTGATTAAAGTGAAAAGCAAAGAAGATGCCGCTGAGCTCTATGATAAGCTTGTGGAGTTCAAAGGAGCTGCGTAGCGTTCTCTCGGGCAAGATGGGCTTAGAGAGTCGATTCATTTCTTCATATTCACGTGGGGCATTCAACACAACGGCTCATGTCTCTACGATCCGTCGCGGGATTCCATTTTGTAACTGCGCTACGACATCCTCGACCGACGATCAAGTAGGCAACATGATCAAGCGAGCGAGTCCCGGTAGAACGAACGGGTGGCTCCCCATCGAAAGTCATTCCGAAATTTGCACGCGTGAAGTGTATTTTATTCGGATATATTGAAATTGCCAAGTCATCATAGATATTTGAGGAATACTTTCGATGGAACCCGAGATGGGCGTCAGAGGTTGCTGGTTGTACTCGGCAGCGGCCCCTGCGTCCAAATTTTAGATGTGGAGAATTATTTTCAAACTTCGGGTGAATGAGTTGGACTGTACATGGAATCAAGTGCGAAAGGCTTATAGTATGTGTACCATATTGTTGACAAGGAAAAAAATACGAGACGAGAATGAGTGCGACGGCTCGAAAACCACAATTTCGACCACGAGTGATGAGATACTTTGTATTGAGTGGGTTTGAATAAACGAATGTTGTCAACTGCAAACGTGGACGTTTTATTTTAGGGGCTTCTGAGGTGGCAGTGAAAAAACACGGGAACACGGTATAGAAAACTTCGGAACTGATCTTTCTTTTATTGGATTCGATCTCGTCGTACATCCGCTCGATGTTGATGTTAATTCTGAGGTGGATTCTGATGGTTAGCGCATGGCCGAAATAGTTCGGATAATAGACATCCTCTAGATAGGCCCGGGGGTAGTTGAAGCACCGTCGGAGACAGTGTAAACCCAAGGGAACGCCAATAGATAAGTACTTCGATAAAACGAGATTCATCACTCTGAGTTGAAATACTATCTTAGCCGATGCTCAATAAATATTCAAGATTGCTTTGTACATGAGAGTGAGGGGAGACTGACTTCACAAGTGCTAAGCAGAAGATGAGTAATTCGAGACGAACGGTTACATGCGGAAGAAATTCTAAAGTCTCATAAATAGAGTGATTATGCCTCTATCTGACCTAGCAGACAAATATTTCCAGGACCTACAATAGGTGGGCATCGGCTCATGAACTTTTATCGACAAAAATCAATGAATCGAGGTGGAGGAGGAACTTTGACGAAGCGCAAGGTGGGACAAGAATTGCTTGTCTCGACTTGCTAAGATGTATCTTACATTCCATGATGTGTATAATAACAATTCCGCCCTCGCTGCTTCCACAACCTATTCATCGACATCGGATTCAAGCTAAGAAATAGTTGGTCCAGCGTCTTGAATCTCGAATAATGACGAATCATTCTCGCGTCGATGTCGTCGGAACGAAAGCAGTAGGTCGCATCTCAGCGGAAGGAGATTCTTTCGAGATAATGATTAACATAACATATCAAAGCGATTCGAATGAACTTGAATGATGATGGTTACAATTTCTAGGGAGGAAAACGATCATGTGGTCCATCGTTCGAGAACCAAGTCGATGTATGAGAGCCATCTCAGGAGTCACAGGAGTCGTCTCCTCATTTGCGCTTTGTTTTCGGTGGACAGGCAGCCTATTATAGAGGTAACATATTTTGGTGATGAGCACCGCGTTTGTGAGGACGCCCGACCAATGTTTACAGTTTTGAGAAAAGGTTACCACTCGCATTTATGATCAGAAATCATTTCTGTACTGCTGACGATTCCTGTTGAATCGACGCCCGTTCTTGGATTTTGGCCTAGCGGAGTCCATTTTTCTTCAAACTCGAGCCTGATGACGGTAAGCTATTCGTGGCAGGAAGTTTGTTCCTTTATGAGTTTCTTTACGGCCTCTCTTTGCCACACCTTTCTTGTTGATAGCGACAAACCAACGAATCGGAGCTCCGCGCAATGTGGTTCGTAACGTTGAAAACGTCAGCGATCCATTCGGCCTATGAGAAGCGTGAAAAAGGCATTTCTCCGAGCGCCGCCTCTGAAATAGGATGAGTCGGATTAGAGTGTTGCTACGAAATTGATTACTTGAGAACGACTGAGCGACCACATCTAGATGAAATTGACGCCGGACGCTTCGTTTGATGAAACTTTTCAGAGCGATGTAATGGTCACCGAATTCCGGAGCAAACCCATCTTGTTGGGCAAACTGAATCGTTGCGGAATGATCACTGAGTCTAGTACCAGGTGTGTCATTCTCAAGTGTGATTGAGAGAGATCTAGTTCCAGTCGTGAATTCAATTTGCCCACACTGGGATTGAATCGAGTTGAATGAGTTTGAATTTTCGCCTCATTTGATTTCAGGGTTCTCTTCCTTCGAAGTGAGAAGGAAGGAGAACCTCCAGAGGCCATGGAAATGCGACAAAGTATCTGCTGCTCTGCGTCGTGCGGTTCTTGTCGAGTTTTTCTTTCTGTTCGCGATCAATGGCCAGAAAGAAGGCTCGCTTCGACGATAACAGCCTACACAAAGTTGTCAACGTTCTTCTCCACTATGAGAGCTCCTTGAAAGTTCGACTCCAATTCCACTCGACTAATGCGAGCGTTTGTCGTGAGTCATTTTGCAGAGAGTCGCCGAAATGCGAATTGTCGCCACCCGCAATACGTTTCCCAAAGGCTTCCGACTAGAGCCTTTTTTCCAGAACATCGCAACCTCATTCCGGGTTTCGATCGGATTCTGTCCTTTCATGAGGACTCCAGATACAATCGGAGGTGAATGAACCCTCGTGGATCATTGAGCCCCTAGAACGGAGAGCGACTGGACTAGAAGGACGACTCGGAAATAGCAATGTTGGCTGGAATTCCGCGGACGATCCGTTTTCTGACTTTATACGATGGCGATGAGGAATCTCATTAGTTTGGCGCGGGAGACCGGACGACGAACTCATACACTCGCGTCCGGTTTGGCTCCTCTAGAGCCGGCACCGTTTTTCGGAACTTCATTCACATTCCCTGCTTTGCGAGGTCGAACAGCGGGTCAATGTGCTCCAGTTAGGTGAGACGGTCTCTTAAGTTTTCGTGGGGTAATCGTTCGGCGTAGTCAGCGATGTCTTCGGCGGCACACTGGTGTTGTTGCACATAACTCAAACGAGGAATCGGTAAGACGACTTCCCGGGAGCCTTGAACTCGGAGACGACCGCGCGACCTTCAAGAAGGTTAATCATGCTGCCAGAACTTCCTCGAATCATAACGAACTCCGCTCACCAAAACGCAGGCCCTTGTCTCACGCAACCTACACACACACACTATCGTGTACGCGTGCTAAACAATGACGAATTGTTTCCTGCTGTCACAGGTTCCTACTGGCTCCGTCCCAAAGTTAACTCATATGTTCCTGACTTTCGCTTTCGTTGGAGCTTTTCTCGTTTTGGGCCAACTAGGCCAAACCGAATCGAGGGAAATGACGTGAAGGAACGTCACAGTTGTTTTAGAGATCAGTGTTGCCGTGAAAGCTTTTTTTCGCGGTCGAAAATCCACGGTGAAGACATCTCAGCTGCCGCTTGGGCCATTTTATGCTTATCGGGCAGTGGAACGGAATGTGACGTAGCTTTGGGGAACCCCCGAATCTTCGATTGGAGAGGCTTCGGGAGCTGGCGGGGCGCTGGATGCGATATCTCTGTGGTGCTTTTTTGCCAAATCGAAGGATCTTCCGCTGTCATCAGGCTCAGGAACACATTTGCCTTGTTTATGTTAAGCCCTTGCGGGAGTTTCTGAAAGACTATGCTCGCGGAAGTAATTTCTGACAGAGTATCCTGCGAGGAGTGAATGTAGGGATTAGTTCAGGAGGATTATGGGAGGAGGTCAACGTCCCCACCGGCTCCCGTGCGTTGCTGGGATAGACAAAGTTAATCATCGCTCATGCATGAATTGCTCGATGTTCTTCCTAGTCTTTAAGTGCCAAACTAACTTCAGTAAAAGCTCGTTGAAAAGAATTCTTAACAGAACGAACTGAAAATAACCTTTAGTTTGGCTTGTCACAGGATGCGATGTTGGACGACTCCCGTTGTAACAAATTTTGGTGACAACGAACAGAAAGCGACACTCACAGACCCTAGTAAGTAGTAAAGCTGGGGAGTTCAGGCATTTAATGTCATTGAACCTACATTTATCGATCCATATAAATTGATGAAGATATGAATAAATGATGTCTGTGTGTTCCAGCTCTCGTCATTATTGGGCGGATATCAGCGATGTTTTCGACTTCCGATTAATTTGTCCATGCACCTGTGTACCATACGGCTAAGCCTGCCGCTTCTACCACTTCAACGAGTGCGGGGCCCGCCCCAGACCAAGTCATCTGTCAAGCAACTGAAGTCCTCTTCTCGATTTCAACTATGCTACCACCGAACATACCGAATTAGGTGAAATAAAACCACACACATATATAATAATTTGTCCATGGATAGATGGTGAGTGATCAGTAAATCATTCCCTATGTTCCAAGCTCCACAAATCGGGGACGTGGCGATCAGAAGCAGGGGTGGCTGGCGGTGACGTTTTGGATCTGTGTGTGTATGTAGATCTCCGCTAAAATGGTCCTTCTGGAGGAGAATCAGTGCATTTGCAAAATTCAATGGCGAGCTTTCCTTTTGATACATTTTATCGACAGACAGCGGCTACTGATAAAACTGTTCTGATTGTCGACGTGACACTCGAAGAGTACTCCTGAATCAGCCACCGACTGCCCGCTCATGGTTCTTCCTCAGATGATTCCACAGCAAAACATCAACAAGTGGCTAAGTATCCACTTTCATTGCTTACATCAATTTAACTTACTTCGCTTCGCACATTCCGCTGCAGATTCGTCTGGGAGGAAACGCGCGCGAGCATACCATCAGACCTCGGTTTCCCCCCCTTGGACCGCAAGGTTTTCATGTTTTTGCGGATCATTCACGATCCAAGCGCCGGATACCAGAGTTCGACTCGAGTCTCACAGTGGGAAAGGAGTGAAATATTCGTGGTCAAGTCAACTCTGAATCGAAGTCATTGGTTCGGTTGGCGTAACAGGACGCTGTCAAAGTACTCGAACCAAGAGCTTCCATCTCGGGAGTTCGGAGTGACTCAAGTTTATATCAACAAGCTGAAGCATTTGAAATTCCACTCCTAGTACCTATGCCTCGAAAAACGTTTTGCTCAGCGATTCGCGGCCGATAGCATCACCTCTCTCGGTGCCATAGCACGATTGTTCCCCCACAATGTTTATTTGTCCATCCCTCCGGTGCAGATAGTCAAGAAACTCGGCTGGAGTCGTCTGTTTTAGACTATTAACTGATTCTGGACGATTCGAAGACGCGACTCAGCTTTTGGATAGACTAAGGTCAAGGAATCCGCAGAGCCAAGTCCGGTATGCACGAATATTCCAAGAATTCAACTTACCATGCCAATGAGTCGGCCTTTGGCGTCCATGCACAGGAACCGTTTCGCTTTCACTCCTTTGATGCTGTAGAGCCGCAGAGCGACCGGTTCTAGTTCTAAGATTGCTGAAAATGATCGAAATTCGATTAGAACATTTTCGTGGTTCACTAGCAACCTCGACCTAATCGATGAGCTCTTACGACTGAAAGCACATCAGGCTTTCGGCAATTATCCCTCATTTATTTGCAGTGTAATCAAGAAGTAAGATTAAAAACTCGAACCGCGGCAAGATATTTCGACCGCTGTCCACAAGTCTGGACGTTTGGCGGACGAACCCCTTTCGCCATAATGAATTGAACTCTTATCCTCAACCGAAGGATTCAGGGTATTGGCGTTTGCAGATTCGGGATATCCTTTTTTTCTGTTGTTTTATTGAAAAAAGTAACATTTTACGATGTTTATATGAAAACTCAAGAAACAGATGCTGTGTGCATGAGTGATAAGGATTAGATAAGCAAACCAGCAGCATATCACCCGCATTCGATACATTTGCAATTAAATTACGTGCTCCGTGGCTGGCCCAAACGGTTATTCTCAATTTCGAACAGGATAGTTTCGACTGTTCATTCGCTGAAAACCACGAATTCACCGCCAACTATCGATCGGGTTCGTCAAGAAAAACTAAACTCTCGCTGAAGTCGAAGAGATCTGAACCGGATCGGTCTCTCCCAGACTTGGGCAAAGCCCAGAAAGCCCGCGCGAATCGACTCCATGAGAAACACCGACAGAGACATAAATTCATGCAGCTTGAAACTACAAACAATTCGGACAGCAATTTCAAGCTTTGCTTCAATCACGGATCCCGGAGGACCCGTATTTATATGAAACGAAAGCCAGATATTGATTTACATGTGTTGACGCCGCTGCGAACGATTTCCAGTCGTAGTTGTCACGGGCCAACGGCGACCGGGATTCGGGGAAACGAGCTTATCATAGAAGGCTGTAAATCACACTAACGATCTTTGAAGGGCATTAATGTTTTCGAAGACTTCGTTAAGATCGGTAAATTCACCGCCAGTTGGTAGCGATCCGGGGATTCTTTAGTCAATCGGCTGGGGTCCATGCGAACTTGGACGCCCCTTGTGGCGACATACTGAACCATTTATGGCTGGAGGGAGCCAGGAAGCAAAAGCCGATGGACGGACGTACAAACGGGCGGCCGGTCGCTCGCTATTGACGAATGTAGACAGCGGTGGTGGCGGCGGCGGCGGCGGCATCTCAGACCACAAGTAAGCGAGCGAGCGACTTATGGCTCTTATGCCCATTAAGATTAGGGCTAGTAGCGTGCGGTGCCGCATGACGGAGTCGCTGGTGAAATGCTGTGACGTTTCGGCAGCCACCGATCCGATAGATAGACGAGGAGGCCGAAATGATTCGCTGACTGAATACCGCTGATAGAACACCATGCACTTCTTTCAAAACATTCGCTTTCATTCACTTTATCGCTCGCTCCAGTCTGGAAGTCTGGCACTCCAGCCAAACGTCGGAAAAAAGTTCTCGCCGGAGCCAGCTGGAGCGGTTGTACTCCTCAACTCACTTCAGATCAGTGATCATAAACCTCGAGACACAGAGCGGAATACGGAATCCTGGTTCAATGATTCGGAATCGATCTTTGCATTGGCTGAAGCTCCAAATGATTTTGACGTTCGGAGGATGAGAGTTCCGGTTCCCGCAGCAACGAATCTCCGCCAGCCCCGCTCGTGCGGGTGAGCGGGTTTCGCTCAGGGCAGGCAGCGTTGAATAATTGGCACGTCACTAAACACTCGTATATTTCCAAGCTTAAATCTACCCGATGTTACGCAGGCTTGGCGGCGTCTGAGATTGAATTGTGGGTCTGCCCTTGCTGCTCTAGTGACATCTTTTCCTCTCCCGCTCGTTCGTTCGCACTTTGTCTTCTTTTCCTCTGCTTCGAGTGTCTGACTTGACACTTGGCTCTGCCACCTAATCGAGTCTCGACACGAGACTCATGGGAATGCACAAACTCTGATAGAGACAACTTGCCGATGCTTCAGCGGCCATTATCGCTTTTGATAAGACCCGACTCGCGTCAAGTGGCAACTCCGTAATCCGGCGACATCCAAGTTTGAATATTGACTGCATACGTAGATACATCTGTGGGAGGGATGCTGTCGTGTACTTTTTCTGTGATAGCGTCAGACTGGCGCGAGAAATGACCGTTTGCTCCACTGTAACACACGACCACAAGCACCATATTTATCGGCTTTATCGCACCAATGCGCGTAGATTGTCCGCGTTCACAAGTCGTCAAATTTCAAAACATCTGAATTATGGAAAAAAAGCTCCCAACTTCCCGACGCTTGGAAAGATGTACATGTCTGAAGGTGGAATATCGAGCTTTATTATCACAAACACAACGTTGATTTCAAAATTTTCTCACTTCAAATGTAAGCACGCGAAAGAGATTTCTCGCCGAAAAGAGCCGCAGCTTGAATCGAGAAGTTGTTCCCGATTGCAGCGGTGTGAGGATGACGAGCCTTTCAACAGTGTCTCGAGAAGCACCAAAAAAAGCACTCGTTCACTCACTCGGACCGATTGAAGAAGATATAGACACGAGGTAGAGACTCCGTAGGCAGATACATGAAAGCAGTTTTCCGGGAACGATTTGTTCGAATAGCCCTGAACTAATAAATC
Source organism: Neoseiulus cucumeris (assembly GCA_021527715.1). Classification (NCBI taxonomy): domain Eukaryota; kingdom Metazoa; phylum Arthropoda; class Arachnida; order Mesostigmata; family Phytoseiidae; genus Neoseiulus; species Neoseiulus cucumeris. The sequence continues at coordinate 436,313 of JAJSRV010000005.1, read as the reverse complement.
TTTAAGGTGTTCCTTTGAGAAAACTTTTCGGTTTCCGAATAACTCCGTGTGAAGTATGTCAAGGATTCGAAGCCAATCGACTACACACACAAGCCTTCAGCGTCTTCGACATCTCAGTCACAAGCTCGAACCGAGTCTGTTAGGGCAGCTCCGCTTCGAAACGGTTCCTATACTGCTTGACGGAATTTCTCTCGATCGCACATACATACAACTGTAGCAGTGCCTCTCGATCATTCTAAGCTGACCGTTCCGCCACTGCTTCATTGGAGTTCAAAACGTTTTGCGTTCAACGGGTTTGATCTGAAGCCCACGTGGGCTGGGGATCAGCTTCCTCGCGCTAACAGCCTGTTTTCATGTTGACGAGAGCTGTGTAATGGTTAAATAGACGCAAATATTCAAACGTCCCGAGATACGAATCAAATCGAGGCGCATGAACCCACAGATCGAGAGACTCGACCGGCTTTCGATCGAAACGATGGCGAGCTAGAGAAACGCTGCTGACAGTTCAGAGCGAAGTGACAGCAGTGTGAATGACATATTGTGAGCTACCGTAACGAACAAGAATCGAAAGTGTAACTCTGCGTTCTTCACACGGATAAAGATCTCATCAAGTCCTTCATCGCGTCGATGGATCGCCGAAAATTTCTCAGTGATCGGACACTCGGCTTTTGCTTCTTGCCGGTCCAGATATAAAGATCAGTGGGCGGAGATAAACGCTGTGGACCCTGGCTATCTCGGTGTGCATTAAACGGTAGTCGTCATTTCGCGAACTCTTGCCACTGTTCTGGTCAGCATCGTTCTGCGGACAATTATATTTCCATTTCGATGACTCCAAGCTCCAGTCCGTGATCATTATCAAGATATCGCCATCAAGACGGATCAAGCTTCAACTCATTTTTCCGTCGACCACGAGACCTTAGGCGATTCATCGAACTCTCCTGAATCACAGTAAGCTTCACCCCGGACCGCTTCAGGCCATCGAATAACCTCGATCTCGTTTCAGGTGTGAATATCATGCCAGTGAGAGCCCGGTCCTGCACGACATCATTCGTGATGAGAACCGGAACTCCGCGCCGTCGGCACCCTCGCTCGGCGAATTTCGTTGAGATCGTGCTAGGTGTCAACGTTTGAAAGTGTGCGCGATACTCTTCACTGCGGAGAGATTGATTGACGATAATGCGTGCAAGATGATGACGAGTTCGTCAACCCTTCATGCTATACGATCTGAGATAACAAAACGAACAGTTTTGTTCGGTGCCATCACTGCGTCGAAGTCGGCTAGTGACGCCAATTCTACCAAACGCTTTGTCCGCCGTTTTCTGAGTGGGTCTTCTCGCCTGGCTGCCGATCACAATGATGATTCCAGATCAGCATGACGGCGCGGCTTCGAAGAAGCTGGTCGAAATCTCAGCTCAAATCCCATCGAAGTTGTTGAATTCGCTCCAACGCTCATTCGAGCAAAATTATCCATTTGGATTCTTTGTTCTCTTATCGGTTTTGAGGGTCGAGTCTTGGCGGGGTTGGCGTCCGAACGAGATCGAAAACAGAATCAGATACGATGAGGGTCATCAAGGGTTTCACTATTTTGAACATCGTCAGCCAGCATCAAGTTTCCAACGGAGAGAGTAAAAAACGCACTACGCTTTTGGAAGGCACTTCATTAAAATTTGAAAAGATAGTGCAGTGTAACCTCCGAAACACGATCAATTATTGCTGTTCTTGTTCGAGTTCACAGAGAACACGGACCACGTGCTTTCCGTGAACATGTCTAAAGAGAAACAAACAGTTTAGATCTTTCTAGGCGAACGAGTTGGGACGTACCCTTCGAGCCTACTCGGGTCTGCATTCTTAATAGGAAAATTGTCGCATCAGGAACGACGGAATGATTGCCGTGCTCCGGTCAAGGTCTTGGGGCCGTTAGGAACTTACCCGAAAGCGGCACAGACGTCTAAAACGCATTGAAACAGAAGAATTCCTCCAGCAATCAACGAGAAAAGTCGCACACTCTGTTATTTGGAATGGTTGCACAACAGAAATATCTGATTAGAGGTCGATCATGCTCATGGCAAACAGCAGCGAAATCCACGCGGGTGTTTCAATGTTTTCAGACACAAATATTAATGCCCGAGAGACTCTATATAGAAGTCGCAAAGCGATCAAAAACAGATCTCGCAGTCACGAAGCGAGTTTGGTGCAGGGTCGCTATGATTCAATGTTTCGTTCGAAATACGCTTTTCGCCACTAAATGCTTCTGAGCCCGACTCCATACTCGAAGATGACAGGACTGAACAATCGCTGCGTTTTCTTTTCTTTCTGGAAAGTGATTCTCCTTCGCTGAGAGGCATCAGTGCACGCATCGACAAAGTGCGGGAAAAACGCTCGATGTGATTTCCATGGATTCGTGGTCGACTTTCCGCAACACCGACACTGATATCTATCCCGTACCTCCAAATCCCTACTACACGATATTCTGCGCTCAAGAATCTTTGGAAACGAAGTTACCGGAGAGAACCCTTGCACTTCACAAGATGCTCCAGTGCGGCAGCGGGACCGCCGAAAAAGTTATCGTAGTGTCGTGAGAAATACGAACATTTCTAGCGAGTCTTCATGATGCCTCTAATGCCATCAATTTGTTATGCTGATAACGAGCTACCTCTCACAGTGGATCTGATACAAGCGCTTTCGGGTCATCAATAAAATTGGCGCCGCTTCAGGGTTTTGACGAAGTTGTTCGGCGAGTCAAGCTCCCGCCTTGAGGTCTACCCCTTCTCGATTCCACGACAGAAGATCACCGACAAACCCCGAGATCCCCCGCTTAGACTAATAGTAAGCCTGTAGATAAGGATTTGATTCGCCCTCGTTTTCGAGGTAGTTCGCTCGTGAAAACTCAAAGAAGTGCTTAGAGACAATTGCCTGTTGTGAATTCGAGACGTTCCGCGAATGGTTCGCCCGATCTAGTTCATACTCATGAACTTGAAGAATCCCGTTGATTCGAGTTCTTGCGAGATGAAAGGTCGCGCCCCTCGCGGGTCCTACGGGTAGTGATTTTCGAGACGACAATGACTCTTTCCACACCCGCAAATTCAATCCGTCAACGGGTCCATCCAGAAACCATTCGTCCGTCATCGCTCAAACCGATTATTTGAAATTTCCAGACGTTAGGGTCATAGCGCTGAATCGTACGATTTGGAACGATCGAGAATCAAGTTCCATGAAGGTACGCCGGTCGAATGTCAACGACGCCGGGCCCGGTCTCACCTCTTCGGAACACGAAATCATAGTCTGGCCCTGTTTCTTTCGCGCATGAAAAAGAGAAAACCTCCGAAATCGATGGATGGGTTTACCCCGGATATCCTTACAATTAATGGAGTTCAGGTTTTTCGAACCGAAGTCGTGAAGCTTCAATTTCACGCTCAACGGGAGACCTCACGGGGGGCGAAAACGATATCGAGAGCTTTCAACACAAAAATTCACCCACACCACAACCTGCGGCCGAGTCGATCAGCCAACAACCCTCAAGAATCGAAGCACACGGATCTTCGTGTCACTTGGCATCATTGGCGACCCTTTCTGGATCTCTTCTTTTCTTCGAGAGATAATCTCCTCTTTGTTCTCGTGGCGCAAAGTTTCTGCTTCCCTCATGGAATTGGAAGTTCGTCCGATGAGATCCTGTTCCAGAACCCGATCAACAAACTCTTCGTTCTGAGATCGATCTGATGAAGACGGCACCCACTTGTCCGTGGCGGTGATTAGCCATCCGAGGTTCTGTCGAAAGCCTCGAATTAAAAAAGAGTGGACGGCGATTTTTGAAAGAAGTAATTATTGTGTGTATATCCAAGCGAAAAGATCTATCTCGATCGTCTTCGGACATCTTCTTCAGCATTCAATTACTGAAAGATCATTCAATCTTCCGGCGACCGTTAAGGAGGTGGGAGAAAAGGGGTTTGCGAGATGTCGACATAGAAAACAAGCTGAGAAGCTCGTACTTTCATTTTTCTGAGATCATCATCAGCTTGGAGAGGGCGATGAATATGGAACAGCAGCCCTACTCCATGGACGTGCACGTGGGTTCCTGGGGTGGGGATTCCTAGAAATGCGGTGCGAGAACTCAGTGCAAGATACTGTCAGTACACTGACGAATGAAACACATCAATCAATCAATCAATCAATCAATCAATCAGAATTCAATGCAAACGAGGTGAAGATTCAAAGAAAAGAAATGTTCTCCGAGCTCATGAGGTCCCTGAGGTACTCAGCAGGTCTCTCAGGAGGATTGAAAACTACATTTCAATAGTGACCGGACAAGAGATAATGAAGTTAATCATCGACTTCGTCATAAAGAGCAGCGGCGATACGATAACAGCTGCCGCTGAAACCTGTATTTCGTGTGTTCGATCAGAGTGTCCGCCGTAAACGCGAGCGGGGTTTTTCTCTCGTCAAAGCGCGAGGTTTGTATCAAATGTAACGATTTTTTTTTGTGTTGCTCTTCAATCAAATCGCGCACATTCACCACGCTTCCTCTCGGGTGGCACTTGAGCAACTTTGGGCGGCTCGTAACTCTTTGAGCGCCGCTCCGATGCGGGTAAGCAGGGCAACAAGAGAGGTTGTAATTTCTAATCGTTATTGGCCAATTCAGTTTTTGTAATGACGTTCGTGTGCTGCTTCTTAGGGGGAATTATCTGTCGTAACGGGACGCTCCTCTTGGCCCGAGAAGGGTTCGTTCCCTTTGATTTTATTTCGATTTTCGAATCTACACAACAGATCCATCCGAAACACAATCCATTCTATTCATTGGAAGAATCAGCAGAGGAGCTCATCCAATTAGAATCCCTCGTTCAAAACGTCAGAAATCTTGTGGCGGGAAGCACTAGTCCTGCAAGGCCTTCTGAAGTCCTAAGCTGGACAGTGCGTAGCGAATGCACTTCAAGGAATCCGTAAGTCTGATTCAGCGGAGGCCATCACTTGATCCTTCTAGACTTGGACAGGTCTCAATGACAAAATATTACATTGACAAAATTGTTCTCAGGCTTTGTTCTTCTGCGACATTGACGACATCTACTCAAGGGAAAGAGAGAAAGAGAGAGAGAGCGCAACTCCTTCAAAACCAACGTTCAACACATCGAAGACTTTCTTTCTGTCCACCAGAACTCGACTTCACATGGCGAAAGTCAGTGTGCTCTTCCTCAGGAGCCATTTGGAATTGCATGATAAATGGATTTCTGAACTTGGTGAATTCAAAACAAACGAAAATTGAGACCAGCGGCGAGGCAAAGATGCTACTCCTTTAATGACTTGGATCATGATGCTCAACAGACATGACACCACGCAGAGGACGTGCGGGAGGAACGATTGATGAAGTACGAAAGTCTCTTTTTGACAGTTTGTAGAATCCATTCATTATGGATGGCTTTCGGAGTGAAAACCGCAGAGAGGGTGAGAGATGGAAGTATTACTCACGCTTGGTTGAAAGAAAAATCGAGGCCAAGTATGAGCTCTACTCAAAATGTTTCTCTGCTGCCATTTCGTGGGTGTTGGACCCCTTCCTCATAGGGGCGGATGTAATTCTTCTTCGGTTGTCTCGCCCATTCACTTCAGCAACTACTGAAAAATCACTTGCCGCTCAGCGGGGTGAGCCGTGACCCAAGTGAGGTTGACGGAGTACCAATAGTTAGTCGAAGTTGGGTTGACCGCTTACGCTCACGAGTCTCACCACCGAGAGTTGTCGGGAGGGGCAGATATTGCGGACCCAATCTACAACGTTGCTTCCAGTTTTCCTCAGCCAAAACCAGGGCGTCGAGAAAAAGCTAATAAGCACTTCATCTGTCATCGGCGCTTTTCATCGTCGACGACTTTTGAGTATGAGCTTCGAGAGAGAACCATTCCGCGAAGTAGAGAATCGATACCATGTTTCCGTATTTGAGCCCCCAACAATCACAAAACTCTCTCTACACCGATTTCATTCATTGCTCCGGGGACAAATATTCGGCGGTGTCCTCCGGTGAAGCCTCTCTGCCCGACCATCTAGCCGAACCACGAATATTGAATGAAACTGGAAATCATCGCAGTTCCATCGAAGATTGTGATCGATCGATGCTGTTTCTTCAACGGACTCTACACAGAAGCTATCAATCATTTCGAATCCAGGTTGTAAAACGGCCGCGTCACTGTGCTCACTATGAATTCTCGGCTCGACTCCGAAAGACGTTCGATGCGTCGTCGTCCAATTATAGTTTTTGATTTTTCAAACGAACTTCTAGCGAATTTCTTTCTGGTCTGAATTCCAACGAGTGGAACTTGTCAATGTGTCACATCCGATTGACGCTGCCCTTGGAGGGCGCGATGACCTGGCTGCAACTGGTGACCTCCAAACGCAGACTGGAATCGTTGTTTCTAATTTACATTCGTTCTCGGGTTACCCGTTATCAGTTTATCATCTTACAGAGTTGGCCGATTGAGCCAATAAACTCGGCTGATGATAAAATGTATCGAGTTGTTCTTACCCGACAGTGGATAACAATGTTCAGGTTTCAATCACATTGAAGAGCATTCCTCCAAATATTCAAGAAGGCTGCTTTTCGCGTCGATTTTCGAGAACTCTGTTAATGGATGTAATGCTCAGCTATATTTTGATCGCTTTAAACTCGAGCTCGGGCTCCACGGGTACGAGTACGATGGCTTTGGCGGTCCATCGCAGAGGTAAGACTCACGAGAGAGCTACTCGCCTCGAACCCCCGGCGCTCAGAGACTCCGAAGCTTCCAAAAAGTTGTTTGATTGACTAAATGTGCATGTTCGGATGATTTGACATGTGGAGGAAAAATTGACAGAACATACACATCTAATCGATCAAACAAAGTTCTGAATGCTTCTATGGTTTAAGATGGGGTCCGTTATACGCGCGGGTTTCGGGTACTTGATGACACGCCGATGAAACTATGGTGAACAAACGGAAAACTAAACGGGCGGGCGGGTGAGCGAATGCAACAAAGCTGAACCCGATTGGCCTTCTTCGTACCTCAAAGTGATTGTTCCCTCTAAAACCACCGGGTCAGCTGAGAGTGAGGCGGCAGTTTATTCATTATATGTAGGGTTCCTCGTCGTGGATGTAGCTGATATATATATAAAGAACGCACTTGTAGAAACAAACACTGAATCACACGCGAGGCGCTAGAGTTCAAGGTACGCTTGTGAGCTTTACCATTGCTTCCTACTAGTAGAGATCTTCATTCAGAGCGCTGGCATCGAGAGAAGCGTGCGATCTGATGCTATCACCTCGTTACCTCATAGAGTTCAAAGTCAGATGATTGTAGAGAGACAACTCGCATCGTCGCGGTTTCCCTCGAGGCATCATCGAGTTCTTCCAGATCAGAGAAGGTTTTTTGTCATGAATTTCCCTCCCGACAGCCCCGATTCCAAAAAGCTCCGAGAAAAGCTATTCGCGAAAGAAACAACCAGAAACCGAACTCAAAGCACCCGCTCTGAATCCTGGACAGACCCATTACGGGCGGTGGAAGGGTTCGGAATGCGACACGATCGCTGTAGCGGATCTCTTGACATCATAATTAGAGCCGAAAAAGAAGTGACAATTTGCCAAACTGGACAGTTCTTCATTCCGGTATCAGCTCGGCTCTATTTTCCGGATTCAATGTCGGATTGATCCGTCCAACCGAATGTGGAGTGACCGGTGGCGTTGTCGCACGGGAGGTCCAACCGGAATGTTCGGCGTTTTCGTTTTGATCGCTTTTCAGTTGAGTCTATGCATTCAAAATATCGATCGATCGATCGATTGAAGTTCGATAAACGCCGGGAAAAATCGGTCCTCCTAATTTGACGGCTGAGAATCAGCCAGCATGTGTTCGATGCTCGAGGAATTCTGGTTTTACAAACCGAACTGGAAGAACTAATTTTCGTGACGAGTGTGTCTAATTATAGAAATGGGCGTTTTCGTGTTGGATCATCTCGAAAATCCGGACAGCGATATTTTCAGGCAGTGCCATCGCTGTCGGAAAGACGAAATCGGGAGAGGGAGATCCGCTCTCGCTGAATTATTATCAGATTATTATCAGCTCGCAGTTCACGAGATTTGGCCCAGTTCTCCGCAAGTCAAGTCGAATCTCCCGAACAATCCCAAACAAACAAGGCGGAAGAGAAGCCGAAAGCAGAAAACACACGCATAAGTCAAGCGCTCAGGTAGAGAATCTTCCTACTGTTACAGAACCCAATGTTTATCTTGTCGTGATGGAAGGGCTCCTTATGAGAGTGGACGAGAACAAGCGTTTTCAGCTGGCGGCGCCTTCCTAGTTCGCGGGCGAATCCATCACCCGAACTTTTCACTGGAGACTCCATATGTGAACCGCACATGGAACGTGACGTCGCTCGTTCCACTGTCAATCATGAGTTTTCAGGAAGCGTTCCGAAGAGTCAGATACTGGACGGACTCGAGCTCGAAAGCGAATCGATTGTCTGACGCCCTCGCGTCGATCATTGTCGCAAACTCAATCTAGGATACTTCCGTTTGGTCGAGGAAATGTTCACTCGGAATTCAATGTCTGTGTTCCTGGGTTTGGGTACTTTCTACGAGACCTACGAAAGGGGAAACTACGAAAACTACGTACACTCACCGAGATCACTGCGGACCTCAGTCGTTCCTTCGACGGTTCCGTTGGCTGTGATTTTGAGATTGTATCCGTTCTTGGAGTAGAGCTGCAGATATCGGCCCACTTTCGAGTTGTGGCCAGCGGACAAGAAATGCTGGTGTCGAACGCGAACCGGGTGAGGAGTTGGAGGAATCATTTTCTTCTTTTTGGTTTTGTCTCTCTGCGAAGTCCTCGTAGCGTTATGGTTGTGATTATGATGATGATGATGCGGATGCGGATGCTGGTTTTCCCGCTGATGTTCTTTGCGATGATCTCGTCGTTCGTGAGTCGGTCGAGAGGACTCACTGCTGGCTTCGTCTGCGGGGTAATCCTCGAAGTGTTCCGTTTCATCGAGCGACGAGTCGTCATCTTCGTCGCTGTCGTCTTGAGACCCGTCCAGGACGACTTGTTCACCTCGAAATGCATTATTTCTGTTTTCGGTGTTGTGGTTATTGTCGTTCTCCAACTCGTTCGACGACGAAGTCTCAGAGTGGCGGAGGGGTCTCACGGGCGCAGCATAGGCCCCTTCGAGCAAAGCCAGGACCAGCCCGGCTACGAAAATGGCCACAAGTCTGCGGGAGGCCGTCTTGTTGCATGTCCTGTTGGCCAACGTGATCCTAAGCCGGGGGCTTTGCGTCTTCACCTAGAGTTCGCGTCGCTCACGCCGACGTTCGCTTTCATTTTGTCGAACAACTTCCACTTTGAACTGTCAAAATGCAGCGCTGGAGTCGCTCCGACTGTCGCTTTGGAAAATTGTTCGGTTTCCCGCGCACATTTGATACATGAACAGCCGAACGACAATCATCGGTAGATCAAGACTCGGACAATCACCAACGACCGGCGTGCCGGATTCTTCTGATCTTCACCCGCCGGTTGCCCATGTGCTCGCACCCTTCCCTTTTACGTCTCTCTCAACGTTTTCCCTTTCCATGATGGCAAGTGCAGCAGAAAGCCGAGCAGGCAGTCTGATCAACGAGAAGACATCCGGTGGTGCTGGCTGGCATAGTAGCCAAGCCTAACGTATCCGATGAAAGGTTCTTCGCGCGCGCTCGTGTCTCCAGATCACTTAAGGCTCTGCCAGAGAACTCCGCAGTGGAATCCCGGGAGGAAGATATTCGAGTAAAAGGTAGCATCCGCTCACGAGAAGAATCGAAAATTGGCGGATTGTCGAAGTATCGAGCAGCCTTGACGGCCTTCCTCGTCAATCAGCACGGCTTTCTGGGCTGGAATACAATCATTCAGCATTTCTCATACGTTCTTGATCGCGGACTTGCGATACCGCCCGGGATATCGGATTTCCACTCAGGGTACCACCAATGTTCCTCGTCATGGAAGAATGCACAGAATGAATGCACTGCTTTGTTTTGTAATCTGAGAACGGCGAACTTTGATCTCGAAGAGGAAGTGCCCTGTATGTATTGCCTCGGGCAAAACCTCCCTTTAGGGTAATTTGTCAAATCAAGTCGACTTCGATCGTTTTGATGGACGTCTCGCCCACTCCGCGAAAACGGTTCATGGTTCCCCTTCTTCTCATGGTGGCACGGGCCAGATCTCGCACCGGTTCCGATCTCTTGGACTCTTTGGTACCAGAGAATCAATCAGATCCCTTCCATCCATTTCCTTGTCATGGGCTGAGAAAACCGTCCGCGATAAACCGAACGAAGGCGGGGATAGAGAGTCTATCTCAGACTTCACATGAGCGCCGTGGCGGGAACTGAAATCTTGCAATTTGTGGCCGGCTCGAGTCCATTTTGTCATGGAAAATATACAGGGTGATCCAGATTCGATGTTACACTTTGTTGTTGCTTCCATTTCCTTGTGTAAGACGCTACAGAGATCGCGTGGGTGGCCTTTTGAAGCCCGTCCATGGGAAATTCTAACGCAGTGGTTCTCAAGCTCTTCCGATTCATCGACCCCCATGGGGACTCCATTAAAATTAATGGAGTTGCGGGCCCCCACAGCGCCCCACAAAACGCAGGCGGTACGTGGTCCCCTTGAACTTCAAGTTCGGTGCTCCGCGGGCCCTCTGTGGTCCCCGAAATCACCTCAGTGGGCCGGGGTCGGCCATTGACCCCCAAGAGATCGGAGGCGGGGCCATCGACTCCAAGGGGCTGATATCGACCACTTCGAGGACCACTGTTCTAACAGCACCGATATGAGTACGTTTACCTGCATATTTGCGCAATTGCCTAGCGATTCAGCGGACCCATCGATGCTAACCATGTGGAATATTATGAGGGAACATTCTGCCCTCGAAAATCGGTATAAATGCTCAAATCTGCAAAACTTATCCCAACGAATTCCGACTAGAACTGTTTTCTCGAGTCAGGCCAGCCGTCTCCCGTTCAGCTGTTCGGTTGAAACCGGAAATTCAGAATGATGTGGAGACACGATGGTTTCGCACACAAGATTATAGGAACAATGACAAAGTGTAGCGTCGGATTCGATTCACCCTGTAGAAACTACAGAACACGGGTATCTTGATGATTTGAATATCTTAGCGGAAACGTCATCTCATTGGCAAACCCTTTTGCCGACGCCTCAAACAGACGAACTGTCTGATGAGCTGGCGCATTTGCCCGCCCGCCCGTTCGCTTGACCGGCGTCACGTACGCCGCGCTGCCGATGACGTATGGCCGCAGAAGGTATCTGTGTTCGTTCTGACAGTGAGCGGCACCGACCGTCGCGTCGGTGTCGAACGTGATGCTTTGAATGACGACCGCCGTCGACGGCGGCGGCGCCAGAGGACAGAATCGGCTAGTTTAGAATAGTCTACGACAGAAATGCTTGCCAATGACGTTCGGTTTGCACGTAGCCCACTGACTGTCTGCGGCAGCGTCTAGCGCGATTCGGAGACCAGACTAGATAGATAGAAAGATTTCGCTTTCGCCTGCGGAGTCGATGTCTCGAAATAGCATTCCTGATTCACTCATTGTACGATGAGCAGGGTAAGGCATGAAGGGAATGAGTTTATCGAAGGTATACTGCAGGTATTTACACGGCTGTGCTCGAATGAACAATCGTAGAAGATGAGAAGGGTCAACAGAACCGATTTACGGCCCGAGTTCGGTATCAATCAAATTGGTTCGCTTGTCCGGTTCTTGCGGCTTAAGTGTTTCGCGAAAAAGTACTCGACTGCGAGGACAGTATTGCCAATGGCGTGAATCGTGACCTTCTGTATGAGACGATGAATCGCGTGCCGGAAGGAGCTGAGCCTTCCACATTTCATGACTTGTAGAAACGGAAACGATATTGTAGCACATTAGACAGGTGCAAACTGTTTACGAGAGTTTCGATAATATGCGCGAGGGTCACTTCCATGAGAACTCGGATCGGATATCTGATATGCCCGAAGATGTATTTCAGGATGCTATTGATATAGGCAAGCTTTGATCGGAACAAGACCACTGTAATCTCGAAAACCATTACTAATCTGCCTCATCGATGATAGTTATTGTCGGTGTCGATTTCGATGATCAGACGACGTGTTCACGAGAACGAGAAATCAGAAAGGTGTCAAGTGCGAGAATACTGATTTTGGAGGTTGTACTTTGGCAGTATCGCTGTTGCCTTCAATGAATGAATGAACATCGTCATGACTTTCGTACGATGATGACTTTATAAGCGAACGATATGAATTTTGAGTCCGAAGAAATCAAGTCCTGATGCTCGCCTCATCTTCACAGGAAAGCTCCGATATTCCAATAGGAGATCTCTCCCTCCAAGGAATGCTTTGCAGATCTAAAGCATTCGGATCGACGTAATCAATATAACTCACTTTGAACCACTTGAAGGAAATGTCGAGAACAAAACATAATACATGTACGGTTCCAGTTGTGGGGAGCTATTTCTCCATGATTCCGGTTTCAACCTTATCGATGTACTACCTCCGTCTCGTGATACTGATAACTAAGGCCGCCAGAAATATGCAAATGCATATTTTAGTGCATATGCGCATATTTGGGGGTTAATTTTTGTTTATATGCATATGTGAAATGATCGCGCTCAAGTCGATTTCGACTGGATTGAAGACCTGAATTCGACAATATCCCTTTGCCTTGGGAAGAATCGCAACCGCGAGTGATCGCCACATGCAAGTCTTTGATTGAGCCGATGACCCGAAATCCTTAAGGCTTTCTTTTGCTGTCGCTTGCAACCAATGCACATGAATTTAGGAATAAACTGTGTGAAACGGGGGATTCTGACGGAAAATAATAGTTCATGTCGAATAAAGTGTCTCTTGGGCATTTTTCGACTCTTGCATGCATATTACTCGAAATATCGTGCATATTTCGAGTTTTTTGGTGCATATTTTTGGCGGCCCTACTGATAAAATTTGACTTTGAGTGCCAAAATTAACAAAAAGTCAGTCCATATTTCCGAATTTCGAGACATGATCGCGAAATATCTTGCTCTGGAGAGCATACAATCAAAACTTGGAGTCGATTGGACAAGGAGAACATTTCATATCAGCACGAGTTTCGGATTACGTTTTTGCATTCCGAAAGAAGCGCCTCAATTTTGTCCCTTGGTGGTCACATTTGGTGCATCCACCTCTGAAATCATCAAACAAAGATCCATTTGCCGTTCATCGCCGTGCGGAACACGATGTCAACTGTCGCAGGACTTCCGAGCCAAACTTCACTTCACTTAAAAAAAACTCTATGGAGCTCTAGCGGTCCGCCCCATGGTGCAGATGAGAAGGAGAACGAGATCCCCAGTTCCATTCAAAAAAAATTCGTCCCCATGGCGCTCCTCCGATATTAAGAGGTCTGTGCTCCGTTCCAATCATCCACGTCTGAGCTGTTTCAGGGAAAAACAATCAAAACATGTAAATCAGCAAATGTAACTTCTAATTCGGGACAAAATTTTGAGCTCAAATGTTACCAGTATTATGAGACGGGGGTAGTGATATCAACAAATAAGGGGGATCAATGAAATACCATCACCCTAAGCTGTCCTGTACACACAGATGTGTCACATTGGAAAGAAGTACGAACACTTACGGCTCGCGAGTACTCAAGTCCCGAATCCGCGTTGATCAGATCGAGAACGGTTTCGATTTCGTATCCTCCATGGCCACGATGTACCATAACAGAGTAGCCGACTCCTTGCCAAACACTGAGCGTAAAACCGTGCGGACTTGCGGTTACCGGTAAGTCGTGACCAATGTGGGAGATTTCCGCATCCGAATAGTTGTTATCTTTGTTGAATGAGTGCAATACCACCGCTTCGAACATTTGAATGATAAAATTATGTGAATTCCCGTTGATCACTAACCGTAGAAATAGCCACTTCTGGCCAACGTCCAGTCGATATCTTCTGAACTTCAACCAATTCTTCGAAAATGTCTGCGTTTCGACGCGTGTTTCCATCGCTCCGAGAGTCCGTGTTCTGGTGAACTATCATTTTTGATTCTAGTTCATGAACCTTCCACGTGGCCTCGGTGAGCAGTGCTTCTTGATCTGCTTTAGGCTGTGATAGTTCTTTGGCGTTGACAGCCGGTCTCAGAGAACCGCTGCCCGTTCTTCGCACTAAAAGCGACGAATTACAAAACTGGAATTTCTATCGTTTCTGATACTTCACCAATGTTCCCAGAGCTCAGGTGCGTCTCGGCATGCGATCGTACCGGAGTTTGCCGAGAATCGTTTAAGGAGTTCATTCACCTGTATCTACCTATATTTCCCAGTGTTTCCCAATGAATGGTCTGGATGTTTTGAAGCACGGCAACCTCGACAGGACGCGGCAAAACGAGTGACCCATTATGGATGAAGTCGTCCAAGGATGCATCTTTCGGGGCTTCAATGAAATCTTTCATCACGATGCGGTTTGCTTTTGACAACCGCACCCTTCGATCACAGTCAAGGCTGAGAAAATGTACGCGACTGCGGATCATCTGCGGTTCTAATGAGAAGGACCGCGAAGAATCTATACTAAGCTGTAATCGTTCAAACGAGACACCATCATCATCCGTGGAATGCTAATCGACTCAACGAGAAACACGGGACAGAAGATTCACTCACGACGCAGGAACGTGCGTTTCTTTTCATGAAGTTTGAGAACATCTAGAAAAGAGGAGGCGGATCGAGGAGGGATCTTGAGCCTGAATTCCCCTGAGCATCAAAGCTCACGTGAGTAACGCTGACGGAGTGACAAACGATACTTGTTTTTGTCTCTGTTTTTGTTTATCTCGATTGACTTTCTCGAAAATTAGAAATGTGCTGTGTAGATCGCTTACCTTTCTCAGATCAACTCCAGAAATTTCTTTGCACACCGTCAAATGGGCCGTTCCGAAACCATTTCGGGAAATCACGGAGCTCTTGGAAACGTCTCGCTATCCGTTCTTCTTCATCGAAAAGGTTAGAAAATTTCCAAGATTTATTCCGTTCACGTGTTTCAATACTCAGATGTTGAATGAACACAGACCTTGGATGTGAATTTGATCACTATGCGGACTTCCAATTTTGGGTATGATTTTGCATTTCAGTGTTTCTGGCGGAGGAAGAGGAAAATCCAAAGAAACCATACCCATCGAAGGTTTTCACGCTGATATGGCTTACTACGCATAACCACGTTTTCGACGAACCGGAGTTCTATTGGAGGAGCCGACTATGCACTCTTCGTAACGATTCCTTTTCTCGAAAACTTTGTCTTTGGCTTTCTTCGCTAGTCTTCTAGCCAAAGCCTCTCAAGAAATCGGGTTGTTCAGAGCGCCAACCAAAAGACTTCGGATCACGTTCAGGTGTTTGAAAGGGACCGGTTTCCCCTTGTGCAACCATACCTGAAGAGTGTCCAGACTGAGGTTGTGTGGCACGGACGATGGTTCTATTTCGAAGATTTACCAAAGTTTCAATGTTTCTGCAAGACTTCTCGAGGTCGACCGCTGTCTCATGGTTCCCAAATCATCAGATCTATCGAGTCTTTTCAGCGCAATTTCATCAGGAGCATTGCCTATAAGTGTGATATTGATTCATCTGACGATGAAATCGAGCCGACCTCCGCACTGCTTGATGAAAGAGATGTCAGGCTCGAATACAAGTTCGCACGTAACCCCGAGCTTCGGGAATCATTCGTTAGACGTGATACTAGAATGCGTTCCGAGTTTTTGTACATCGTACCGCGCGCATGTAATGATACGGTTCAGTTCAGCTCCCGTTGGAGGCTCTCCAAGGTACTTTCTGGTCGTCAAAACCGATTTCGTCCATAACTTGTCAATGTGTGTTGCACCACATCAAAACACGAGAATGTGATTTGGGTATACTACCAAGCCATTTTTGAGCAAACCACTTCGTAAACTAAACTGAACCTTGGATGGATTCTTCCCTGCCTTCTTGCAAACTCCTAAAGCTTGTGAGCAGTCACCGACACGGCGTTCTAACCATCGAGCGCCGCCTTCGAAATTCCATCGCAGTCGAGACATATCGGACCCCTAGCGGTGGTTCGCTCAAGAAGTAGTTCGAATCAAATAAACAAGTGGATTCGGATGAATTTTTGACAGGTGAGTTTCCTTTTTTGTTACTTCGCCGACCTTTCAACTTCGCCAAGCGGAAGCAGAAATAAGTTTGAAAACACGGCGTTCCAGACGGCGTCGAAACGGATCATGAATTTGTCATGGATTTTAATAGTCTTGTGCAAGCGTCGCGTTCGTTTTTCTCAACCGCCAAAACTTGAATTTTAACTTTAATCCTTTTTTGACAAGTTGTGGAATTGTTTGTGTCTGTGAGTGAAACAAACCTATTGCGATCCGTAAGTAATTTTGAAGATATGATGGTTCTCTCTCATTTTGGCCCGCGAATACTTGCCAGCCGGCTCATACGGCCCGCCATGATCTCCACCGGACTTCATTTAACTTGAAGGAATGGATTGTTGTGAAATTATTTCGGTGTTGCTGAAAACCTCATCCTCGTCCGTTTCAGTGAAAGTTGAATTCCGTGTGATATGATCTTTAACGAGCTCTTCCCCACATCTCCGTTTCCTAAGATTGAGCTTTGTAAGGTTTGCATGGTAACGTGGTCCGGAATCAGGAGGAGAATGAGTCATGATGTAACATATAACAGCAGACTTAATAAATCTCACCGCAGTAGGCTTTATAAGTCGCTTGATATGGAGTGCGTTGTTCGTGAGTCGGAATCTGACGAAATTCGATAAAACGAGAATGATGCTTTATGACCCTGAAAAGCCCCCTGATTCCCTTTGTGGTCCGCAATGTCGAAAAAGAGTAGCTGACGATCCGCTGAACGACCGGACGAGACTTCTCGAAAGTCGTTCGCGACTGCGTTGTCGTCTTCGTTGAGAATCAGAAACGTGAAAGCGGTTTTACGCACGACTCATCATGTCGCGTGATTGCTATCAGATCGTCGCCATCTCAAAGGTTGATCGGATGTCGAGTTTCCTATGCTTCGTGCGTCAAGTGCCCGAGTATTCAGTTGGGCTCGGAAGATCCGGAAAATGATTCTCATCGAAGTCAGCTTTCAATTCAAGTCGAGAACTTCTGTTCAGACCGAAGTATAATGTTATCCTCATCCACGCACTGCTACTTGCGTTAGCCGTGAAACACGAAATATTGATTGCTTGGTTAGACACATCTCTCGAGTGATGTCCACAGAGAAGACTTTATTGCCACTTGAATTGCGAGCAGAGATGGTTGAAGCAGAAACAAGACAAATTCATGTGGGAGCTTAATGTGGTGTAGCCGGAGAGACAGGATCTTTGTCGAGACCATGTGCAGTTCTACGCGACTCATCGTATAATATCGTCGAACCATAGGTCAGTTAGTAGGATACTTATTTCTTGTTGCTCGTCCATATCAGCTCTTGTATACAGATCCCCATTCCCCTGAGCAACGATTACATGTCGAGTTTGGTGATGTGAACTTGTTTTGCGCGCGTTTTGGTTTCGAGTTTTCCGCTGCAACGTATCTTGTGGTCATGAGTAGAGATTGGAAGTTTTGGCATTATTCGTCAATCACTCCCCATCAATTCATGGGATAGTTGATTGGAGGTCGACCACATCGATGATTTCCGCCCAATCACGGCCTGGGCTGGAACAATCAAGCATCAACTACTCATATATCCATCAATTCATATGGATAGATGGAGGGTCAAAAATGATTAATGCCTAAACTTCCAGGCTCTGGTCATGAGAAATGATCGACCTACGCAGTCTTTTTGAATCTTCGAATACCCGTAGCGCGATGAAACAGCTTTTTGGCAACTTTGAGGCAAGGGAAGATACCTCCAGATGTTCCAGATTCTGTTTCATAAGAAACACTTAGTGTCCCAATGTACAATTTCCATATATGTTGTACATTATCGTTGATGCGAACTCATTACGATGACGCAGGCCCGTTCGTCGGCACACATCGCTCACGCATTGACTTCATAATCCTCGTCCAATTTTAATCAAACATCTCCCCCACCTGGTGATGACTTTCGGTGAGCTCTGAATTAAGCATGTGAAAATTGTTTTGAGATGCTGCCAGTTGGGTATCCTGAGAAATAAACTGACGCCGGGGACGGCCCCGTGGAGATTCTAGCTCTTAATTATCTCTAGGGAGCAACGCGAATCTCTGGGACATGCGTCGCATTTGTTTCCTCGGAACGAAGAGCGGACGGAACTTCATTCACGAGTAGATAGTTCAGACCTTTTCTTTCTGTGTTTGCACTTTCTCTCGCTGATACTACGGTTTCCAGATGAGGTTTGAGTTTTGGATCGAAGTCTGAGGTTGGATAAGTTTTAGAATAGAAAGGAGGGAATTAAACGCAGGTCAGTCATAGGGTTTTGTCATTTTATTGTTTCGATATTTCGCGTCAAGTTTTTACAAGTGGGATTCTTAACAAAAACACGTTGCATGGTTTGCTTTGTGGTTGTGGTTGCTGTTGTAACTGTTGATGATAGCTTTGAAGTTACCGACGATCGATATCGATGAATAGTCTGCTTAACTGCATTTCCTGTTATGGTTAGGTTTCGAAGAGTTTTCGAAGAAGCAATTGGAGCGAACGGAGATGGTGTAGAAGGGTTTCAGCGTTGAAGATGGCGAAAAGCGCCCGCGATTGCAATAGAGTTTTGGAAGCCGGCACCGAGCACCGATTGACAGGACGACGAACTCGAGCAAACTAATTGAGTTGGCGTCAGATTCTCAAGCTCGGTCTCGGTTTTTTTTCGACAACCTAATGAGATTTTAGAACACGAGAGGATACGAGTCAACATTCTATAAGCTGCATGTAACCAGTTCAGACAGATTGACGATTGCCGACCGATGCCAACCACGATCACTGTTCTAGAAGTGTTTTGCTCCAAGGCGCTGTAACCTCGTCGCTTGAGTGTTCAGGGCAATCGGTCGTCGTTGTCATCACTATCAGTCAATCAGGCAGAGAATAACACACACTCGGTCGATCTATCGATCGCTCGGGTACAAAATATAGATTGTACAGAAAAATATAACTTAATCAAACAATCAAAGTGTCATCACCGGAAATGCTTTTACTCGGATTCAACGCTCCGCCGTCGATAGTGAGCTCGTGGACGCAGCCATCTTGCGCCACGGAGTCCATCGAAGTCAATAGCTGTACACTTTTGGCACTTCCGACGGTTTGCACGGAAAAACGGTTTTCGCACTGGATGTGACCACGTCTCAGACGCTACGCGCTTTCAGGTAGCTGCAGGAGTGACCAGTTTGTGCTGTGTTCGAAGTTCTCATCGGAACCGAGGCTGAAGTCGAGGTGTTGCCATCGCTCGAGATCATCATTCGCCGCGAACACCAGCATCGTTGCCACCGCTGTTGTCGGCACCGTCGGGGTCGAAGCCTTTAGTTCATTGACGAGCGCAGATGTAAGCATCCGTCAATCCACTGGTTCGGTTTCTCTAACATCTGACGCCAGAGCCGGATTTCTTCACCCTGCGAATCCATCCAGTCGACGGTGATCCCTTGATAGCGGCCTGAGTGGAGAGGAACGAACGCAGAATTTAGACAAAGAGAACACTTCTTACGCTTCCTCCTGAACTGACTGAGCACTGTTCCTCCCTGCTGAGAATTATCACACGTTCATGTTTTTGGTCACTCACCCGTTCCCAGACAAAGTCGGACGCCACCCAGAAAATCGTTCGAAGTGATTTTATCGTAGTCCCAAATTGTGAGCTCTAAACAACGTTCCTGAAGCTCTTCCACTGATACATCGTGGTACACGAAAGGATGATTCCAGACAGGAGCCACTGAACGACGAACGACCGCGGTTTTCTGCTTGCCGCTCTTGTGTCGGTCCGGAAGCAGATAACTGCAACGAAAAGGTGACTTAGAAACGTTTTCTGGGAAATTCGCTCTTCTCGGCAAGCACCTGGAGCCCTTCCAACTATGGCTAATTGTTCCAAGTCGTCGAGACGGTGATTGTCGTCGCGGATGCCGTTTAGCAAAGCCGTCAGTTGATTCATGTTTTCTTCGTCTGAAGCGAATCCGATGTACGCTCACCATTTGCAAAATGGATCCGAACTTCCGTTCGATCTTGACGCCTGGAGATTAGAGGCTTCCTTGACAATCACGTGAAGGGAGCCCTTTCCTGGCCGGTGGTCGTGTGGAGCAAATTTCAATGAAAGCATGAGCTCTCCTTTGTATGTGACGTTCGAGTCTCCTTCCAGTGGGTCCATCTGGAATGGCGGGTGAGGCGTTAGTGAGCGAATTTCTCTGGATGGGGATTTCGTCGTGAGAGCCAATATTAGTTAATGTGAACATCTTCGTTCACTTCCGCGAGATAATTCGGCACTAAAATTTCTTATTTTCTCTCGGCAGAAGTCGCTTCTTCCGTGAACGAGCCTTGTGGTCTTCAAAAGCTATTTGAAGAAGGAGACTAAATAAAAAATAAAAAGAGGAATGCGGGAAGCACGTGATACTTGAATTCCTGACCGGGAACCGCCCAGATTAGCTGATGAGGTCAGCGAATTTCGGAACTGTCACTCGTTGCTTATGAGAAAACCTTTATTTCCATTTTGCATCCGGAACTTTCGGGTCACGGCGACGGTCGTCCGTCAAAACTTTCCAAAAGCGTTCGTAGAAGACATCGAATATCGACTCACCCTTTCTTGAAGAGGATACCAGTGCGTAGTGTTGGTTTCTAACATGTCGCTAGACAGGTCCTTCATGACTTCGCCCAGGAAATCGTTCCGGCCGAACATATCACTGTGCCACACGGACAGCCACAGGGTGCGTGAAGTAAGTTCCGACCTCTCGACGGAAAACCGTAAAGTCTGCAATGTTCGTTACGCATTGAACACGTGCGTGGAGAAAGCTTCCGCAACGAGAGACATGTAATTCGCCATAACCACATAAGCTAATCGAGCTTTAAATGAAGCGTGTCGATATGCTTGTAAGCTTACCTCGTTGAAAACCGGGTTCAAGGTGTGCTTCCGAACCTTCGTTTTGCGTTTTCCAGCTTTACTCCGGTCGGGTAATAAATAAACCTGCGGAAAAAATAGGGCTTGACGGAACTTTACCGAGAAACGGCACCATTTTCTCTCACTCGGAAAAAAACACGCGTCATATTCGGACCAAGTGTGGTTTACTTCTGGTTCTTGGCAACCTTCCACTTTGAGAACCGTTCTGTTGTTTGTTGGTTGGTTAAACCGAAAGTTGGAGCTTTACCTTAACATATGGATCCGAACGATTTCTCTTCTCGTCCACGGCAGCGAGATTTTTGCATTCTTTGACCTGCACATTGAGCATTCCCTGTTTGAGGTCGTACGACAGGCCGAAATTGACTTCGCCGGTGATATCGACAGTGCCATAACGTCCTCCGCCGGCCGCAGAGTAGACCGAAGTCATGCTCTCGGATCGTCCACCCTTCAAATAGATATCGATAACACAGAGTTTAGAGAGGATGTACCGTTTCGCCTCTCGATTCAAGTTTCGTCATCGATCGCTGGAGATACCGACAAAAGAGAGAAGGAATAGATCATTCGTGACCTCATAACGCTTTCCGACTGTTGCGTACTCACCATGAACTTTAACTTTGGAAAAACGAACATAAAAGATTGAAATAGCGAAATCAATCAAAGGAGACCTGTTCCGTAGGAATGATTATCAAAGGGATCAACAATGACACACGTCTCGAGTGAAAAGCATTTCGGAAAGTTTGATCGGTTGTTTTTTCGCTTAGTTCGAACGAAATCTCCAGCTGGGTCGCCGAGCATTCAAGGTCGACGCGGAGTGAACATAAAAGAACCAACGCAGCGTGCAGAAAGCCTCGGATCTTTTCGTAATACCATTTGACCAAAATCATTCAAGTCAAAGTGGAAACAAGTTTTCATCCAAGAAGGCAGTGATTCCACTTACCGGATGGCTGACACTAAGATTTCCCAACGTCGAGAGGCTCGTTTGGCTCTTTGAAAACACTCCCATCTGATGGAGATTGTCCGTGGACGCTCCGGACTCGACGTCGGAGCCCAGGGTTCCCGGGGGGGCCTTTCGTGCTCCCCTGAGTCGTGCGGAGCGGAGCGGAGAGCCATTGGAATCATCAGCTGGAATGGAAAAGAGGATCTTCGGTCAATAACGGTGTTTCAAATCGCTGCCTTCTTCCGTCGCGTGATGAAGATATCGAAATCATCGCCCATCCTGCTGATTGGACGTCGCAAGATCGATCATTCAGGTATTTCAAACATGAACTCTCATCCAAATCGATCATTTCGAGCGAAAATATTGTTTTGACACCTCATCATCTTCGACGTCGTTTTTTCGATTTTCGCTCGAATCGCGGACCCCAATTCAATAGCTCGCAATCAACAATCCATTTCTCCCAACAATTGATTTTTCATCGAAATCGACATCGATGTCACGAAGTGTTTCTGATTACGAGTGCATCCATCCCCCTGCGTTTGCGCTTCTTACGCAGAAACAATAGTCAACTGCTGACGTGACTGGTGAAGATGATTGTCTGGTCAACGTTCTTTTCTCTTTGGTCGCGCAAGCATACAAAAGCTATGACATCTCCCGCTCAGAAAGACAGAGCCGCGCCATCAACATCACCACGAGATTGCCTCACCCACACCGTTAAAAACTTTGACTTGCGAACATTTACCGCAGCTCACGAGCTGTGACCGCTTTTTTTTTCGTTCGGGACAAATTGATAATCTCTCCACAGTCCGGTGACAAGGTCGACCGCGGAAGCAAATCTATTTTCTTCATGAATCAGACGTCCGTTGAGACTCGGCTTTGAACGAATAGACATCGGTTTCTGTGCAACGAGAGAAATCGATCGTCGGTGTAAATTCGTCTCCTATCAACGCCCCCACCAGCCTCTTGAGCTGACATTAGTTCTCTCCGCTGCCTAGTTTTGCTTTCACGGAAGAGAGACGGGATCCAAGGTCGAGTGGCACAGCTGGCTCACCGCACGATCTGATGATACGAAATTTGCGTTTGCTCCTTTCAAGACAAGTTTCCAACTTTGGTAATTACCCGATTTGAGCTCCGCCTTCGTCGTTTTTCGTGCCAGAAAACTTAGCCCCCGCCATATTTTGGTCCACATTCCAAAGTCCGGCTCCACTGTCTCAGAGAAGTTGGTTCAGTGTCGGTTCTTATATCAATATCATGTAAGGCTCGTTCGAGAGCTGCGCGAGTGGGGAGACGCGACGGACCAAGTCTACGTCCAAAGCATGATCCCAATCGAAACAAATCTCTTTGGATGCGGGTTCCTTTCCCAACATCGATTCGTGTTCTTCTGTCAACCACTTGAGAACTGTGGAATTCCACGTACGGAATTCGAGCGTCGAAAATGACTGCAGCCCGAACGATGGCACAGAACGAGCAACGATACCGACACGGATCGTGGTTTGCATTTGGCTCGTGAGATCTTTTCGATAGCCCGTTCGGAATTTGTCTTTGGACTACGCAAGGTCTTGTTTTCCCAACAGAACGCTTCATGGAACAAAACTTCGCTTGAAGTTATGCCAGAATTCGGACAACGACGCACATTTTGTAGTTTGGAATGAGGAAAAATGCTTTGGAAAGATGGAAAAAATTACTTCGGTGACACCGGTCAGCTCAAAGTGAGCGGAGGTGTCAGCTTTTCGATAAAAAGGGGAAAAAACGGATCGGAATTGATTCAACTTTGGAAATAGAACCTCGATCGATTGCGAGCCATCAAATGGTTTTAGCAACCGGGGGTGACTTCGGGCGGGAGGTCAGGGAAAACGCAAAGAACTCAAACGCTGCCATCATTGCAAAACTCTTTGATTTCGGCGTCACACTGGGTTTTTGATTTCCGCTAACAGAGTGGCTCCGTCCGTTTAGTCCGTTTTGTTTTTGATTTCCATTCTTCCTTCGCGCTCATGTGCGCGCATGGAGCCGGTTCTGCGTAGATTGCGTACTGTGTGTCGCTGAGCATTCGATGCAATCAGATGCGAGCTGATGGCATTAGAACCGAATTTGCATTCGATGGCTGAGCGGCACGCGATTCAAAACACTTTCATTTGTCTTTGAGTTTCTATTCAACGTTTCAAAGTCAAGTAAGCCCCAAGCCATCGCAGCAAAGGCTGACAGGAGGCACTTACGCAGTGAGGCTTGAAGGCTCGTCGATGAATTTCTTTTGTCAAGCAATTAAACTTCACTTGTTAGGGGATCGGGGCAAGCGGGCGGCCCAATCGCGACGAAGCAACGACAAAAGTCAAAACGACCGGAACGAAAAATCCCTATTTACTTTTGTTTTTCTGCGCCGCAGAATCTGGACGTTTAGCTCGCGTCTAACAACGCTCGTTGTTGAAGTTCAAACCCCCGATTATTATCGCGGCGCGGCGGTTGAACGAACTTTGACGACAGGCTTTCCAGGGAAACTTGAGCGAACTCTACAATTCAAAGCAAAATCCCCTTTCGATCTTTTTTTCTTGGTGGTCTTGGGAACGTTCTGCAAAATCCGGCGAGCGGGCTTTGCCAACGAGGACTGGAAACATCGGCGGTCGGGCAAGCGGGCGGGCGGGCAAGTAAGTAGCAGACCATCGACGGAAACGAAGCGAATCCTTCTGCCATCAAGATTCTTACTGGATCGAGAGAAAGTTTGTTCGTCCAGCCATCACGGCGCTAACAGCAGATCCCTCTCTGGAGTGTAATTCTCCAAGATGAAAAATCCACGGGGATTTCTTCACACCATAAAGTTCCCAAGATTCTCGAAAGGAATGCGGTCCGGTCGCCAATCGATTGTCACCCTTAGGTCTCCGGTCAAACGACAGAAAATGTTTCGTCACTTCAAGTCAGTTTCCGGTGGAAAGTATCGTCGGGATCGGTGCGATCGATGCCGAGGGGAGACATTCCACGCGGAATTTCGCTTTCAAAATCTCGACGTCGAAGCTGTTTGCTTTAACTTCCATGAAACGCTTGAGGAACTTCGTAACACCTTACAAATAGTATTTCGGTGTGTCAATACTTCATCGGCGTAAACAGCTCCGGTCCAGTCCGATGGAAAGAAAACGAATCAACATCTGCAACGAGACGACTCGCCATTTCCTCCCAGGGGCTTTGGATTTCTCAAGTCGCAACAAAAGACGGAAAAAAAGTCGTCGAATACGCCAACAGAAAGAGTTAACTTGAGACCAAAGTACTCTACAAACAACAATAACAACGCCACGAACGGACCGAAAGCAAAAGCTACGCAGACATGGGTCTGGCTCTTGAAGTCTGAGACAGCTTTGCATCGGAACTTGACATCTGTTAGACTTCAGACGCTGCAATTACGATTTGAACAAAAAAAAAAGTCAACCGTTCCAACTTTGAAAGTTTCTCCGAAGCCGTCCTCTCACAGTTCTGCGTCGCGACACCTGAATTCTCAGCTCGCCGCGGCTCAAAGTTTTCCGCACACTCAACGCTTCTGGATAAAGTCTTACGCAATTTCGGAGAGCTAATGGCGCCGATGATGGAGAGAGGGAGGAAGGAAGGAAAAAAATGATTTCGCTGATCTAGGCACGCTCGTGCAAGTGAGCTCCGGTGTCTTGACCCCCTCGGGGAGCTGGAAGGGACCGAAGAAGACGATCTAGGGAGCATCCCACATGAAGTGAATTGCGTGAAGTGCCGCGCGATAAAAAGCGTCAGAACTTTTGCTGTCGCCAAACAGAATTTCGGAAGGCGGTCACTTGGCCCGGTGACTTGAACTGAAAGCTGAACGCCTAAGGGGTCAGTTATTCGCGATTTTTCTCGCTTGTACCGTTTTCCCTCTCCCGGCGTTGTCGTTCTCTATTATTATCATCGGCATCTTTACTATCAGGATCATGATCTTTATCGAGTGTCTGGGTCATTGACAACCACGGTCGCGGCAACTATTCCAAATTCAGTCGTTTGATTCTCCCGAGGTGTCCTTTGAATCGGGGACTTTCTGTGGCTACCCTACCACCGAACACAATCGGAGGAACTCGCCATCAATCGAAGTCCGATAAAGAGAAATGGTTCTCATCGGAAAATTGGAGCAAAATCTGGAATGATTGAATTCTGAATGAAGACCCAGCTTTAGACTGTCCGGCCAGACAAGAAAACTGACTGACCAGGGTCCTCGCTGTCTAGCGCCGGTGGTTTGTGTTCTGCGTCAGGGTGGGTGAGAACTTTTCTCGAAGCTTAGCTTTAGATTCTTCCTCGAATTTTTTCCCACCTTCGGCGGAAATCCACGCCTGCAGATGGCCCGAAGTTTTTTTCTCTAGAGATGTTTCCGAAGGGAAGAAAGCTTGTCCAAGAGATCACGGGGTTCGTCGCCTTTCGACACCGCTCAATCGGCTTTATCCACTCCGAATACGCGAAGAATGTCAACAAGTGTTGTCGCTCAGCCAGATGCCAACCACAATGGAAGTTTGCCCCGCTCGAATCCAAACGCTTCATTACTTCTCGGTACGCGGAATCGCCTTTTCGGAGCTTTTGCCGAAAGATCTGGGATCAAAACTTCGCGAACTTCTGAATCTTGAAAACTTGCGCCGAGCCCGAGGGAGTTTTCCAGAGAGAAGTGATCGAAAGAGCCGCGACAGCTGTAACGAGGGTGGCAGCAACGGAGAATTCCAGTGGCACACACAACGCGACTTTGTGCGCGAAATACAAAGCCGTACTGGGGCAGAGCGAAAGTGAGCCGAAGGCGAAGGTTCCCTCGGTCGAAGGTGATCTTTTTTGCTTCGGCCGCTGCCGCCCCACCGCTGGCAGCCACTGTTCGCCACCCTTACAAATGTCAGAGAGGCAGATTTCGTTCATATCCAAACAAAGAACACAGAAAAAAAATCAACCTTTTCCAACGAAAACCCTTGTTGCACATTCTTTTTTGTGTCTTCTGATCTAGCTTCGCTTCCCCAGCGAAATTTCTCCCGTTTCTGTTGAAAAACTTCAATAAATCGTTGGGCTCATCTGCATCCATCTCTCATCTTGGAGAAGTGGTAGGAGCTGAATGTAGTCATTGAATCCGTTGTTACGACTTGAACGAGGAACGCCTTTGAAGGACGTCCTTGTGGGCTTCATTCAGTTTCGGTGATTACATTCGTTCATGCATGCGACAGGTGAAATGACGGATTCGCGCAATTCATGAACGGAACGTTTATCCGTTTGCATCGAGAGAGGAATCATGCAAGCAATCGTTGTAAACTCGTGAATTTGAGTCGAGTTGTACCTCGTTCACTCTTCAAGTCCGAAACAAGGTCTCCGTATGCAAAGACTCGACCTCCTGGACGTTGAGGTTCGTTAGCTCTAATAAAGTTTGTCTCGACCATGGCACAGATGAGTGAACGGAAAGCGACTCTGCTCGATCGACTGTCCGACTCCTTGGTCAGCGGGGAGTAACGATTGGCATTGACATTGTTGCCAAATGTCTCATTGGACATATTGTCCGCCTCAGTGTGGGCAAGGATCACATCGTTCAGTTCTTCGGGGTCGAAAATTTTATCAGAAAAGAATACATCGACTTCCTATCCGCCTCACGCTCGCTCCGCACGGATGCGACCGATAAAGCGAAAATCCAGAAAAGTCAGCGAAGATCGACTACAATCAATCGTCTAAGGGTTGATCCCCATGAGAGAAACGCGCAGAAATTCTTCTCGTGGAGGTCAACAGAAAGAATTGTGATAGTAAAGTAACGAGCCATTCTCTGAATGAAGTCGAAATCGTTCTTTCTTCTGATTTCACTCAAAGCTCATCGCGAAGCTCTCAGTGCGCCCTCTGGAACTTGCAGTAACTAAGAGCTTAGAGCGCGAGTTTTGAAAGTCTGAAATATCTCTAATCCCGACTCCCTTCTGCTAATTTTGGATCAGTCCTGCAGACGCCAAGGGCAGAATCAAAAGTATTTCAACAGATTCCTGATTCTGTTCCAGCATGGCGACGTAGTCTAGTCGGCCGTTTCTTTCGGCTTGCACCGTTAACTTCATCAGTCAGTCAGTTCGTCTGGTTTTTCTCGTTGTGTTGCCGTTGTTGTTGGTGGTGTGGAAGTCGACATTTCCCAACGACTCGACTCACTCGAGTCGTTCGTTCGCTCGCTCGCTCGCTCTGAGCGACCGATAGTAAAGATCAGCGAGCCACGCAGTCAGTAAGTCAGTCAGTCGAAGCTCACAGAACCGTCAAGAAGAGCCACCAGTGACTTACTTAGCTCCCATGCAACCGAAAGAGGAACCGAACGATGAGCGAAACGGTCCGACAAACCGACTGAAATCCTCGCCGTTTTCTAACCGTGCTGGAAATCGGTATCCGTCGTCCACAAAAGTAACCGTTAGGAGTCGGTCAAACCCAGACTTATCTAATGTCTGTCTATAAGTTCCTTCGACCGTTATTCCAGTGAACGGATCTTAGCTTTCGGATGCAGTGGACCCCGGAGCTCGCCACCACGGAGTCGCTAGTTAAGGAAGCGTTACGGCCGGCCGGCCGGCCATCTCACATTAATGGATATTAACGGCTCTTCTTTCTCTAAGTGCTTAAGAGATAAATGAGTCTAATCTTTAGACCGAGAGAAGTGGTCGGCCAGTTCCGAAGTTCCGCCATCTTTTTTCTTCAGCCGTTCACTCGTCGTCATCAGGCACACAATGGGCCGGGATCTGCTCGATTGGATCTGGAAAAATCTCACTCTCGGACCAACGGCATCAACATCAACAAAGTGGCATTTCGAAAGGCGATCGCTTGAGGTTTTTCTCCTTTTTCCTTCGCTTCACTCCATCTTGATGGAAAGGGAACGGGTGAAGTTACTATTCGTTAGAAAGCGACATGAACGCCATTTTCACTTATGTCCATCACAAGCTCATAAAATGAACTGAAATTGTGGAAGTTGTTTTTGATGCTGCCGGTGTCCAAACTAAAAACGAACATCGGACGAGCAGCTTGCAGCCACAGATGTCCGCTGTGGAACATCGACCGCGATGGTTTTGTTCGAAAACGGGGAACTTCGCGCTCAGTGAACCTTTTAGCAACAAAAAAAAAGACTTCTTCCAAATGTTTGCTTTGCATACTGCGACTCGTCGTGCTTGATTCGTGAAGGGTGATTTTCCAGAGGCGATCCAGCGTTCGGGCGGGAAACCCGGGAGGAAACCAGTATTACCCGTTCGTCCCTAGAGCGGTATTTCACGCGGTACCACAGTGCCGGCAGCGCACATGAGTCATATGGCCGCAGCATGAAGCTCGTGTCGCAAAAATCACCGGAACGTTGCTTGTAGCAAATCGGATAAACTTATCCAAGCAAACAATAAATTGTCCATTGCTGATAGTTGTTGTTGTTGTTATGACAGCAGCTGCCGCGATAGCTAGAGTCGGTGCCTGTCCTGCTCGATTCACTTGTTGCGGCCAACGCTTCAAACAACAAAAAATGAACGAATCCTTTCACAGACCGCAGCCAGTTCTTCATTCATTCAGACGGAATCAATGCATTCGCTCTACGAGCGCAGGTGGCAAACAAGATCTGGGAGTCGTTTCCTACCTCCGGCCTGGGAACGTTCCTCGTCTACAAGGGACCGAACTGTAGACCCCGAAACATATCTTCTCGCGGGTTCCCAAAAAAAAGGAAGGGAGAAGATTATATTCGTTCTACTTGAGCTTCCCGTTTCCATCGACATCGCCCGAACGTGCGTTAATGGGTGATCACGACGGCTCGGCGGGCGGCGGTGATTGTGGCTCCTCCTGCACCGGAATCTTCGCCGCGAGTTGGGATCTTCGGTCGGTCCGGAAGAGAAACTCCTCCGAGCGACTCACAGTAAGTCAAAGTGTGAGTAAATCGGCTGATAGTCTCGAAACACGATGTTCCTATCGAGAAACTACTTTGGCCTCACTCGAAAACAGCTCTCGACATTCGATTCAGATTCTCAAAGAAAAAAAATGAATCCGGAAACGAATCGACTTCAACGCGAAACAGTTTAAACTAAATTTCATCACTTCGTACACTCCGATGGGAAGTGAACGAGGCGGAAATTTTAATTTGATTCCCGAGTTGTTTACTCGCTGCCAGAGAAGCGAAAACCAAGCGGTCGTTGGAGGCTGAGCTAGCTGATCGGTACTGAATAAGAATCGCGAGCAGGCAAACAAGCGTAAGCAAATAGTTTGCGACAAAGACAATCCAGAGCAAATATAGATCCCGATTCAGAAGAGGTTCTGTTTGCGTCAGAAGACGTGGCTCAAATATCGACGACCTTTGGTAAATTTGTTACAAGGAGAGACTGATAAGCTGTTGCAGGTCGAGTTCTGAGTTTTTCCGAAACAGAATGTTCGGTTTTATTCCGACGACGACAATAAAACCTGGATTTCAGGAACATGTGCTGACATTGGCGAGTTGAGAAGTGGCAAACCGATTCCAGTTGGAATGAGATGCTCACTCGGAAAGATTCCATCGAGAAGGAAGTTGTGAGTGAATGTTCAGCGGCGTGTAATAAAAAAGGCGATGATATCGTATCAAATCTATTGTAACGGTCCAGCATGGGGTATTCGAAGCAATCCGTCGCTCGGTGGAAGAGCGAATCAGAGTGCTTGAATGGTGGCCGTGGAAGAAAAATTGATTGCGATGAACCGATGATCGGAAGCGTAAAAGCAGAGCGTTTGTTATCAATCAAACAGACAGGCTTGGGAACCGCGCTCGGGGCTTGAGTGCAAGTGCAGCAGAACAACGCAGCGCTGAGCCGCAAACACAGAACGGAGATGGCAGCCTGGGGAAAACGCTTAATTTCTGAGACGGACAAAAGCTGTCTATCCAAGACAAACGAGTCGAAGTTGCCGTCAGTTCAGAAAGAACTCTGTCCGCCACCCAACGCTTAGGTTGTCACTTTGTCGACATCAAACCGTTTTCCGGAAAAGGAACGACAGCCGAGGATCGAGTCTGCAATTATCTCTCGGAAAACGAAAATCATGAGGGGATCACTAGTTTCGGAAAATTGAAATTGAGTCTTCCCGCACCCGAAGCACAAGCGACCCGCCCGTCTGTCATCGTGTCCGGCGGACAGACCTCTCCCTGCTCTTGATTGGAAACAAAGACGAAACAAGAGCGGGACGAACATCCTTCGAGGAATTCCGAAGGAGTGGATCTTCATATCAACAAACAGTCCGTTCGACTGCATAGACCGGCGACGAACGATCCGTAGGCAGCGAGGCTTGCCGGATGAATGTATGAGCAGCATTCAGGCTGCGGGGGAGGCATTATGCAAATTCTTACGGCTCGAGGCATGCCACGCGTACCGTTCAGTTGCTTCTTCCTCCTTTGTTCGTTCGAAATAGTATTGTACGGGTTGGTGTATCGAACGATCCTACTTTCATCCATTTCCAAAGCGAATAATGGTAGAAAGCTGAATCGAACGAAATGCCTCGTTCCAAATCGGCTTACGTTGGCAAATTTGAATTCACTACGCGGAGCACTGTATTCGTGTGTTATGATTTCGGAGAAGCATCGGTGTACGAGTTCTGTGACCTCGAGGCTTGAACGACTATCAGCAGTTCATGAGACCCGTTTCCGTCGTGAGACTTCGTCTAGTTCTCCCGATGAACGGACAAGTTCTTTTTTTTCTCGTCGCGATTCAGGGTTTCCTCTCGCACGGCCGATCGGCCAGCCAACCCAAGTACAAAGCAGCGCACCAAAACCAACGGAAGGACCTTGGCCTACGCGGCACCCCTCTCCTTTGAGTTCGGATTTGCTTGCGCGATGGCCGGACTGCTGGTAGGCAGAGCGGCAAACACAAAAAAAAGTCTTCACTTAATCAAAGACTTGAACCAACAGGGAAGTGAGCGTCAACGAGCGACGTCGATTTTTGCAGTTGCTTTGA
The DNA here is from genome assembly GCA_021527715.1 of Neoseiulus cucumeris. Classification (NCBI taxonomy): domain Eukaryota; kingdom Metazoa; phylum Arthropoda; class Arachnida; order Mesostigmata; family Phytoseiidae; genus Neoseiulus; species Neoseiulus cucumeris. The sequence goes on along the minus strand of JAJSRV010000005.1, from coordinate 404,468 downwards.
GGGGAAAAATACGCGCAGACAAACGAGCCGACTGACGGACGAACTGGACACACAAGTCAAACTTCAAAGCTTCATGGCGATGTCACCCAGCCGTCTTTGTCGACTTCGACGTTACGTCATGAGCACAAATTCATTGACGCGCGCAGAGGGCTCCTTCACGTTGAACGTTTGTCTGTTTGTCCGTCGCGACCGCATCACGGAATCCCGAACAGTGGGTCACTTCGTGAACTATGTTTCAAACATGGTGTCGAATCATCATCAGTGTTCAGTCTCACTGTCGATCAATCCAAGGATAAGCGGATGAATGGATTGATGAATGAAGAGTGAATGCTTGGAGATTTCACACCATTTACCATCCATCAATTCATGGCTATGAAGTATAGATCGATTAAGCAATGAAGATTGAAGGCGGGAAATTCAAATTTCATCCATCTATGTATCTGTACTGATGAATGGAGTGTGAGGCATGATTGATTACCTGAGTTTCCAAGCTCACATCATGGCCAACAGGGATTTCGGGCATTATTCTCACAGCTTTCGAGCCATGTTTACATTAATTAATGGACTATGATCGATGAATAATGAAATTCATGCTCTACCACTCACATTTCTCTATTTCGCTCGCACACTACGGACGATCGGTGCCCGCGCGGTATTTCATTCACATTTGCAATAAAGTCGACTACGAGAAGCGGTTTTCACCCTTGGCAAACCTCCAGTCATCCAAGCTGGGCGCCCGTCAGGGATTCTGGGACAAATTCCATCGAACATCCCGTACGCTGTTCAGACCACGTTGACTCAGTCAGTCAGTCAGTCTGTCAGTCAAAGGAATCATTCGATCTGTTCGCTCACTTTGGGCTCCGGAAGACGTCACAGCGTTCCAGTTTCAATGTTTTCCGCGAAAAGAAGAATTCATTCGAATGGCGACGGAGCAAGCGACAGAGTTTAAGGGAAGTGGGAGGTAGGATCGAGTTCAAGCAACGATCAGCCGTCGTCGTCCGATCAGATTCATATCCAGTGTTTATGAAGTTGAAAATCCCGAATCGATGGAAACTGACGGCGGAGTCGAAGTCGAATCCGGACTAATTGAAACTAAGCGAACCAGAGCGTTGATCGGCGGCTTGCTCGTTCGCTCACCGCCCATCGGATTCCAGTCGAAATGAACGCAACGCTGTTTTTCTCTTCTCGACTCCGTTCGGTTGGAATAATTTCTCGCTCGGCCGAAGTGCGCAGATGACGAGGGCGGAAGGAAGAAGCAGCAGCGGCAGAAGCAATCTTTGAACCTTTTCCTTCCAAGCAGAGCCGCGGCAGTAACAACGGCAGATAAAGCTACGCAAAAAAAGTGGAAAAAAAAAAGATTCTAGCGAGAATACTACGGCCGAACACACGATATCGCTTCTACAAACAGAAGAACGAATCTGCTGGTCTAGCCGCGCACTTGCGGAGTTTCCAGCGCCGCTCTTCGAGTGAGTGGATCATCAAATTGTTCCGCAGCAGCAAATTTAGAGCCACACATATACAAAGGCACTCGCCGCACTCGTTTCGATCGTCATTCATGGACTTCTAGTTTCGAATGAAAACGAGAAACACGTTCGACGGAGGATTCGAACCCCGGAGTCTATTTCTCGAACTCGATTCTCGGAATTCCGAAGATTCCTCGAAAAAAATATGTTTTCGTCGAATTCGAAGAACTCCGTTCGTTTCCAGGAAACTCTAGCCACAAGTGTTTCTTATGTTCCGAGAAGTTTCTCCGTGTTCGGCTCGCTCCAAGCGTGTTCAGTAAGGTTCGAGCGAGCGAGCGAGCGAACACGCGGACATGGCCTACGAAAAGAGAGTAAGAGAGAAATGCCGTCTGTTTGCTGTCGTGAGTGACACCGTGAACCCATAACTCGTCATAAAATACGTTTCGAGTTGGACACGTTTGTTCACAGGCGGGCTCGGCTGGTTGCTTTTTGACAGCACACAATGGCGTCGTAGATTCCTTCTCCTTCTTCCCATGGGGAGCACACTCGACTATCTGTGTTGGGCCGCCCGCGTTTCGTCGGATATTGACGTCGAATTCTTTACGTGATCATGGGAAAGATCAAACGAAAACGCGGATTCGAGGTTTCCGCACTCGATCGAAAACCGATGGTGATCCGCCATTCGACATCGAGATCCTGAACTCATGTCATCAACGATATCCGTGACAATCAGAACAAACGAGCGGTCAGAGACAACAATCGTCGCCATACAGAGAAATGTCTACACCATGTCTCATGTCGAGCTACGTCATATACAGCGAGAGCTTCCCCCCTCCCCCCTTTAATTATCAGATAATATTGTCATCGGAAGGACGTCGTTATCAACTCTGTCGTTTCCATGAACGGTAGAAGCAATCAGAAGAAGAAAGCCAGCTGAGAGTTTTCATTGAGCGCCTTCGAGCGGCCACGGCGAGTTCCACCAGCCCAGAAAAACTCTGGGACAGAAGATGCCGAAGACGCACCTGTGCAGGATGTTAGCGACACCCAGCACAGCTACCAGCACACACACACGCACTCACTCACTCACTCACGCAGCCGAGCAGGCAGACGAACGGAGGAAAAAAAAACGTTACGTCTTCGTCATGGGACGACAAAAGCCGCTTCGTGAACAAGCACTTCAAACTGACTTCAGAGCCTCTTGCTCACTGCCGCCGCCGCCGCCGTTCTAGAGAGTTTTCGTCATTCTGCATTGAATATGATCGCCGTTCTTTCACGAAGAAATTCAATGAGATCCATTTGTGATCGGTCCAATCCGAAAACAATTAACAGGACCGCCAAGGCATGCTGCACCTCTTGGCACTAACAATAAGTGGCAGATGGCTATGCAAATTCAAACGGATCCGAACTGTCTGATGCCGTCGAACGGTCGTCGTTAAGAAGCCATAGAAAGAATGGATCACGCCAAAGCGGCACTACAACTGTTCCAGACTTTCCGAAACAATTTAAACAAAACGAACTTCATAACTTGGCTCCGACCTGCTTCGGATTTGGTCATCGGTCAGCGGTGCGCCGGAGCGATTTGCTCGTCGTTTTTTCCTCCCGTTTTTTTTCCTTCCAACCCAAGCTGTAGTTGCGCTGCTTTTGCTGCTGTTGTTGTTGTTGTTGTTGTTAGTTTGGCGGAGGAACAGGTTAGCGAACGGTGTCTTACCCTTGAGGGTGAGCTTCCTGAGAACTCCTGACGTTGAGAAGAACGCCGAAGAGAAGTGTTTCTCCTTGTTCGGTTTGAGTGTCATCGAGGAAACCTCTTGAACAACTTCTGTTCGCTTCGGTTTCAGAGGCAGTGTGAGGAAACGGCCGTTAGCGAAGGTTTCGTGAATGTTCGGAGTCGAGGTGGCGGTTTGCTGCGCCGGCAGAGGTGGCGGCGGCGGCGACGAATGGTTTCCCCCGGTGTTCCTTGCACTCCGAGCGGGACGTTTCGGTTCCGCGGGGGTTTCGGCGTTCCGAGTGAGATCGTGCTCGACGCTCTCGTCCGAACTCTTGAAGGAGTAGTAACCCGTGTCTCGTGACCGGTGGGACTCGACGATACTCCCGACGGATTTGGCAGAATTCACGGAACTTTCCTCGGAAGAGGCCGCCACGAACAGATTGTGCTCGGAAACTGACTTGGCCAGACTTTGATCGTCTTTGACTACGCTTTTGTTTTTGCCTAATTTGTTGCTTAGATGATCGGCGTTGCGGGCGGCAGCGACCTTCTTTGCTTTGATGTAGAGCGAGGGCTCGGAGCGACTCATGTCCGAGAGTTCGGGCTCGGGCGAGTTGGTTTTCACTTCGAGCACGGTCTCCACCGAACCGGCGAAATCCGTGTCGGAGCTGGTCGTCAGCGTCGACGTCGAATCGTATTTGGCCGACGGCGGTGAGATTCGAACAATCTGGACGGGTGATGGAGGAGCGACTTTGTTGTTGGTCTGGAGTTTTCGTGGCGAGGCCACCGGTAGAGTTTTGCTTTTGGGCAGCGCTATGGCCCTATGGTCGGTCTCGTCGTCGCAGCACGAGAGTTTCGAAAGTGAAACGTTGTCTGACAGCATGTTATAGAGATCTTCCATCTCCTGATTGTTAACGGGTTCGGTGGCCGTCGTTTCGTCGCTGTCGTACGAGGGAATGCTGATCGAGGCCGAAACGGTCTCGCTTCCCGATTCACTTCGTTTCTCGGAGAGGCTCGGCGAGTCGAGTGACTTCTTGCGATCCTTGAGCATCGGCGAAGCGTTCCTGGAAGCGGTCACCGTGTGCATGAGGGCAACGATCTGATCCTGAATGTACTCCTGAGCTTTCGCGTACTCATCGACGAGTGGCGGCGAGGGAGATTTCGAACTCAGTTGTTTTAGGGACGTCATCAATTTTTTGCATATGAAAAGCGTCTCGTCCGTCAGGATGTCTTTCTCGCAATGGCCACCGGCCTTGCTGGTTGTGCGCTCGTCGTTCTCGTTTGCGTACTCCTCCGACTCGAGGGTATCGCTTCCGTAGTCGGAGTTGTTGCTCGACGCAACGGTACTGCTCGTGCTGCCGTTGTAAGGAGAAACGCTTTGCATCAACGTTGCGATCTGGTTCTCGAGCAGCGCTTTCCACGCGGGCGTTTCGATCTTTTCCGAGGGCCGATCGATGTCGGGCGAACCTGAGATGTGTGCTATAACCCGATTGACGACGTAGGCGACCTCTTCGTCATTTGAAATTTCTTCGTCTTTTCTGAACGACACCTTTTTCGCGGTGTCTGGACTAGATTTCTTGGCCGCCGCCGTCGTCGTCGTCGTCGCCACCTTCGGCTTATTGATCGCGTTCTTCTGTTCGACCATGCTGTTCATTTTGCTGATCCGTTCCTTGACGGACATCTTGACATCGTCTTCGTGCTTCATCTTGCCCGTGATCGCAATGTTTTCGAGCTGCTCGGCGAGCCGGATAGCCTTCAGCGGTGTTTGAAGGGTTTCGATCTCGTCGTCCAGATGTTGAGGCGAAGGCGTTTTTTCGACGACATCGATCACTTTCGCCATGTCCGCCTCATCTCCATCATCGTCTTCATCGTCGATATCCATCTTTGCCACCTGATCCTCTTCGTTGTCTGTTCCTGAGTTCGCGACTTGAACGCCATCTTTCTTTGAGTCTGATCGACGCTGCTCTCCGTTGCTGACCTTGAACACCGTTACTTCGTCCTTGGGTTTCTTGTTTCGTTTGATTGTATTGAACGTTTCCTCCTCGAAGCCACTCGGGAAATTTGGCTCCGTTTCGTCCGCGAGGAACTCACTCTTCGAACTCAGGGTTTCCGAACATCCGCCACCGACGAGATTTGTGAAGTACTTTTCCAATCTGGAGCTCGCCATCATCGAGGGATCCTCTTCCATGACCTCTGAGACATAACTCGCCTCGGACACGGTGTCGCTGAGATCTTCGGACACGACCGACCATCGTTTCTGCTCGTCTTCTGTCGCGTTCGCGATGGCGTAGCTGAAGTACTGTTCCAGGTCGGATGGCTGTCTCTGAACTTGGGGCGAGTTCGGCGTCGAGTGTTCAGACTCCTCGCACGAGTCCTCGACAATCGTATGCAGGGAGAACGCATGGGGATTGCCATACATCGTTGGGGGAGGAAGCACTGGCGCTGGCTCTACGGAGACCGCGTAGAGATCATCCGAGGACGTCGAAACGTCGCTCAGGATCTCCTCCTCGATCAGATAACCTTGAGCCGGAGGAACCGGCGGCTCCTGATAGTCGCTGTCATAGTCTTCGAAACAGTCGAAATTCTGTTGAGGGATCAAGAGCTCCTCGGTGAAATATTTCTCGAGCGAAGAAACGGCGGCACAGTCAGCAGCTTTGGAATCTTGTTGTGGTGGTGGCGGCTGTTGCAACTGTCGATGGCTCGGGGTCTGATTCAGAAACGTTGGCAAACTCCTCGACGATCGTTCACTGATGGAATCCTCTTCGCACTGAGCACTGCTATCAAACGAACCGTAATCCTTGGAACTCACTGCACAAGGCGTATCCAACTGAAAAGCATCGAACAGATATCCAGCCGGCACAAAACGTAGCTGACCGTCGTCAGTTACCACACTGAACGGTGAGCGTGGATCGGTCCAAGGCGCGCGGGTGAGACAGCCTGAAACGGCGGCGGCGGCGGCAGCAGCGGCGGCAGCAGCGGTACCTGCAGGCGAGTGTTCGCCCGCTCCTTCTCGCACCACGACCATCGCCGTCGTTGATGATGCCGCCTTGTCGTCGACGTAGTCGTCGTTTGCGGCTTTGTCGTTGTTGTTGCTGTCAACTGCGACGACGACAACGGACACTTCCTCAGGGAGCTCCTCCTCCTCCTCCTCCTTCTCCTGGAAAAGCTCCTCGGCACGAGTTTCGTTCCTCGTTTGATCCTCGGTCAGGTCCGATGAAAGTCCGCCATCCGTCGTGGTCGTCTGGCAGCCGGTACTGTCTGTGGACTGTCCGTTATTCAGTTGTGGAACAGTCGTTGCTGGACAGTCTACGGCAACCGTGTCGACCACCACGGCCTCTCCCGAGTTCTGTGGGTGGACGTTCTCGGCCGACGCGTTCCCACCGTCTGAAAGTCGATTGCCCGTCGCCAAGACCGCCGTAGACGTTGACGTTGCGGCCGTAGCTTCTACGTTAACGTCAGTCGTAGTACTTTGCTCTTGATCCGAAAGTTCGCCGCCACCCGCGCACCTTCGAACCGCGTGGTCACTGCTTTTACCCCGCGTCGCATCTTTGTCGTCCAAGGCCTGACGCTGGTTTGGCGTCGAAGAAGAAAGTTGATTCGATTCCGTCCAGAGATCTCGCTGCTGCTGCTGCACAACATCCAAATCGACTCGTGCTTGATGCTGTCGTTGTTGTTGCTTGATCTGGTCCTTGAGATCTTCTTTTGGGTGGTGGGTGTTTTGGACAACGATCTGTCCGTGGCCGACAGTTGGTCTTGATTTCACCCCTCCGCACTTGTGGCACTCACGAGCCACTAAGCTCTCCTCGGCTCTCTTTTTCATCAGTGTCGGATTGTTCTTGAGTCTCATCGATTTCCGCATACTTCTGCGCACACTGTTGTTCCGCTTGAGACGGACGCTACCTGTTCGCGTGAATAGGCTGGGCAGATCTTCTAGAGAGGCGGATTTCTTTTCGATGATTTTCGCTTTCTCTTTGATGTTCTCTTCGACGTCGGAAATTTCGTCGAGAGAACAAAGAGACGCCACCATTCGGTAATCGGAGTCCGATGTGAACTCCCAGTCCGAGTCTTCGATGTATCATGCGCCCGATCCGATTTGTAGACGACTCTTCACTTTGAGGGTACTGCGTTTTTTCTTCCTTCGGCGTTTCTTCTGTCCTGATTCGGCGGAATCGCTGAGTTCGGACGACGAGTCCGAGGTCGTGATGAACACCAGTTGGTAGTCCTCCGGGAGGATCTTTTCGCTACTCGCGGCCAGGTGGGGCGGGGGAGTGGCCTCCCGGGTCAGGGTCGCGTCCCGGTCGTCTTCGGAGCTGCAGGAAAGCGGCGCCGAGCAGGCCATCCTGAATGAGGCTCGCGCTCTGATCTGAGCCTGCAGTCGTCGAATCATCGGCGACGCTGAACAGTTCGACTCCATGTCGGTGGCGGAAATGAGTGTGGATGTTGAGCTCCGTAGATCCTCATCAAAATGCACGAGATTGGAAGATGTCAAGAGATCCGGGTAACGATTATTTAGGGATGGTGGCACTTTCAGGGAATCGGGGGGTTGGGACAGGCAGTGGTTTTCAGGAAAATCTGAAATTGCATTCGATGGTCAGACCCTTGGACGGATACCTCGTGATTTTGTCGCGTGAGAGAATCGCGTAATAGAACTTCTCAGAGTTATCAACTCCGGACAGGAAGGCAGGCAGGCCAATCACCGATGTTAGTGGATTAGTTACGGATTCGAGACGGGGTTAGAACATGGACGGAAGACTCGTCGTTTGTAAGTCGATTAAATATGCTGGACTCCTTAGTCCCTTTTCCCACCCTCCCTTGTCCCCGGCCGACAGTCAAGTCATTACTTCGGGGACCCTACCTACTCTGCATTTCAACAGATGAAGACCCAGCGGCGGTTCTATTGACCGTATTAAGAGGATGGTCGGTGGTTGCCTTGTGCGTACGTTCTCTCGAATCAGCGTGGAAGCGGTTCTTGACGACGGTATCGAACGCGTTTCCGAGTCCAGCAAGTTCTATTCCAGAGTTTGACCTCGGACGTTGTCAGAACAGGTGGTCCGCGCTGTGAGCTCAGACAATATATGTCACGGTTTGTTGTGCCGGTCATCTTTCAGATGTTTCGCCTACGGACGAGTCCGAAACAAACACTCTATGACATCATGATACAACCCCGATCCTTTGGAAATAAAGTATGCTCATGTAGAATTCGACTTGTTCTTCAAAAAGAAACAAAACTCGTTTCCTGTTTCCAGAACAAAGGGGAAAAAACACGGCTTCTCAACGCTGGATCGAAGTTGCTGAGTTGCGTTCCGATTCCAGCAGCGTTAAATCAGAGCTGACCTTAAGGTATCGACTCGCGAAAACGCTTCCGCTTCGATCGTTTTTTATTTTTCACCTACAATATCAAATCGCGATCCTGGCCGCGTAGAACAATTCTACAGTGGGCGATAGATTCGTCTCTCGCTCTGGAATCTCATCGAGGTGAATCCTGAAGGCTCGCACGAGACGGAACCACCGAGCATTAAGTAAATCGCTTAACATCACTGTGACCAAAGGCAACGCGCCGGTAACATCGAACCGAGCTACTTCGCAACTCTGACGGTTCAGGGTTCGATGACGACGCGTCTTTTCTTCTAAGTTTTTTTTCCAGTCACTGATTCGTTCGTTCGCTCGCTCGCTCGTCCGTCCGTTCAATCGATTCAGACTAATGAACGCGCACCGCACATACGACGAAATTTCACAATGGAGTTAACACGCCGCCGCCAAGAGTTTCGTCATTCTAGATTAAACAACCCACAAGCGTCCGCGAGACTGGAAAAAGCACTAGATCCTATTCCGGACATTCGAGACTAATTCTGGGATCTTCTTCATATCTTCAAGAGCGCGGAATCGGGAGAGTGCAAAGCTCAGCTGAGAAAGTTCCCGTGAGAGCTGTTGTTTAGACCAGGTGCGGTAGATCCGCGCAGAACTGGCGTTCATTCTAAAGTCATCCGTGTTTTTCTCTTTCTCATTGCAGGTACGTGACCAACAGGATCGCTTACGTCTGCCGGAAAGTCTGACAGCCTAACCCACTTACGCAACTCGAATCAATGCGACCATACGTCAAATCGCTTCCCAAACAAACCGAAAAGTTCTTCCACTCACTCAACGGATGCTATAACTTTGGCGGTAGAGAGGGTCTCCCGAGTGGAGCGAACTTTGTTTTCAGAGAACAACTGAAAGTTCAAGAATCGCGGAACAAATCAACTTGTGACCGAATCCCTGCTTTCATCTTTTCCCTGGATGACAGTTTTCCGATCGGAACTCCGCCACTTTCCGTAATGAGCGTGGAATCATCGAACGTCCCGCTCCCCGCTGATTTCTGTTCACTGGCGTCTACTACTACAGACACACAACGTTATTACCAGAAGGGGCCGGAACCATGGCGTGGTCGGTCTCCTTGATTTTCTTCAGATAATGTCTGATGAATCAGGAAGAAGAAATGGCCAACCGGTATTTTGTGATCTAATCACCGCCTCAGCCTGATAGCGACGAGATGAGTACGAGACGAAGACGCCTCACTGATGTTCGTCGTCAGGTACCGAGCAAACTTTCAGGAAAATCGATGCAAACGACGGCTATGTCGAGCGGAAGCCCGGAACACAATGGACTCCGTGTACGAAGCTTCAAGCAGCACCGTTATCACAGCTGACGAAAGAATAATTTCTCTGGCCTGAAGTCGTTTGGACGTCGAAAATGATTCCGCGTTGATTGTGATTTCTGTATTTCACTTCGGGGACACTCCTTCGATCAATCGACGATCCGAGATGGAGAAAGCGTAAGCTAGGTGAAACGAAAGAAAGTTCACATTCTCTATGGATTTCGATAATTTTAATCTCTGTTTCAACGGAATAGTTTGCCTGATATTTACGCCTGAGACTCAGTAAGTCAGACTCATTCGTCAGTAGACTCGAAATTCGGGACGAGACAGCCTGTTCCTAAGGAATGCTAAGCTCCGTTGAACTCAAGGAAGTGGAAAGCTCAAATCTTCCTCGCTCGACAGATGAGAATGTGCTTGACATGAGCGATTGAAGGGAGCACGGTATCAGTTCCGAACGATCGAGTCCTAAATGCATCGAACTCGTTCTTCGAGAGCTCTTTGAAGTTTCTCGCTACACGCGGACTTGAAATCTTCAGAAATGGATACCGTCTTCATTCGAGTTCGAGGTCTGAGTATGATCCGAACACAAGACTGGAACGATCGTAAGATTTTTCTGCTTCAAACGTCTTTTTGGGACGCTTGTTAGAGCAGATTCAAAATCAGATGAAATTCCAAGTTCTTCGTTTCGAAGACGTTGAATCGGAATATCGTCCGCGAGACGAAATCCGCTCATTGCGGCACGAGAAACGAGTTTCGAAGGGACCGGAACGAAACCCTTTCCAATTACCCGAAAGACAACGTCCTCGTGCACGGTCTAATCCTCGAAAGGAAATCAAAGCGTCTGAAGCACTTGTTGTTGTCCGATCGAAACTTCCTGTACATCGTTTGTGTCTGTCCCATAGTAGATAGCAACCGATCGGATGCGAAAACCTCGGCACACCCGACACACACGAGCGTTGAGCATACATTCAATTCTGGATCTACTCGGAAGCAGAGCTGTGACATTTTCGGTTGGACGATCGAAGCAGCCGAATCCGATTCTGCAGTGCGGAAGAGCCTGAGGCCACGAAGACCGCATACAGAATTACATGAAGATGAAGCCAGTCATGATTATTACCTGCTGTCGGTTTCCTTGGGCTCGACGGCAGCGACGATGATGGAAAGCTTCACGCATGACAGATGAATGCAAAGCTTGAAACTTCGAATTTTCTCACAGGACGACCGATTCGAAGAACGATCGATTTGCGTGTTTTCGTTGAAAATTCCCAACTGCTCGTCGTCATCATCGATCCACGTGTTTCGACCGCAACGAGTGAAAAGTGGCGGAGGAGAAACATCTCTTATGAACGGTCTCTATGTGTGTTCCAAGACCTTTTCTATTTTTCGGAAAATTTCACGTCTGACCTTCTACGAATCCTACGAACAGCAAACGAAATTGTTCAGCAGAGAAAACGGTCGCGGATCGTTGTGGGCAGCTCAGAAAAATCGAAATTGCTCAATCAGTGGTAGCGAGCAACGGTGGTTTGCACATCTGATGAAAGAGAAACATCAGATGAGGCTGGTTGGCTGAACCAGCAGAAAGCAGTCGGTGGGCGATGCAGGTCGTTTGCGTAAGAATATTCCGCCCATAAATGCTGTTACCGTAACCGTGGTGAATTGAACAACGCCAGAGGTCTCCGGATTGTCGTCAGAGATTATAATAAAAGGAAGACTCATTCCAATTACGGCGTCGGTCGTTGCCAACGGTCGCTTGATGAGTTTGTCCTTACCGGACTTGTGTTAGATCAAAGACGGAGGCAGATTTACACGCGAAGAGATTCATGCCGCTCGTTGTAAGCCCAAAAGTCGCCTCAAGTAGGAAGCCGCTGTCGAAGTTAGCTGACCCACGTTAATGGAACGATAACGATGTCATGCAAATCAGCCTTGCTCGTAAAAATAGATAGACACCTCGATGTTGCGAACTCACCATCGTATTCAGTTCGGGTGAATCGTCTGCTCGGTGTTTCGTTTGTCTGAGTCGAAGGTTCAAGTTTTTTCTTGATCGTCACCCTGAAACGAGAGATAGCGTTTTCATTATTATTGGAAGAGTTGGATATGGAAAAGAAAACACTTCTAGATGAATTCGTTTTTGAGAATGATTTCTTTTTCCGAGTAAACTTCTGCTTCACTGAGACGATATTTGCTCTCTGGGGAACCTCGAGGAAACCCCCGCGACAGGAAAATCGAATGACGGGACAACATCCGTACACTGTGCCTCTTTTCTAGTTTTCGAGAAAGTTCCAAAAATAGGTCGCTTGTGGAGACTTGAGGACAGTGTTTCCATACAGTCCCCTGAGATGGTCAACGGTCGGAAGGGAAACGGAAAATCTCGAAAAGTTCCTCTGACTCCGTGACTGAGTGTCTGACGTGGATTTCGAGCTAGCTTGGAAGAGAAGCCGCGGCATTTGCTCGAAATGAGTGCGAGCCGCGGAAAGCATTCTCGAAAAAACTCTCCATTTCGCGACGATCCGTGCTGTCAGCCCGGTTCCAACTAACCATGATGAAGAATCATCACACGATCGACGACTCGACAAGAACTTTGAAATGAGGAGTTATTTTTTTCAATTTAGTCATCACGTCGAGTCCGTGTCGACCTGATACTGCCGAACGTGCTCGAACCGCAGACGTGAGGGGGAAACGACAATGAATGAGACCGTGAAGCACTACAGCGACTAAACGTGAGGAACACGACGAGCCGAATCCGTCAGAGAGCTCTCGTGTTTCGGGACACATTCAGACTTGAATATTTCCAGAATGGAATACCGTCCGAGAGTTGACGCTCGAGAATGGAAATGAGATTCTTATTCGCAATCGTCGGAGAATCTTCGTGGACGAACATCAACCACCCCCGTACTTGGTGTTCAACTGTAAGACTCGAACCGAGGACGACTATCCCTAATCTCGGGGTTTGAGTTCGCTAAAAATAGGCCAAAAAGGGCTCGGTTCAAGCCCGCGGCAAGTGAGGAGAAGGTACATCTCTAATTCCGTAGAAATCTCATCAAAGCAGGGATTTCGGAGTACATATTACAATCGTTTTGAACTGATTCAGAGAAATAACGATTGGAGACGCCGATATTTCGCGGAATTTCGAAATTATTCCGTGAAACCCCAAGGGAGAGAGAGAAAGTAGTTCTTCGCATCTGGGACTCGGTAACGATTTCGAAATCGCGTGAACCCCCTCTAATAAAAAACAATCAATAATGATGAAGCTGCATAATTTCGGAGATTCCGTACCTCCTAAATATCACAGACTCATCATTTCTGCTGCTGGCGTCCGAGTTGGCGGGAGAAGTGGGTCGGGGTTTGTTAGCGGGATTTCCTACTGCGGGACTCGAAGGTTGCGTAGAGGCGTTGTTGCTGTTGCTCAACGGTGCAGTGCCTCTGGGCGAGGGCGCTCTCGTTCCTCGAGCTTGTTGGCTTGGGCGTGCGGGGCTGGATCTTGGGGGTTTGTTGTTTGAAGGACTTGCTTCTCCTTCTTTGCGACCTCTTCGAGGCAAAGGCACTGGACTCTCCGCTTTTGCGTTTCCTTGAGGGTCACTAACGGGCCTTCCACAATCAATGGCGCGTTCGTCAACTCTCAAAGGACCTTGCTGATTGAAGCTGGCGTCTGAACTCAAGGAAGACAAAGAAGAAGTTTGACGTTTGTGAATCGGAGAACGGATCGGCGCCCAGCGGATCGGGACGCCGTTGAGCGAAGGCGAAGGCGACGGTGATGGACTCGAGCTTTGAACGCTTGAACTGCGTCCGGGACTTCGTCGGGGAGTCGCGCAGGGGGAATGACTTCGAGACGGCGGAGCAGCCGCTCTCTGGGGGCTGTCGAAACCCGGACCGAATTTCAGGGGGGCGCTCGGAACCTGAAGATTCGATTGAAACAATTAGCAAGGATTCCGGAGCTTCTTTTCCGCCTTGGTGGGAATGGGTGTCGAGGGAACAACGAATGGAAAAAAGTAAAACGAGCAGAAAACGAGGAGAAACGAGGTTGAACTCAGGAAGAAAACAATCGAGGGAACAAAAACCACAACAATCTCAGGATTCTTGGGGTAAGACGACAAAACGAGCGAAACGCCGACCACGACAATCATCTAAAGCAGGGCTTCAGATCCTTCGTAAAATGAAGAGAAAACAAATCTCCTTCGAGCGTAGCGAGTCTAAGATCCGGTTCTTTTATGAGGCACACAGTCCTGGTCTTACTTGGCTGATGGAGCTCAACTAGTTCCTCGTCCTCGTCGTTTTATATTCGCTTAAACAGAGAGAGAGAGAGAGGAATGGAAAGCAGAACAAAACAAAACGGTAACCAAAAACTTACATCGCAGCAAGAGGACGAGGACGAGGATGGCACGACAAGGTCGTCACTCACCGCAGAACCATTGCTCTGCTGTTGAAGTTTGTAGTAGGCCTGTGCTGCTAGATACTTTCGGGGAATAAACTCCGGATTGGCTTGATGGAGAGCCACGGCGGGCGAGGGCAGTACGGTTGCTCCCGCCGGAAGATGTGATGGATGCTGTGGTGTCGCTGGACTAGAATTCGGCGCCGAAAACACTGGTGAAACGATAACAGGAGGCGAACCCTGGAGAGAACGTCGCCGGATGCTGCCTTGGAACGGCGTGGGCGTGTCCTGCATCCACTGTCCGCTAGTCGCCTTCAACTCTCTGCAAATTCGAAAAACGGAAATCGGAGTCAGTTGGTGCAGATCGAAATCGCTCGCGGGATTTCAGGGAGAGGAGTGTTGTATAATCAAAACAGTTACTCAGGATGTCGGTTCATTCTTTACTTCGAGAGGCCTCACATACAACAGCTCTGAACCGACATCAATGAAATATGGCGAACGAGCGGTCGATTTCTCGATCAATGAAACACTTGAGCTCTTGAATACCAGTAGAGTTTTGCTTTCACTGCTCAGTTTTCTGAGGAGATTTCTCGTAGTTTGAAGTTTAATAATTCTCTCTTCAATTGTTTAGTCAATTGTTCAAGAAAAAGCATAAAACAACATTTTTTTCGAGGAAACTCGAGAATCGCTTCGCTGATGCCACGAGCCACTTTACGTATCCTGTGGCAAAAACAGAAAAGCTCCGCAAACGGTAATCGGAGTCCGACTTCCATCCTGACAAGAAGGTCTGATGCTTCACAGACCTACAACGAGATTGCGGCCAGTAACCAGATACCTCGCCTTCTCGGATGTCTTATGTGCGCCTGGTGAGCAGATATCGAGAATCAATCCGATGCAAATACTATCCACGAGAAATCTACAATATCAAATATCTCGAATGCTATTCAGAATCGAAGATAGTTCGGAAATCGAACAGAACCGTCTCAGAAGGGGAATCAAATAAACGCTGGAAGTCAGGAGATGAACTCTGAGAACAGTGCACGAGAATTCGGGCGAAAGAAATTCGAGTCAGTAGACTCGTTTGCAAAACTGAGACGTAATCCACGAGGTTCGTGAATAATTGCGAATCGCTCAATTATTCTATATAGCAAATCCCGTCCCATGAGTCCGGAACGTTCCTCCGCTCAGAGCGCTTGGAATTCACACGAGAGCGTTCTCCAATGAACGCTTCGGAATTCTCTCTCAAAACATATCGTTGTTTCTGTGGCCGAATCAAGTGCCTCTCTTTTACACAAACGAACGAGCGGAAACACGGGAGAAACAAAAATAAAACACACGCAAGTGTACACACGCCATCGGAAATCACTGATTCAGCCCCTCCCTCGACAGCACAAACAGGCCAAGAGCCATAATTTTCCTGCGATAAAACCATATATTTCGAGAACATTGGCTGTCGAACAGCTAACACACAAGAGAGAGAGAGAGAGGGAGAGAGCGAACGAGCAAGACATCGGATGACAATCCCTTCTTTCCATCGTGGACTTGTGTGTGTGGAGGAGACGACCTCAATTTTATGTCAATTTTCGTCTCCCCACGACACTTGCATTCCGCTATCCGTTCATCCCTCCGACTTCTAATCGAACAATCACAAACGCGAGCAAGGAGCTCGATAGATCGATCGATCGATCGATTCATCCGTGGTCAGTGTTGGGAGCAGCGCGTGGCTCTTCCAGCTCGGTGCTGCATGTAAACTGACCAGCACTCAGTCATTGCCAGTCCGTCGAACGAAGTATTTCAGACCCGAGTCTTTGATTGAGCTCCCAATATAGAGAAGAGCAACAGCGTTACCTTCACCGAAAACTGAAGTCTGATCAGAAAGAGAGAAGAGATGACTTCTATCATCGAATCGGATTGTCGTATCGTTTTTCTGAGGACTTCGGAGCACCCCCATCCCCGAGGTTCAATTTTCCCGCCCAAGGGTTCGACTGAACCTCGAGTCCCCCTGCAGTGAGAGTCCCATAAGTTGGACGGCTCCACTGGGCCGTTGTTTTGACCGTAGAGTCTGGAATGCTCCGAAACTGAAGTATCCAGAAATCAGAGCGACTCTAATGGATGTGTCACGAAGCCTTCGTTGGACTAGTGATCGTCATCCGATCGGTGACCGACCGTGAGAACGATCTTCCTGGTGAGTGAGTGCTTGAGTGGTTGTTTGTTTTCATTTCGGAGCTCTAAATCATGGCCTCGGGTTGTCAGCTCGAGGGAACGAAAGCCCCGTGAAAAATTCTGATCAAACAAAACTCTTTTGACAAGTGGATAAAAGCTCGTTCATGGAATTGTTTTGTGCGCTGAAGTTTTTGGAAAAACAACAAGTTGTGTCATAGTGCGACGATCGATCGGGCAAACGAGCGATCTGGAGGGAAACATTTTTGGATTTCGGTTTAGGGTCACGATCGGATCCACTGCTGGCTCGCCGGTCGACTAGTTCGGTGACTGGTCATGTGGTCGGCTGGCAAGCATCCAGTAAGCCGAGTTCGCGATCCAAGTCGGATATTCGTTACCAACGAAATACGATTTGTATGAAGGAAAAATACGCAGCCACTCGATCGTCTGCTGGGGTCGTTTTATTATGGATGAGGTTGACTCCCCCAAAGCTCGAAGATTGATGCCGACGAGCAACCGTTAGTTAGCTTATAGCAACGCCGAAAGAGCGTTGCCCAGTGTTGGAGATACAATATAAAGATAAACAGTTGAAGCTTCATCTAGGGAAACAGCTGGACCGATGACATCTCCGACGTCTTCCGTCATCAACCTCAACGAGCCACTGAGCACGGAGATCAAACAGTTCTGGAAGTTATGCCGAAATGACTTTGTAGAACTTCCTGTTGGCAAATCATTCTTTCGGTTATTTGGATAATAACGAGCTCATGGAAGATATCCCATGCCTTTCCAAAAAGCTAACGGTGCAGACAGAAATGTGGCGTACAAACACTCAAAGACGTTTGCCGCGGCTTTAGCGTTGTGCACTTGAAAAGTGGAAGTCGACGAAATCTTCCGGATTCGATTCTCCTGATCCGCTTTGAGAAAACGCTTGAGCACTGAAGAGATTTGAGATAAATCCTCGAAACCTTGACATCTTCGCGACAAAGTGAAATCGAGAGCTCCCGCTTCTGATCGTCGCCAGCTGTGAATGTTTGGTATCCAACTCATCGTGGAAAACGTCAAACTTCGCCGGCAGGAAGGAAGGAAGGAAAGAAGCGAAATCAACGCTTGGATTGCGCTTCAAAGTGGGAACTTGTTGAGCGGCAGTTGTTCCGATGACTTTTTTCTTTTATTTTCACGATGGTACATCTAACGACTTCAAACGGGGGCGTTAAGCTGCCGGCACGCTTGGCAGCGACCGACAGATGGACACAGACTGACAGAAAGAAGGGCTATCTTCGAAAGAGAAGAAACAACAACGCCCTCACTTTGACTTTGAATAGACGCGCTTTGGATGCTCATCTTTACCGATGCCGAAGGTTGCTTGCATGGCATTTTCGCTCTGTATTCTTCTGAAGCTTCATCGTCGTGATCTCCGTTCGCCAGAATCGAGCTAGCGGGACAAACGGATGAAGTGACCGGTCGCCTCGGTCTCTTCTTTCTTTCGGTCAGAATTCTTTTTGACAATGAAACTGATTAACATCTTCGAGCGCTTTCTCACAACTCGTCGCTGTGTTTGCGCACACGATAATTCATCTTTCACTGTGCGGCGCAGTGTCAACTCGTTGTGGCGCGAAAATCTCTGACAGCTCAGCCACGCCGGTGAACATCTTGCCGTATTTCCGTTTTTGTCGTTTCGCCGCGTTGTCTTCCTTCCCAATTTGTTTGGAGGGTTTTGAAGAATATAGTTTTACGACAAACACAGCCATTGACATCCTTCCTCGAGCATCCTTCATATTTATGGGCGATACACGTGATTTATAGTTTGTTTCTCGCCGCTTCGGTGACGGAATTACTTGACAATAAAGGATCAAAACACCGAAAAGGAGCGGCCGGCAATGCTCGCCGGACGCGAAACGAATAAGGAAGAAATCGAAATTTTCGTTGCATCAAATCCGATGGAATCCGGAATACCAAGCGTACAGGTACGATTTCCTTTTTCTTCGACTTTTACCGTTTTTTTCTTTCCTTATCCAGACATCGAACGTAATTGCGAACGGTTCCGCTCACGCAACCCTTGAATCGGACATGCACACCTCGAAGTTGTCGTTGTTGATGCGGACAAGTCGAAAAAAAAACGGGAATTCAAACGGCGGCGTACACTGCAGCTTATGTTGTTTTGTCCTAATTACGTCCATTACTCGAATTGGCATCGGATCAAAGTGACTCCTGCCTGCGGTTGCCTCGTCTTCCATGGCTCGCCTGCCACCGTCGAGTTTTGCGTGCCCTGCTGTCTGCCTCTTTCTTCCATTGCTTCTTCTATCGTTCCTATCTTATTCTTGAAATGTTCGTTCAAGTCGACGGCTCGGTCGTGCTTTCGTGAGAGGAGCCCTGTCTGTCAGTCAGCCGGTCGGTCGGTCGGTCAGAGCCGCTCTTGTCGAGGAGGAGCGAGCCATGCAGCATTCGGCCATCGAGCCATTCAGCTTTTCGACGTCGGTCGGCTGGACACGGGGACCATCCGATAGATTCAGCCGGGACCGAAATTTCAGACTTACGAACGAAGAAGACGTTGTCTGACATTTTCTTTGCTGGTAATGATACGCTAGCGGTGACTCGAGCTGTCTGCCGTTATAATCCTGCTCATCTTTGGCTTAAACAACCGACTTAAATAACTGGTTAAAACAGCAGCAGCAGCAACGGATAGATGGGATCAAGCACAGAAGCAAATTGCAAAGCACCGCTCAGTCGAAGTAAGCTGCAATTGAACGCGTCATCCGACGCCACCGTTCTGGGATCGGTGAATTCTGAAACAACTTTCATCCTCAGCCACGATGTCCGGGGGGCAAATAATGTCATTCAATGAGAGAAAGAATTCATCCGCGAACCGATATCGTGGTGTCGCGCGTACCACATCGACGCTTAATGTGATGGAATCGTAACCCCGACGAAACTCACTCGCCCAAATTCTGTAGATGCTTCCTTTGATCTCCGAAACATTCAAAATGCAAGTAACAACGTGATCGTTAGACAGAGTCTACATTCACTGGAATGTCAGTTTTAGACAAAGAAAGGAGTTGCTCAACGAAACATTCCAATCACCAAACGACCGTACTGAGTGAGCATTTACAGAAAAGGATTGGTTGCGTCAACGCCGATGCGCGATGCAGATAAACGACGGCGACGGTCCCGAAGAACCAGAAGACGCACTGGAATCAGGATTCGTTCCGCGTACAGAGACCGTAGCGAGGCCTCAAACTCCTCTCCATCGTCCGAATGAGAACTCAACAATGGAATAGCGGACGACGAAAGAAGTCTCGCCGCACCTCACGATTGTAAATCACCCAGAAAATTTGAGCAAGGGAGGGGAACTAACGGATTCTTGAATAACAGTGGCGTTCTGTTTCTACGATTCTCGTTCTCCTGTCGCGAGCCAGCGATCGTCGCTTCTTGTGTTTCCCTTTCGCAAACACGCGAGCGGTTCCAGTCTCCGAACCCTCTGCTCGGACTTCGGCTAAACGTTTATCAACATCAACGCTAACAGCGCATATAGCCCGTTTGGATGGCGATCGTACGAGCCGTCGGTCGTCGTTTTGAAAACGAACATGCAACCCATTTCGGAAATGAACACAGAGCCTAATTCAGGACGAATGAACGAGAAAGCTGATCCGTCCACTCCTCTGTGAAGCGCAGTCCATCCGAAAAGATTCGTTTTTTCCACCGTAAAAGAGAGAAAATAAAACAGCGACTCGTTCATAGTCGATCGATGCTCTCTTCTTCATTTTCCAAACACGTTTTCGGTACGTTAATGTAATTTTTGAAGCTGCACGAGATAAACAGCAGCGACGCCGCAAACAAAAACCGCGTGATCACGATGATGATTCAGCTTTTGAAAAACTCCGTCGTCTACGGCGATGGTGTCCAGGAGACGGTGCTGTCCGTCGATGGCTTCAGCAGAAATTGCTATCAATCGTGGACAAGCAAGCAAGCAAGCAGTCAGTCACTCGTAGACGGTGGTCCAGATAAAGGGACGAAGCGACGTCAAGGGGTCACCTGGCACCGCGCTCATGCCATTGCCGACTGGCTGGCGACAATATAATTCTTTTTTTCTTTCCTTCTACAGAATCTACCGCCAGCCGCCGCAGCGCTAATCCCGAAAGTGGGTAACGTATTTGCGCTGTGAGCCCGTCCTTTCGCTTTCTATGTCACCAACAGCAGCGACAGCAGTCAGAAACCGAAAGTGATTTTCTGCGCAGATTAAAAAATAGGAAGTATCCGCAATCGAGTGAAAACGACGGCTAGTACAGTCGCGGCAGCGGACATTTGCTTCGCTGACGTGCTCAAGTTGGAAACAGCGTGCAGTTTCTGCCGACACCTCGCACTTGTTCTCAGGCGCAGGATTAGGACGACGTCGGTCGGTCGGTCGGTCGCAAGGACGGCCGCGGTAGCAGAAACAACAAGCAGCAGTTTCCACACAATGAACGATGTGGAAAGTGGGCTCGTTAGTTCTGAGCGAGCGTTGCGCTTTGGTGGAAATGACTTACAGACGTGTTATTCCTGTACCTTTTATTGACTGAAGTACAGCAAATGTCGCACCACCTGCCAGCAGCACTTCTGTCAGAAGCGAAGAACAATACTTTCGCTCGCGGTCGCGACATCGATCAGAGGTCAAGTTCGAGAAGAGTTCCTGTAGTTTGATGTGTGTACAACGCAGCCACTTTTTGCAGGGAGATACTTTCTAGCCCGCTTCGGTTCAAAATGAAGTTTTACCTCTGTGGAACCATTGTTCCCACGATTGCTTTTTCGTGCGAGCGGTAACCGGAGAAGTTTGCGTTTTTTTCCGCAAAATAAAAACTCCGAGGAACTCAGAAGATCATTCGATAACATGTAAGTATCAGAAACACCTTGACAGCGGACTGCATTCCGCATCGGAGTTCGGGACAGCGAAACTTGGGAATATTTACCGGTCGCGGCCGATAAATAGTATGTCCTGTGTTGAGATTGTTTTTCTTCTCTGTGTCGCCAGAAGATAGGGTCTCGGACGGTGAAAGCTCGCCATCGATAGCGAGGCCTGTCAATGAATAGAAAACGCGGACTCCGATAACACAAGGACCCGAAGGAGTACGGGAACTCTTGGATTCTCTATCAGAGAATTGTATGCATCAATCCGCCCGCGCACCCTTACGCTCGCCCGGCTGTGCGAATTATGGTGAATAATAATTTCCGTGCGCAACAACCCCCTATCAGATAGCGAAGGACGCGACGTCGCAGAAATCCGATGTTGAATTTCAACACTTCAAATATTATGGATAAGTGTATCCAAAAAAAGAGCGGAATTTCACTCAAATCAATTTTGGTCTCGTGACAATCACTGTAAAACTTCCCTTTGCCCGGTTACGACACACTTTCGTGTTTTCCAAACTGTCAGGTGACCAGCTAGAACTTCAACTCGGCGAACTTCGAATCGGGTCTGATGAGTCGAACCCCTCAACGAAGGAGAAGTTTCTCTTCCTGCGGAACGGGAGAGAATTCTGGAAGGAGCTCTCAACTGGGAAGTGGCTCCCACGACGAGCGGCTTCCATGGGGGATGAGGCTATTTTCGAAAACTCCTGTTCCGAAGAGGCATTCCCCACCTGTTTCGAGGTGCCGCATTGAAAGTTGATCTGGTTCCACCACGAATCCTCGAATCGTCACCTTCTTGGTTCAAATCTCCCCGAAATGTGTAGCTTGCCGATTGAGCTTTCCATCGGTGAAGCCACGATCCGTGCTGAGAATTAAAGTGGGCAGGGTCGAGTTTGGCGAGGCACTCCGTTAGGCATTCACTTTAATTGGCGACAACGCAAGGGTATTGTGGTAATGCATGACGCGAAGGGAGGAAACTTGCAGCGTTTAGAAAGTGCTTACCCTTAAGATAAATTACCCGACGCGACCGACCCGGTGTCCGAAAACCACGGTTTCATTTTAGTCTTCCGGCATTTTTTCCTGCCGGCCATAGCCGCCAGAGGTATTCTGGTCAGCCAGTCGACGGGATACCTTTGACCTCTCGTCGTCAGTTAGCAGCGTTCTACGCGGAAAAAAAACACACACACCCGACTAAGGTAAGACGAAACTGCAATGACAACACCGGTTTCGTGCACTTTCCAACGAAACAGGCTCGACGATGATTCCGGTTTCGATCGTCGGTCGTCTGACTGACTGACCACTACCGGTCAGTCGTCGACAATGAGCTGTGCGGCGGCGTTCAGAAATCTGAGCTGACCTAATGGAACATCGAATTCATCCAGAGGTATTTCCAGAGCTGTCTTTTTCAAATTCCTTCATTCCAGTCCACAGCCTGTCAACTCACGACAGCTTCAGAAGTCGCCGGCCGTGGCAGGTACGCCATGAAGAGAGGGGCTGTGATGCCTCATTGTTGTCATCGACGAAGCATACAAGGAATCAAGCGCAAGAATCATGCTGTTTCATCATCTCAGTTTTTTTTTCTACGCTCCTTCTCTCAACGCACACAACGATGACTTTTCAATCAATGCTCGGTTGCTCGTTTGGCAATCGCTTATTGGCTCCGATTGACGGATGGTAAACCGATACGAGATGGGTTCGGCTTTCGACGAAGTGACAGTGCTCCGGAACTTGTTCAGTTGCGTACAAGTTGAACTTTCAGCGTAAAAACGGTTCACGAAAAAGTGAATTTTTGTATATTGCTTTTTCAGATCGGTCGCTTCCGAAATGGCAATAGCCATCGCGTCCGCGAGAAAACGAACAATTTTCAGCCAATCTGAGAACTCCTTCGGTTTTGAGAACAACAGCTGAATCGTGGAAAAACCGGTTCTTCGCTGACATACATTCTCAACACTCGAACTCGTTTACACTCAAATGTGAATATCACGCTGCTCGAAGATCCATTCAGTCCAGAAAATCAACAAACAACCACCGCGCTCGTTCACTAAACGTCAGACAAAGCCAAGGTTGTCGCATCCGTCACTACCTACATCCAGTGAATCTGTCATTCTAGTATCAGCCTGCACGTTCTACTCTAATGGAACGCTTTTGTGACGGCTGGCTTTTTGGATTCGCGAGCTCCACGTGGGCGAGTAGTGCCTTGCTTGCAGCAAGCTTTGAATTCTATCAGAAGCAGATCGAAGCGTCCCGGACCTCGCGAGGGAGTTTGCAGGTGGTCGATGTACGTTCGCGTTTCTCAGGTTGTTCGCACGCCAATGGTCGTCGAACCCGGTCGGAAGAGCGGAGTGTTTAGCCCGCTATCCGAGTATCTCACGACTTATCCCCGATACACAAGAATCCGCTACTGTTTGACGACACTGGTCTATCGATGGATCGACACTAGGCAAAAGCGAATAAAGATGAGATAAAACACACTTCTTTGCGTCCAATGTAAACAGTAAACGTCCGGTCTTCCTGATCTTCGCCGACACGACATCGATATCTCGAATCGGAATGGAGCGACAATGAGTTTTTGTTTCGAACAAAGTTCCGTTGTGGAGCCGGGACCCCGAGATCTGTAGCAGCGAAGGGTTCATGTACCGTTACGCATGAAATATAATTCCTGACCTGCATGGGAACATAATGCAGAGCAACCGCGCGTTGCCCTCGGCATATGTACTCAAATTATACATTTGCGTGCAACCCGAAGGTTACTAATGAGGATCGCCAGGCAAGGAACAGAATTGCAAACGAACGCTGGAGAAGTCGGTGTGCTCTTCAGGCTGCGCTCAGCGGCTGCTCCTTAGAACGAATCCCGCATAACACGCTCACGGAGGGAACAGGAAACCAGCGGTTCTCATTGACCCCGAGCACCAACAACAGGATCATGATTAAAACACGAGAAGAGTTGCAGTGCTTGTCGTCTGGGCCGAAGGGAAGCAGCGAGCAAAGTTTTCTGACTTATTGTCGGATGCAAAACGGTGGACGGATGTGTCGTCGCACGAAATGAGATCAGAATGAAGTATTCGAAGTGATCAGAACGGATAAATCGATGGCATAGAGGAGGAAATCGCTCGAATCCGGTCGTTCGTGGCGAACAGGTACTCCACGTGACTGCAGCTAATCGATGAAGCGTTTTGTTTACCCAGATCAGAGGTTTCCTGTAGGAGCGTTCGCCGGCCACCTCTCCTGAACGATGTTCGACGTATCCAATGGTCGTCCACACATCACAAACTGACAAACACGTCCACTAGCTGCCCGGAAAACACTGAGTAGGCCACCAGTTGCTTTCGGGAGAAACGGATCCTCGTTGCGCTCACTCGACGCGTAGAAGATCGAAATCACAGAAGAAAACGACTGCGCTAACGGTGTTTGGAAGCGATGCACGCTCCTCACTTGCCAGGTTGTTGCCAGTGATTTCACGGCCGTGAATGCCTTCCTTGGCTGGGAAGTTGTTTCGTTCAGCCTCCTCTCTTCGCCGAGGAGAAGAAGGATCCTGAGCAGCTGAACCAAAATACGGGCCACGGACTTGCACGATCCAAGCGCCACCTTCGGCATCAAACCAAGTCTCGGATTTCGCGCGGATTGCTGCCGACAGTCGGCAGGGGGCGCCACGTTTTTTTCTGATCGGAACTTCCAGCTTGGTCATTTGTTTCTGCAGTGCTTGGGGTTCTTTATTTTCGAGCATCCAACTCGGCTCCATACATTCAAAAGCTCGTACGGTGATCCGGTTTCGCGAAGAAACTTCGCCTCGCGACGCTCTTGCACTGAGGTTCCTCAGAATGGATCGCTTGCCCAACTGGACCCTGAATTCTCTCCCTGTTTTCGGTTTCTACATCGAGAACTCAGAAAACCGCTCGGATTGACTTCACGATTCGCGAAGTTCCCGGACAGAAGAGCCGGAATGATGCCTCGGTCTGGGTTCAGGACGATACGTTGTATCAGGAGTGACTGACAACGAGCGTAATCCGTGCGTGAATGACATCTCGAGACGAGCGCGAACGAGGTCACTGAAGTCATACATATGTCGGAAGCGACTTCGAGGCGGACGAAACAATGGTGTACTTCACCTGAAACGGATCGTCCAGCCTCCGATTAAAGTTTTCGACAACTGGAACTTCAAACTCTGCTGAACTTCTGGCGCGGTCTGTTGAGCTCGAGAGTGTTTTCGGATCCCCGGATCTGCTCCGGAATCCGAGAAGGCTGATCCCGGTGAAAACGGACTTTGCGATGTTCCTTCAGGCCGCATGAGAACTCCAACTCTGTTTTATGTCCGGGTCGCGAGTCGGGACTCCGGTTTCATATTTGACATTTCCAACTCTGGACATTCATTCCGAAGTGAGGGGTGGACATCAGCGCCGGAAGTTGACTCGAATTCTGAAAGTTCTTCTCTCCGCGCCCTCTGAAAATTCCCTCGTTGGCCGTAAAGTTGCTTTCTGTGGGCTCTAAAATACAGATTCGTTTCCGCGCTTCTCAGAGAGTTCAAGCCTCTCACTGGTGCTTGACGTGCTTGACAGCCAACCGCTCGAGCTCCAGTCCGCCTTCTCCTGTCAATTACTCAAATATTTATTAAAGGATTCCTTCTCGTGTTTAGACGTTGCGTGGGCACTGCTCACGAACGCGCGCGATTCGGACGCGGCTTGACAAGCTTTCAGAAATGAAGTAAAATACGGTGATGATCTTCCGATCGGACTGAAGAGACGAATCAACTGAGAACCAAGAGGTTCTCGGAAACAGAGCTGATGAATCATGCAGCGTGAGGACGCCGGGTCTCGCTCCAATTAGGCGGAGAATGTTAGCGGAGCACGACCAAAAATTCCACGCCGCTCATCTTCTACACTGTTTAGGCCGAGCTCCGATTCGAGCGAGCAGCAGCAGTGTGTTCCGCCAGTGTTCCGGAAGAGAGCGCATGCGAAGCTTTTATTACGCCACCGTCACAACAAGGAGAACGCACACAGACAAGGCGCTGGGCGTTTCGCGAAGGAGAAAAACGGCGGAATCATCGAGACGTTGTTTTCAAAGCGAGAACGAGTCGGGAGGAAGTGAAATATCTCGTCGGGAACTCAGGAGTTTCAGTATCCTGGCTATCCTGGAAGAAGATAGTTGTGAAGACCTCCCACCGTTCTTCGTAGATGAAGAGACTCAACCATAGGGTGCCCTTGATGGTCACGTCAGGATGGCCAGGAGCTCTATCTGCTATTGGACGCTTGATCCTTGAAACGTGTGAGTAATCAAAACTCAATCAACGACGTTCGGTGTCACCGGTCGCCGAAGCCTACCAAGCGGTCCCTCCCTGTCCGGGGGCGTACTCCCACAACTAGCGTCGGAAGAGGCTTGAGCCAACCGTAGGATGGGTTGGAACACTTGAACTGCAACCGCCACCGCCGCCGCCGCAGTCGTCGCTCACGTTTTTGTTTGGAGCTCCAAGAGAAAATACTGCATAACCAAGGTCGTATGTTGAGGGAATCCTCAAGGAACTTCGAACAAAAAGTAGCGGAATGATTCGAACCCACAAGGAAACCCACTCCGCTGACTATCACCGTCTCAGCTTTGGACCTCGTTCTTCTTGCGATGTTTCTTTGGAATCGCAGTCTTTTCCAGAGAGCGATCGAGAAATCAGAGTTGTTCGATCAAGAGCGACACATCGGACATTGAGAACAGATCGAGCGGAGAAAACTCATGAGGTTTCTGAGGAGATTAGAGGAGTCTCCAATGTTGTCTCTATAACTCAGGATCGACTGGAATCCGGTCTCTCTAGAAAAGGAGAAAAATGCTCCTCGGTGTTGCGGCATCACAAACGTATCTCCGAGGACGTTCTGTGCTTTGATATGAGTTGAAGGTAGTCGTCACAGTTGCACAGATTCCTAGATAATAGAGTCCTCTTCCCGTATGAAACTTTCTCTGGGTCAACGAGTGCACGGATGAGAGTCCGGCGATTCACTGCAATATGCAGGAAGGATTCTTTCTCTCTGCAGTGCGATATCCTTCGGGGCAGTGGAAAGCGGAAGCAAGGACGATGTCGAAGGAGCAAAAGGTCTCACTCGGAGAGTCAGGGGACCGACGCGGAGAAGGAGGACACAGAGTTTTCCTGGGAAAGTTTCGACGAAGAGCTCAAGTGTACAAAGCGTTCGGTGTTGTCGCACCGGTATCTCGTTGCTAAATAACTCCTCATGTTTGTCTGGATGCTCTCGCCATAGGAAGAAACGTTACACCTGGGAATAGAACATCTTCTGGCCGAGCTTACGAGCAAGCAAGCGAGCGAGCTACCGCCATTACCGCAGGGCACCAGAGCATCCATCCGGATGCCTGCGTTCCCTCAGGAGACATTGGAACTTGTTTTACCTGGGGCTACGGATAACCGTCTCCTGCCACCGTCCACAATAGCGACAACAGCCGCGCGACCACCACCATCACCACAACGACCACAACAAGGGGGAAGATTGTCGTCGTTCCATTATCCAGCACATCTTTACCCCAAAGTGTCTTCGCGCCGGAGAATTAGGAACCCTCCTTCTCCTTCGAGTCCGAGTGACGACCAGTTCGCCGCATCTGATTCGTTCAGGTTGCTGTGGTCTTGGTTTCAACTTGATTTCACTTCGCTTCATCGAATTCCGACTCGATCTAAATCGATCCTTTCCGCGATGAGAGCTGCCAGTCTTATCAGAGCGATCCTTTGCAAACGGACCAATCGCTCGGAACGAAGTTTCGGAAATCCATTCAATCCCATTGGGGAGGGGGAGATGGATGGGGGGGGGCAGGGGGGCCGTGATGAGTATAATAGTTGTGAGTTTGTCAAGGACGGAGAGAAACAAAACGAACAGTCAACTCACAATTGCTTTTGGCACAGCACACAAATCCAATGAGTAGAAGTGGACTCGACACCGTTTTCGAACAGTCTGCAGTCCTTGCAGACTTTCTTCCGGCAGATTGGACATTGGGCTCCTCGATTCAAAACTCGGCCAAGCGATGATAGACAGCGAGCACACGTTCGTTCAGGATCCAGACCCGGTCTAAGAGCTCCCCTCTTACGAAGCCTTTGAAGCTCCGCTTTGAGATGGCTGGAATGAAACAAAACTTTCATCTTAGAAAAAAGAAAGTAGAGCTTCTCTGCTTTCTTTCGAGCGGAGGATATGAAGTTCGAGCGCAAGCTATCCAGCCGCGCTTTCAGGTGAAGGCACTCTACACCTGCTGAACAATTTTCGCTGATTAGACGCGCTCTCGGCGGCTCTGTTTTTAAAAGTAGCTCTTCCGACCGTGCGTCGCTCTGCCAAACCTAATGAGGAATAGATGAACAGACAACAACGATCTATGATCAAATCCAACAGAATGCTATCATTATACGACACAAACTAGAATAACATTGCTAAACTAGAGGAACATCGGGCTGGAGTCGAGCAAGCGCCGACGAGAGAGATTCCGAGAGATCCGTCAGTTAGCCGTTTGATTCGCCACTCTGACCGAGGGCAACACCATGCTAAGACAAAGTAGCTGTAACGAGGTTCTTCGAAATCATCTCAATTTTCAAGACAAACTCCATGAGTAGAAATATAGGCCTAGTTCGTAACAACAGCTTTCGCTTGGATTCTCCGAAGGATCAAACAAGATTGAGAGAAACGTAAATGTGTCATATCGTCGTGCGATCGTCTTCTGTGAAGCTCGACCACAAAAATATGCTTCCCGGTGAGTGAGCATGAGATTTATACGAGGAATTCGCCGCGTGTGCGAGAATGATTCCAGAGAACCCCAATCGAATGAAGATGCCGCTCTTGCTGCATTTTTGCCGTCGTCGCAAATTGCAAATCCATGGCGCTACTTGCTCTCTATGAATGCAAGACGGCTGTCTCAAGCCGTGTGCCGCACAAACAACATCTCAGAAGCATCTATGCACACCGTGATCGAGTTCGGGTGCATGCGATGCAATCCATTAGCTCTCCAGGAATCTGGCCTGTCCCTCTAACGAGTCAGACCTCTTTGTTTCCCGAGACAAAGTGCATCGAGACAGAATTCACGTCACGTGGACTTCTAAAA
Source organism: Neoseiulus cucumeris (assembly GCA_021527715.1). NCBI lineage: Eukaryota > Metazoa > Arthropoda > Arachnida > Mesostigmata > Phytoseiidae > Neoseiulus > Neoseiulus cucumeris. The sequence continues at coordinate 375,201 of JAJSRV010000005.1, read as the reverse complement.
ACTGAACCGAATGCATCCAGAAAACTCTGACTGGGACTGTGTCCTCTAGAAGCATGCACTGAAAGTTTCGAGAAACAATCGAAAATCTAATGAAAAGTGTCATGGTTATTATGTTGTACAATAGAACGTTTTTTGTTCTTGGCGATAACGTAATCGGTGTTAGGTCAAGAGCTGCAACGCCAACATCGATAAATGCACCCAACACGCGGAAAACAAGGTTCGCAACACGAACGCGCTCGGCACGAAATCATTCCTGGTCGGACGATCGCCTGATCGAGTAAATAACAATAAGTATCTAATCTGACGACCGTGGGAGTGGAACCAGAAGCGAGTTCTGATCTCTTTCAGCGGCATCAATTGATGAACAACGGATAGAATATTGAGCAAGACACCTCCTCCATGTCAAGCAGATTCACCAACGAACGACTCGTCGCTTGTACCTTCCGAGCAAGCCACCGCGCGCCGTCGAACATGAGTAGCGAAACGTTGTTTGCAGTTATTCCGTAATCTATCGGATTTGCATCTGGCTCTCTATCGTCGGGTCGCAAAGCAAACGGTGCGATGTGTTGACAACTCCCTGATTATCTGCTTAAGCTCCCTAGATGAGCGGACAGACGGAGTCCCGACAGGATTGGGGACCGATGATTTCGATTCAGAATGTTTGGTCTGACAACGCAAATGACGGATGGAAGCAACGTTGAACTCTTCTTCGTTCGGAGTAAATTTGAGTTTTTCGAACTCTTTTCCTCTCAGGAGCTTCCTCTCTAGAGTCTTGTGCACCGTCTACTGCACCGCTGAGGCGGAGCTTCGGGCATGACGAAACACCGAAGTGAGCTTCGAGGATTGGCTCTATGCGCCTCTTTTGAGTCTCCGTCGAAACCCAACAAATGCACGATGGGACTGGAAACGCGGAATTCCACGCAAGCGGCAACGTTGCCGAAATGGATCCAATCCGACGCAACCCGACGTTCAGTGGGCTTACAAGGACGACTAACGACGGCGGAGGATCCTTCAACGCCAACACTGCGAATCGCGTGATGATTCCGTTCCGTTCGGTTCATCAAGTCACTGTAGCCATATATGTTTTCGGTTTCGCGTCGAAACAGCATCTGTCGAACCGAACTGTTCGGGTCTTGGTCAGATCTCGGAAGTTTTCGCCATTTCTCATTCTCGCGACAACGAGTGATTCATTCGGGACGACTTGAGTTTCATGGATTGAGTTTTCCAAAACGGTCGTTCTCCCATCGCTGTCGTCGCTACTTTCAAATCGCAGAGGATCAAGAATGAAGGAACAGTGTAAAGTACGCGTGGGTGAGTTCATTGTCCGGGAGCAAGGCGAAATGAACGGCATCCGCTGTATTTGCATTCAGCCCGTTAGCTGTAGGCGCACCGCATAGTTCGCCCGACACACGACAATGTCGTAACAGCAAAGACGGACCGCCACGAAACACGATGCACGAATGCGGGGTAGATTAGGGACGGAAGTCGTCTGAATTTTATAATGAAACCGTTGAACATCGTCTTAGGTTCCTGTCCGGAATGAATTCGATTCATGAAACATCAACCTCTCGCCGCTTCCGCGGATCTGCGAACACACGATGTGAGGTACGGAGCTTTGTTTGATCCGCCAGTTGGTGATCCACCAAGTTTTGAGAGAGCGATTTCCAGAACTCTCTGAATCGGGCCTTTCGTGTTTTGGCGCACGCGCCGCCACCCAGAAAGCAACACCTGACATCTCATCAACGAGCGTTGATTAAGTGGTAAATAATTACGCCGAGATAGCGAACAACGTTGGATGGCCTCAACAAGAACCGGCGAAGGGAACGATTACGATTATTGAATTGTTTTTCGTCCGACACGGTGCATTTTACCCTGCCGGTTTCCTTCTTCGTTTCTACTCGTCTCCTCCCCCGACTTCTGGGGTTTATGTTTATTAATATTTGAGTACCAGGTGTGAGCCAAGGACCATATTCGAATAATCTTCGTGGCGTCACGGTGAAGACATCTGCGCCGAACGAGATTAGTTCACCGAAAATAAATTAACGGTGCACTATTCAATGCTTCGTAGCGGAATTCCAGAAAGAAACTATGATTTTCACACTTAAATACCCAAATATGTTTCGAGTTCCGATCTAGTGGAGGAAAGACCGATAAACTGTGGCTGAAGATGATCAAGCTTGGAGTCATTCGAGGCTTTTCACAAAAGAAAGGCTTCTTCCGTAGGCCACAGCTTCGATGGAGCGACTTGAAAAGTCCGACAAGAATCAAGAGGTTCTTCGGGACCGACTGACAAATGAGGAGCACGAATTTCATATGAACGAATGTGAGAGAGAAGCATGCGTTCGCTCCCTGCCTCCCGAGAGCCTTGTACTCCATTACGCGCAAACTACAAGTCTGCCACGGAGGCTTTTACGAAGAAGACAGATGGATTAGGCGGACGGCTTAGTCTGACTGAGACAGAACTGGAGCGTCTCCTCCTCTCGAGTGTCCTCCTTCCCGGAACTCGTTGAGAGTTTGCGAATCTCAGAAATCTGGGAACGATTTGTCCCCGAGAAAGCTCTCGATCCGACCTTTCTCTCTATCTCTCAGCCAAAGTGGCTCGACAAATTGATTTAGCGAGGACGCCGCGTGTTCGAAGAGTTGTGGCTGCGGACTGCGCTCCAGCTGACTTGGTCTTGTTTTCCGACGGACACATCCACTGAAAACTTCCCTTGACTGTTTCTTCGAGAGTTTTTGATCGAAGAATCATCTGGGAAACTTCCAAACGACAAACAACAGCCACCAGACGCTTATTAGTAGACTCAAACTCCATCGGCTGTCGTTGGTTTGCAGTGACAGATGAAGAGAGCGAAAAAACGAAGAATTGTTTGCTTCTTGCGAAAGTCCTGTCCCGTTGTAACACGCATCCAAAAAAGTGCAGAACGGACCAATTTCGAAAAGCAATTTTCGTTTCCATTCAAACAGTACGAAGTATGCAAATACAGCGTTCGACTGACTCGGCTGCCGAAGGCGAAAGCATGAGGATTATTTTGCGACAATTTGCTTCTCCGAGATCGCTTTGACGCACATCGTTTCGTCCCTCCCATCTGTTTGCAGCTTCGACTCGAGTTCGTTCAGCTACTTGAAGTCACCGGTTTTATATTCACTCGTTCTATTCACGCGTCACTCGCCGTACGCAACAGGTGGAGAGCAACAACTGGTTTCATTATTCATCAAAGCAACAATAACATTAGCGACAGCAGCGGCAATGGAACTGCAACAACAATTGCGAAGGAAATGATTCATCAGAAACGAAACCAGAAATGGCAAGCAGATCACAAACAAGCAACGCTACCAGGCTTTCATTCTAATTCTTTCGATTTTTTTCTTTTTTAGATTCGTTGTGTTCGGCCCAATGCTCGGAGCGGTGTCCAACCGCGAGCAGCGAACGATTGACAAGATTTGTTCAAGATGTCGAGATAGATGTATTTGGAATTGTCTACAACACTCGAGTAATCTGGAGCAAGCGAAACACCAAAACTTTCATCGATCTGCGTCGTCTTCGGCTCGTGCTGTTGCATTTCGCTTTGCGCGGCCGAATTCTGGAAAGCCCTAAAGCGTTCGCTTCTACTTGCGCTTTGGTGGATCGTCATCTGTTCGATGCAAACGTGTCGAACCCGGAATTCCAGCTTCGAATCGGAACTGAAGCATCGCTTTAATTGGGGTTCGTTTCGAACTCGAGGGAAGGAAGACTCTCTACATTCCAGAGAATTCATCATCCCTCGCCGTAACAAGTGTTCAGACCGCAGAATAGATCATGTAACCCTGAGGGTTGGGGCCTGGGCTTCCAACAACTTCAAAAAAGGAGAGAGAAACAATTAAAATCCAGTTTTGGCGCCGATTGGATCTAGCAGAGAAAGAAATATAATCGGCCCATTTTCCTTCGAACCGAAAACCTTCAACGACCAAAAGCGTCTCGTTCGACTCGCTTTGATTTGGAGAAAATTCCGAGAAACTGTTTCTACAACGCAACAGGGATCAAGAGCAGATGTTTTTTTTTCTCTTCGACTTGTTTTCTTATTTTCTGGACAAAGCGAGAGCCACGGGCGCAATCATTCCTCCCGCTGTTGATCGATACGCCTGCGAAAATATTAAAAATCCGACTCTTTCACGAACTACACATTTGGCGCCACAGAATTCTCGATTGAATTTTCCGCAAATCTGCAACTCTCCGAATGTCACCTTCAACAACGCACTGATATCGTTGCCGACAATCGCCTCGTTGGAGTTTGGGCGAAATTCTTCGTGGAAAACTCACAGGGCACTACTCTGGGCCCGGCTGCTCCTTTCCCCGATTGCTTTCCGTTCATTTAGCGGATGCAAACTACAATATCGAACTTGAAACACACTCATCGAGAAGCAACAAAGTTTTCACTGAGAACGAGCAACAGAAGATGAAGGTAAGCGATTTCAGAGCTGCTCGGTCATCTGAAGTTCTCCGGTCCACCCGTATTCCACGGTAATGGGCCCCCATCGCTTCACACCTTTCGTCGGATCGCGTTCCACGACGCCGAAAGCTCGACTCACTCAGAGCATTGAGCGATCACAATCAGCTGATTACCGCACGACAATTAATGACGAAGGATCAGAATGTCAGAAAATGGCGGCAACCAAACAACAAAGCGACAAAGATTGCCTCTTGATTTGAAAGGAATTCGGTGACTTTCATGATGGCTGCTAATAGTGAGTGAATGCATCGTCGACGACAGTGACGATGACCGCGGCGGCGGGAATTAATTGGAAGAACTGATGAAGCTTGAGCACTTATAATAATTCCCGAGCTCCCACCGACGGACGGCTAACTAGCTAGAAAGCGAGCGAGCGAGCGTGCGATCCAATGAGGAAAAGAATAGAGACAGCCATAGATAAAAACTCAATCAGACTGAAGTAATACACACGCGTCGAGCGAGTGAGCAAACGAATGAGAAAGATACGACAAGACCCGTTCTGGTAAACGAAAGTGGTTGTGTCTGAATCCAACGACAACAAATCACGCCAACCATCCCTCCAACTGCGTCGCTCGTCGCCGAATGCTCGAAGAGAATCTGTGAGCGAACAAACATCGTTCTCCCGAACCAAAACTTGGACGGTCAGGCCTATAAACGGTTGAATTGATGAACCGAGAAAAACTTTCGTTTTCCTAGCCTTTTTCGCGGGAGCTCATTAGTCGAATGAGTTTATAACGTCCACTCATTAATCCAGGATGGGCTTTCCGTGAGACTCTTCGAGGAGTTTCCTCCGCACATTCTCTTCACTGCATCCGGCCGGTTGCATTCGCTTTCTCGCTTCGATTTCGACACGGGAACCCTGAATTTCCCCCCAAACCGGGAGCGGAAATTGGAAATTTCGAAAATTGCTTCCCCCCCCCCTCCCCATCTTTCCGCGGTTTTCAGAGAATTTCGTGACTTGATGAATGAACGCATTGAACAGATTAAGGTCCGGTAGTATGTGCGTGCTGCGTAGTGCTAGTTCTCAAACATGGACAGAACCGACGTCTATGCTTCGACCGTCGAACAACGAGCTGTCAATTGTATCCTTGACGGCGAGAAGCAACGGAACGCCCCCGAAGACTCATCCCACCACAACGGCAATGAAAAGGATTAACGAGATTAGAAGCGACAAGATCATCTCAATGGGGCAAAAACGAGCCCTGTTGTGTTGGTGGTGATCATGGCGAGAACCGCGGCTCCGGCTCGCCAGCGATCCGTCGGTCGCTTAGGGCGTCGAAAACGTTCCGTTCGGGACGGCAGACTCCCGCTACTGACATCCAGCTCTATTTGAGTTTTTCGTTGTCTTTTTTTCGCAGCCTTCGCCTCTCGCTTCTCTTTCGTTTCTAGAGTGGAGCACGCTTTCGGTAGATGGCAACAGTGGCGGCGGCGGCGGCACAACGCATAGTTTAGTAGGTTTGCAAACGAGATGATGTGAAATATCCGCTGTTGAATTTGAATGCGTTTCGAAAGAGAAGAACAAACGCTGTCTGATTGCTTCGTGTCCCGGAGCTGTGTACTTTGCCCGCTCTGTCAGAGAGTGTGACACTCTCTATTCGACTCACATGGGGCGACAAACCAACAGGAGCGAACACGGCCTCGTTGTGAACTCACCTCACATCTTTGGAGTCGCCGAGTTCGTTGCAGACGACGAAATTGACTTTGCCAAACTTTAATTGAAGGAAAACCATGGCGGTGTCGACCGATACCGAGCCTTCAAAACTCACAAAACATCATCGTTGTAGTTGGAGCTCGGATCAACCAACTGTTGAAGTTTGTCTATGGCTCGTCATGGCGCACGTATTCCGGTTTGGTTGACTTTGGAACTTTTTGGTTGACACGAACTCCGGTGGAAGCGAACACGATCGTTCGTTCTTGATTTGAGTCGAACTCAACGAATTCGAATGTGGATTTGATTCTCACGACGGAGCGTTCCACAAAATGCAGCGAATCACCGAAGTGTCGTCGCCTCAGCGCTCGGGGGCGTTGGCTCGCATTCAAATTTCTCTAATTCTGGTGAGTGACTGTCAACGTTTCCTTCGCCTGATTTGCTACGTACGAAGACGCACACAAACAGCGTCAAGGGGCCGCATTTCCGCTCCGACGGAGGTGTAACTCCGGTGAGCGGACAGATTCGCGCCAGCCAGATGCCGGGATTCATCATCAATCGTAGCGACGTCAAAAATGTCAACAATTCCAGAGGATATTCCGGTGACAACGAGCATCGCTTTCGATCGAACGACGCGAAAGCTGCGAAGAAAGAAAGAGAGAGAGAGAGAGAGTCTCGAATTCAACTCAAAATGCAAGAGGTCATAAATATCACTCCATTCACGAGGACGGCGAGAACATTTTTCCGCTGTCCGGCCACCCAACAATGCGAAGCCGCCGCGTACCTTCAAAACGGTATTAGAGCTAAAATTGGAGCAATTTTTCCTCGTCCTAAAAGAGCAGCTTTTATTTCTCTTGAAGGTCATTTCTTCGGCTCAAACCGACAGGATGCCAACAATAGTAAAAAAAAAAAACAATTTGACCACAACGTCTCGAGGAGCAGCGGAAAAGGACCAATGGAGCGACGGACGGACGTCTTTTCGTGGCTAGACGGACAGACGAACGAACTTGGAGACAGATCTCCGCTGTTTTCATATCGTGCTGAGCCGTTTTTATGCGGCGCGCTGCGTCCAACGCCGAGCATTTCCTTGTCTCGAATTCATGACTCAAATTTTTCAGCATCGACACAAGAAGCACAGAAACTTCACCTTCTTCAAATCAGCGTCCATCGGAGCGAGCGCAAGACACATTTCCTCTCTGATTTCGTCCAAAAACTTTCGTTCTGAGCTTGAATTACAACTCCCGTCAATCTGTTGAGAATTTCCCTACGATCAAAATCGACCACAGGATTCTCGATTCGATGTCGGAAGACTCGGATCGATGTTGAGTAGAACACTCCGGAGAGAGATGATCAGCACAGACTCCGGGACTTGATGAGGATTCCGAGAAAAACGGAGGATCCAAGTAGAGGACGGAAGAAGGACGTTACCCTCGATGTCCGCAACGGGTAACGCGTGGTGTTGTGGTGGCGTACTGAAGTTTCGGTGGTGTACGGAACGGACGTGATGTTTGATTAGAGCAAACAGTTGCTACGCTCTTGAGCTAAGCTGCTTTGTGCTTGGTCGACTGCCGGCAGCGACGATACAAACGAGGAGAGAACCCTTGCTCGCCTTATTGTTGAAGTTTCGCACTGACCCTGTGCGCTACTCGATACCAAAAACCGAAACCGAGCCGAAGAATAAAAGAAACATTTTGGATTCGGCCGCGGGATTGAATGCGACGCATGTCCGAAAGTACACGACTCTCTGATCTCGAACCTTGCTCGTGTCACTCTCTTATTTCAAAGGAGAACAGATCATCGATCGATCTGTTCAAGTGAGGTGAAAACTCGAGAATTGTCGGAATCGGGATCTTGGTTTCGTTGGCAACATGCGGTTTTGGATTGTTCAAACTTTGACACAAAGTATGTTCATCATCAGGACGCCCCCACAAGACCATCAAGGAGTCTTCGGGTTCGATCACCCAATCAGCGCGTGCTCACGATGTCGTCAACATTCAAACGGACAATCGATGTTCGTCGAGCTTAAAGTCAACTCCTCTTCCAAACCAGCGGAACTTTTGAAAGCCACGAAATTAGATGTTCAATAATGAAGCGATTTACGGCCCTCTAAAGACGTCGATCGGCGCAGTTTGAACGACCGAGGAGTTCAAGGTCGATGTTCACGTGGAGATCGGCTCGTCGAGAACAAAGGCGGGCTTTACGCTCTGACCGAGATGTCACAAATAGACTGCGTGAACCTAAGCTTGCCGGTTTTTGCGGAACCGAGTTCAGCGGGGCTTCGGTCGCGTGGACGGCCTCTCCGACGAAGACGTTCTTTTCTTTCTTCTCGATTCCGTTCATCAGCTCCTCTTTTCAACCAAAGAAGGCAAGCAACGATCGGCGGTCAATAAACGAACAGCGAGAAAGGCTTTTTGAAGCTTTAACGGAAATCCGTTCCCGCGTTGAGACGGCGTCGCTCGTGTGCATGTATGTATGCTTAACACAGTCGCTCCGAGTGTGCTCGTGAGTCGAACAACTTACCTGCAGCAGCAGAGCATTTCCTCTGTTTACTCAGATTCGGATGTATTCCTCACACGGCACTTTTAGGAAACACGATGCTCATTCACTTCCACACGAGGATAGAGTTGCGCACGAACTCACAGGAGCACCGCGCGCGTAGACATTCCAGGCGCACGGCGCAACATCAACAAAGCAAAACAAAAACGAAGATAACAACAACCAACCAAACTCTATCGAACAACGAATCAGATGGAAAAGGGTTCGACAACTATCAACATCATAACCCCAGAGATACACTGACATTCGTTTGGAAACGGTGTTCGTACGCGCGCGCCGTACACCCCCGTGCTGTAGTTGGCGAGGGCGCGCGGAAAGGAGGTCCGCGATCTTGTCGGAACGAAGGCCCGTCTTGAAGAAAGCGAGCTGCGGCAGCTTTTGCACTTTTCGAATGAAAGGGAGAAAAGTTCTGAACAGAACTGTCGGTGGCGAGATTGATTCCGAGCGAGATATTGAAGAGGAAAATCTTCGATTCCCAATCGCGTCTAGAGCCACTCATATCCGGCTTCTAACTCACGAATGAAGGAGTTGACAACTTCACTTTCAATGAGTCTGTGGATAAACGGTTCTCAATCGGTAAACCACGGTCCTCTCGCAGATGGTTGCGGGCACTAAACTTTCTTTCTATCGATCAATCCATCAATCGTGTGACCTCCATTTATCTCGCCAAATTTAGGGAACGGTCAGATTTTGATATTTGTGAATATTGTCGCCCGTGTTCCGAGAAGCATTCGCTGGTCGAAGGAGACGAAACGATGGATTTGTGGGAGAATGGGAAACTTCCACGAAAACTGTCGCGAACTCTGTTGGGACAGATATGAGTCTTTTGGGAATTCGCTACGACGAATCACAGACGAACAATTTGCAAAAAGCAATAGGCCGAACTTTCCTCGGAAGAGGATCTGGCGATCGACGATTACATTCGTCCAAGGAGTGTTCAGTCAGGAGGGGCTGTGAGTTGTTGTTTGAATAACACTCGGCTTCGATCCAGATCGTCATAAAATCCAAGCCGAAAAGCCAGGCCACCATCGGAGCTAATGTTTTACAACAGAGCCGAAACAGAGCCCTAAAGTCTTCTCGATCAACATCGATCGAGAGAGTTTGCGGCATCGCTCCGATGGAAGACGGGACTCGATCTGCGGACTTTTTAATCAATCGACCTCGACAAAGACTGAGTGAGTCTGTCACACAGAGTGTCTGGGAATATTCAGCGGTGGAGGATTTCCATCACGATGTCATCCTTTTCGGACCGAAGAAGATTTCAGGAGAGCAAAGGAACAGAGCGCTAAATTCTCAATCATGTCGTGCCTCGGAAGCTTCATTGAAAAAAAGCAGAAACTGTTCTCTGAGGAGACCCCTTCTCGACGAATGAGTAAAGGACTTCCGTGCCGCTGCGGATGCTCATTACCGCGCAGGTCTCTGCTCTCTGAATCTGTCGAGTGCTCCAGACCTTTTCAAAGCCGGCGAGGAGAAATCTTTTCTCGTCTTCTCTCGTTCCGTGCTCGTTGAAGGAGAAAAAACAATATTTGTCGACATGCAAATCACATCCGAGACTTCAAAATGACTCTCCAAAAGGATTTCACCTCACTCGTTGATGGAGCACGATCGAAGTGACACAATCTGAAACCGATTTATGGGTCGATCTCTAGTCCTTCAAATGATGGAATCAAATCCTTGGTTGGGTGTTACACTCCAGGAACCTGGCCAATCGAAACTTGTCGATCGGCGTCGCGACCAAGTTTCTGCTCAGGACACGTCATGAACTCGTCCGAGGAAATCGCTCTCAAGTCGCTCGATTGAGGTCGTCGGTAATGGAGTCGTGCAACATGCATGAATCAGAATTTTAATGTTCCGAGTGATATTTCAACTTCTGGAGACCGGCTGCGGTCGTTCATTCTATTTTGGAATCGTAATTTCGCTGTTGTCGCTGAGCTTACTGAGACAAATGGGAGGCAGAACGTCGCTTCGTCGAGTGAATTCGTTTCTCAAGCGACGGCGGCGGCGACGGAATCCAAGTGGAGTCGAGTCAAGTCAAGTCGAAAGTCCTCAGGGAAAAGGATTCGCATGAAGAATGATCGAAAGTTTCGTATCAAAGCGCTATCCTTGTCAGATGCAGCGGCAGGAGCTGCCGCCGCCGCGCGCCGCCGCCAAAAAAGATCCGGCAGCGGTAGCTGATGATGATGACGAGACGAAGAAAATTTCGCTGTTTGAATGGAAACGTCAGATTGAAATACGTGCTGCGCTTCTGAAAATCTGAACCATCATCATCTTTGTGATCGGTGATCCTTCCGCTGGTTCGTGTCCAACGGCAGGGCCTGGACGCCGAAGCGCTACTCTTGTTACCGGTGTGAACGAACCGCAAAACTGGAAAAAAAACCTCTCTCGCAGAAATGTTCCTCGGTTATGAAATCGAAGCGAGTTCGATAACGTGTTTCCATAACCGCAAAAGTAGGAACAGAATTGGGCTTAACGGCTTGCCCTTGCGAACTCCGGAGTCTCGGCCCGAAGCGCAGGGGCCCAAAACGAGCGGGGAATCGTCTAAAGATCTTCTTGAGGATTCTGGCCGCGGGTCGTTCACGTTCGTATTTCGACTCATCGTCTATCTACTTGTATAAATTCTTTGCTTCGCTCCATTTTAAATGATTGTCAATCAATCCGGTCACGCATGGTCTGTCTGTGATTGTCGATCGGAGACCATGGAAATAGCGTTGAAAAAAAAAACGGCACCGACAGAAGTACGCTTCACGCGTGCGTCCCACGGGTTTATAGAAGTCGAAGCTGTTTTACTTTTCTCTCTCATCGACTTTTCAGTTTTTCTCTCTTTGCTACAATGTATAAACGCCCTGTTATAGGTAATTAGAGAATCGATTTACCGCCTGTACGTAGCATTGACACGTCTTTTGAGCAAACTTTGACTTTTTTTTTCTTCAATTTCATTTTCGATGATGACAAAGTGGGTGTTCTTGGACAACGTATCGCTGGCTAACACGAGCCCCCTTGACATTTTGATCGTCACTTTGACACCTGTTGAGTCAAAGACAGAGTGCGTTGGCCCACGAGTCCCGAATGGGAGCTCTCGCGCGTATTTCCTTCAAATCACCATCCGAATTGAAATTTCTGAGGAAGAAACTAATTCCGAGTTCAACTAGCATGCTTCCAAAATGGTTCATGGACCCGAGTCTCGTTTCCTCTGGAATCACCGCGCTCCGGAGGCCGAACAAAGCAAACGCTAAATGCAGAAAGGATAGATTTCCAGGGCAATTAACACAAATTGCAGCAAAGCAGGCAAAAACCGTGGAGAACAAAAACTCGCTCTCGATCATTGATTACTCCGAAACGATGCTGGCAGCTTTGCGGAACGATACATTGTCGCTGAACTTCCAGTTCGCAGCGCGGACCCGGCAATGGATAGAAACGAACGGATCTAGTTCTAGTGCATAAGTCGTTCCGCGGTGATTTCAATTTTCGAGAAACTTATCATGTGACTTTGGCGGGAAACTTCCTCGCGTAGCGGTACTCGTCATCAAAGTTCACGAAACACTTAGGCCAGAACGGAGCCGAGTGCCGTATATTTACAAGACTCATCGTCGTCGGCGGCGGCCGGCGGAGGAGGAAGGCCACTAGAAGCACGAAGCAGCCGCAAGAGTGCCGAGTTGAGAGGAAAGCCTCATTTGGCCGCATCCATTATGCAGTCAGCATTCACTGGCCGTAAGCGTTCCTGGAAAACCTTATGAGAGAAAGTCGAGTCTGGACTTGTCCAGCGCAACATAAAACCCCGGCTCGTTGGATCGTAGAACAACGTGCTCGACCGCAGTTCAGAATCCGGCCGTCAAAGCTCAACACGGTGCCTGGCACCCGGTTCTGTTTTTCTTCCCTTCCCGGAAGGACTCGTTTTCAAGTTGAAATCATCTCTGCCGCGCTCGGAGAACTTTACGCACTTGAGCTACCTATGTACATTTTAATTGATTTTGCAGGCGTGCACGGCGCTCCTTTCAGGCAACTAGGAGCCTCGGAAACTCAATCGACGGCAGGCAGAGAACGCCATGCGTGCCCCTCCAAGACTCATAAAAAGCAACTTTCCACCGGATCCGCCAGACGTTCGCCTCCTGCTTGGCATCCAGTAGAAAATGCGCACAGGGTAAATTGCAGTGGTGTTTTTTCCGGTCTACAAACTCATCTGCGTCAAGCCTTTGATTCGGAGCTTCTGTCATCGATTGATCGGGCTGTCCCATTCGGACATCATCACCGAAATACACAAAAGCGTAAATGTTATACTTTCGAGTTGGAGTGCGCGCGACCACGGGCCTTGTTCCCCCATCGAACAAGTTCTTTGAGTTTCGATTTCTCGGTGACATTTTGATGTGATTAGATGACGACCGCTTGATTTTGGCCGCGCGAGTCCAGTTTTCCTCCGTCAAAGCGGAGTTCATCAAATAACGCGCTCGGAGCGGACAGCCTTTGTCTCATTCTAGGTCAGCTAGGGCCAGCGGGAGTTTGAGCTAAGACTCCGACAGAGACGCCCAACAAGGTCCATTTTCGCCCTGACATCAAGAATTGTGAGATTGCAGAGGACAGGCACCCCAACGAAATATGGTCGTAGCGGTGGTCAGCGAGAACGAAAGAGGAATTTCTCGGTTTCAATATTGCTAAAAGGGAACTCTATTCCGCTCGGAACTCGACGATTCGCCCACTCGGTCGAGGTTTCCTCATTCGGCTCAACAACAGAATCGAGAAAAAAACAGACCCCGGAAGAAGAGAGGAAACCGTCGAAAAAAAAAAAGGAGCGTTGGTCGTGTTGTCGGAACACAATAAAACGTTTCGGTCCGAGGAGATAGTCGACGAAAGGTGGCGCTCAGCAAGCACGGACGAACGATGTGAAATAAGATCAGATCTGCCGCAACATCAGCCGAGTGGTTACCCATCGTTCTCACAATGGCGGGCGGAACGAGTTCGTTCCACCTCGATCGCGCATCGGTACCAAGTCTCTGCGAAGGATGAAACGACTGCCGGAAAAATTGCTTGCCCGCCTCGCGACAAACTTCATTCGACCTTATTCCTCTCTCTCTCGAACGAACGAACGAAAACTAGAGTGACGACAACATGGTATCCAAGCAGAAGCGGGAACGGTTTGCGTCCGCCCAAGTGTAGTCGCAATTAACTCCTAGCGAAGCTGTTAACGATAACGAGAAGAGAACGTGGAGAGTACGTCAGTCTGACTGAGGTGTGACGAGGGTGGGTAGTCGATCCGGAGAGCAAACCCACCGACACGGGAACTTGGCGGAAACTCTTCTTAACTGGATACATGCCCTACCTTCCAATGGCTTCTTGTTCACCGCTTGCCGTCTTAACGACTTCCAGATTCGATCTTGATGGGCACTTCCCAGGTCCCTGCAGACGCGAGAGAGGAATACCGATGCGATCGTCGCGAGAGATCCTTCTCGAAGGAGAGCGCTGTGAATGGGGGACGCTTTAATTCCCTCCTCGAGCGATCCCGAATTCGAATCAGCCGTTCGCTCTCTATGCAAGCCCCGATAGTGAAGATGGGGATTCGTGGAGCGGATGAATAAATTTCATGATTCATCCCTTCATGGATGCTTACGCTGACCAGCGGGAAAAGCGTAGCAACGATAAATCACCACTCAGACGATGCCTCCGCGTTGTCGCGTCACTTCTGGCAGAAGACGACCGCTGGGTTCGGTCGTCTGTTACTTGTACTAGTAATGGTAGTAAAATACAAATAAAATTGTCAGGAAGGACTGCGGCAATCGCCCCCGTTGCATTTGTTCTTCATTCTCGAAAGAACGCGCGTGACACGACTCCGGCCCCGTCATAAACACAACGCGTCAAATACTTCTGTCTCGATTCATTGAGATCTCGGAAGACAAAAGGCGTCTGAGGCAAATATCGGAAATTAATCGATTCTTCCAAATCCTTCATCAATCGAATCGTCACCGAGTGTCTCGACGAGTAGATTTTCGTAACAAATCTGATTTTCGACAAAACGGAACGATACTGCGCGTGAAGAATTCCTCGACTGAAAACCAAACAACTCTTCCGAAGGAACAGGACAGCGATCACTGCTTTCAACAGCTTGAAGTCGAGTGGACTTCATCTCAATGAGGGTATACATTTCAAATGTGAAGGTTTTTTCACTTTTCGACGCTATCTTTCAAAGTGTACTTCGACGGATGACGCAATTAAAGAATTCTAGAGCCGTTTCATGAACAGTCAGACGAACGAAAAGACTGACACGGCCGAGGACAGCTACGAGTGGATTCTGCGGCTTGAGGTATGCGACAGGGTGGGATCCCTGCGGAGTGGGCTCTTGACACCGATTGGAGAAATAAATTTTTGTAAAAACCTCGCGCCAGGTTCGAGGCCGCTCCCAATTACGGTGTGGAGCGACGACATTTCGCGACTGTCGCGTCGTTCTCGAGTCGACGGACAGGAAAACTCTCTCATCCGCCTACCACCGGTCTAATGGCCTACTTTCGGAGTTCTACGCTCTCACGACAGAAACTAAACAGTGAACATGCCTGCCATGTGGCCGGTTAATAGCATTCCCGCTAGTTTGGCCGAAGAGATTATTCACGAATTTGATGACGAACGAAGTTTGTTCGTTGTCAGGATCAGCATTCGAAAACTGTGTTCGCGAGTCGGTGCTGAATTCAAAAGTTGCAACAAATTACGCTCTTTGCCAGATCGGCCGCTGCGGACTCGTGTGGTTGGAAGCGATTATGAAATACGAGAGATGAGTATCGTGGACGGTGGCTCCGACAGCCCGCTAGAAAACCACTCGGCCGTAGTCTCATCGCACCCGAGTCCCACCCGCCAGTGGGAAGTTAGGTGGGTCGCGAAGGTCGTCCCGGCTGCGTCGATGTTGTTGTTGATGTTAGTATCATCATTCGATGCACTGCATCCATCCAATCGGATGACCACGACGACGACGACGGCGGCGGACCCACCAGAAGCTCGGGCTGGACCTTGACTTCGCCCGGACGAGAACTCCCTCACGCTGTCATTACAGCGGCGGCGACAACAACAACTGAGAATCGTCGTCGTTTATGATGATGATGATGATGACGGCCGACAACTACGCATTTTTGATAGCAGCCGCCTGAATTCGTGGATCGGTCGGCCGTTCTTGAGTTTCCCGATTGGTTGACAGGCTGCAACAAAAAAAATGTTCGTGGGGGTGTCGAACACCGGCATGAAGTTTTCTGTTCCAGAAAATCAGACGAAATCCCAAGCCTCACCCTCGTCGATACGTTCGCTGTTCGTCGTTTCTGAAACAGGCGTGTTGGAAGCGAATTCATTTCTCAGCGAATCATAACTTCTGCCCGAGCCTCGACTCGGAAAGCAACGGGATCGGAACGTAGATGAAACTGTGTCCACACTCGGCAAACTGGCCCCGATAAAGCTCAAGTCAAGACTGCAAACTGTGCTGTTCGACAATCGCGGACTGGATGGTCCAGTGGTCCGTCGTCTTAATTCTGAAGGGGACAGAAGTGCGGAATAACCGCAACACAGAAACAAATGGGCCAAGTTGTCGAAGCGAACGAGACAATGGGCCGCTGATGCGCTGCGGTGGTATGGCACTGTTCAGTGAGCAATCGAAAAATGTGTCAAGTTACCCACGTTATCGGGTTAAGATCTATTCAAATCGTAGGAGTTTCAGTTTTCCCGTATAATCTGAGTCATGTCAAGGCGTTTTCACTTTTGGTAGGCGTTGATGGTTTTTCGCTCCAGCGCCGAACTGATGACACCGGAATCAATCGCCGCGCCGGGAGATTTTTACGGGACCGACAGCGCAGGCAAACTACGATAAACAGATCGGCGACTCGCGCAGCTTCCGCTTGTCGTTGGGCTCTCCGACATCTTCTTCCCAGAGTTCCCAAAAACGACGATCTACCTAAACTCGTCGTCAAAGGAGCCCGAAACAAGTTCTGGCTTTTGATTCGCGGTGTCAGTGGCAACAGGATCAACGAAAAGAAACAGAGCGTCGTAATTTTCATGACTGTACGGTTTCGCCCCGATCAAAACTGAAGCTCCAGGTGGGCGGTGCGAGACGCGGCGCTGAAAACGAATTTCCAGCCCGGGAAGAGAAGAGCAACGGCGGGGAAAGAAACAAAAGGCGCCGCCATCAAAACCAACAAATCGCTACTTCGAATCTGTCTTTGTCTTCGAATCGTCGTCTTCGGATTGCAGCCCCGATGCGGAACAACTTCATATTGGACCACGCCAAAAACCAAAGAAGAAATGAGAGGAAAAATAAACCCAACACACGCGCTGCCAATCCAGCGCTGTAGGGAGCCAAACTGTACTTGGTCGACGTCTGTGGATTTTGAAATCGATGCCGAGGATCTATGATTCATGCGAAAGACGCGGCTCAATCCGAGTTGCCTCGTTTCGACAAATCGTCTGTGCGACTCTTCTCGCGGTCGTCTCGGAACTGTTGCGGTCGGGAATCGTTGTTTGCCGGTCTCAAAGCAGGCGGTCCCTCGCCAAACGCCAGAGTTTCGGCCCCGCCAAGGACCGAAGCTACCATTGGTGGTGTAGTACGTAAACCAATGAATATTACACACGTACGACGTATTCGGCGACCCCTATATAAAGCCGTGTTCTTCACAGCGCCATGAATAAGTGAAGCGAACTCCTTGAGAGACACTTGTCTGTCCGCTACCACTCGTTCGTCAGAGTGTTAGACTTACTTTAGTGTCCGCCGTATGTGGAATATGCGCTCCGTCATATTCTCGCCATAAACGCTGCAAGACGGCCGATGTTGTCACGAGCAGCTTTCCGCCGCAGTGGGCAACTCCCAGACGAAAACAGTTGGGAATTGGGGCCGCGTGAAGGAGTCGCTCAATCGGAAGAATCAGTGTTCCCATCATCATCGAAGGCTGATTGGATTGACTCGACGAATCGTCTCCAGTCCAATATTCCGCTCGAGTATTCATCAACGCTCGGAAACTCAAAGATTCGTCTGACATAACGGACTCATTCACAACTAATCAAATCTAAAACGCTCTCGTGTTCTGTATCGATAGTGAGAAGAATCCGCAGATTGAAAAATGAACTATTTTATTCAAACTCTTGCGCATCACTTCCAGACTCATTTCTTCGGCGATGTTTCCGCCTTCGTTGCTGCAGTCTCAGAAGCAGATTGCTTCGCAGATGCTGGAGCTTCGGTGGCAGTTTCGATTTTCGGTACCGTCATGAGCCGCTGCATCATTTTTTCCTTCTTAGCTTGCTTTCTAGCTTCTTTCTCGGCCAGCTTTCGTTCGGCCTCCTTCATCTCCATGACCTCCTTGAACTTCGGATCGCTGGGATCGAGATTGTAGCCGATATGCTCGCGGACTTCGCGAATAAGTTCATCCATCTTTGCTCTCTTCGCGGCTTCTTGTCGTTTCGCCTTCTCCTCGCTCGCCAACATTTCGTCGCGCCACTTTTGCAATTTACTGAGGTTTTCCTCAAGTGAGGCTTCCCTTTCGTTGAAGGCTTGTTGTTCGGCCGCTCGCTTTGCGTCGAGTTCCTCTTTCAGCTCATCGAAGGTTTTGCGGAACTTGTTCTCATTGTCCTGTAGGTCGACAATATCCTCCTTATTGGGCCAACACACCCCGGGGTTGATGCCGGATTGCGCTCCGAAAGCCACGTAATCTTTTCGCAGAGATTTCACCTTGAAGTCGTGTACCATTCCGCCGAAATATTCTTTCTTCACTTTTCTTTTGTACATTCGCTCAGACATTCTCGAGATGTTCCTTTTCCTTTCGATATCTTCTTCAGTTAACATGTTTTCCTCTTCGGCGAATATGTTTTCCGTCGGTGCCATTGACACCATCCGGGTAGCGTTGCTCCGCAAGTTGAGCCGTAGCGCTCGCAAACACACTGCCATGGCTCAGGAAGACTCTCCACGACTCGGTCTCGTTTGAAACAACTTTTCTCGAAAAATAACACTTATATTCTCAGTTCGTCACTGCGCGAACATGTGGTAAACCAACAGCACCATCGCGGCTGGGAGCGATGCGACTGCAGGGAGAGGGAGCAGCGAACGCCGTTTGAATTTTTGGCGGGAAACCGATCGGCTCCGCAGCATTGAAATCGAGTCGTATCGCTCCGAGCTGAACTGGAATTCTGCAAACTGTCGAGGTTCTCATATTCGGACGATCTGCCTCACGAGTTGTATGAATTGGAAACTTCAAAACGGTGTGAAATCGAGGGACTCTGGAAGAGACGCGCGTCTCGAGACGAGTTTTCTCGCGAATTCCCCGGCGGTCTCCTTGGGTTTGTTTGCCGTAAAATGAACTCGCATCTTGACGACGGAGCACTTTCGCAACCGCCGGCGCCGTATCGCTCCGAGGAGTGCAACTTGGAAGGAATCCTAAGTTTCTCTCAGTGGAACAACTTGACAGGAATGCCGAGCCACTTTCTCTGATGCAAAGTGGCGCCGGCGGCAGCGGGAGCGGCGGTGTTAGTAGGAGCAAGATTAGGAGTTTCTGTCAGAGCAGAAAACTCGGTGAGAAGCCTCGTCGAAAACCCTGGTGGAAAAGAGCAAAACAAAAATCGATACTCACAGAATTCGACGCTCCTGCATCTTCCTGAGCGCCTCGTCTCTGGCCATCACAGCGAGAATGTGTCGCTGTTCCTCCAAAGTGAGGTGCGTCAGATCGATGGGGAGTTCTTCGTCGAGCGAGCTTTGACAGCTAGCTCGTGATCCAGTACCTCCAGTAGGGGTAGCTATGGGTGCCGGACTGCTAGCCATTGCCACTGATGCAGATGGCTCTTGAGTATGCTGAGGAGCCGAAAAGGTCATCTCGAAACAAAGTCGGCCCTTGCCCTCCTCGAGGTGGTTGTTGTTAGCGTCCTCCGGAGGAGTCGGCCGTACTCCGGAACAACCGAACTCAATTGGAACGATTTCTGCCGTGGCTGTCGATGAGCGGAAAGACGAACACAAACTACAGTTGAAACTACTGAACGAATCGGAAGCTTTGACATTTCTGGAAAAGACAGAACGAACACGTGGTGAGCATTTGCTTTCGGGAGGATCGTTACCTAGACATGACCCGCGGTCTACGGTCCGGCAAATTTGAAGTTTCCACTCGAATTCAAAGCGGAATGAGCTCGAATCGATTCACGGTCGACCAACGGATGTCTGCCGGCTTAGCATTGGTCGGAACGAATGTGGGTGGCGCGACGGAGTAACTCCTAAGCAGCTTGGATGAATATGATTCGGATCACGTCTCAGAGCTCTGTTCGCGCTAAGATCTATGGCAAGCTATCAGACGAAGCCTGTTGTGTGCTTAGCTGTCCCCGGTCCACCTATGCGTCTGGTATTCTGCCGAGCCTGGTGGAGCGCTACGTGCCAGGCCACGGAGCAGAACTTCCGTCCGCCGAGTTCGGATGCGGTCTGGGATGGAAGCGAAAAAGCAAAACAACGAATAGTTTTCTTCGCGAGGAGATCGGCCGAATGATCGCTGCCTGACTCCCAAACGAGTCTGAGAACCTCGGATTCTCATCCTTGGAGTGAAATCAAAGAGCATTCCCTACATCGCGTGCAATGATGTTTGACCAACTGATAGAATTACAGATTGAAATTTCTCGGACGGAGAACGGATGTGCTCTGGAACGTTGAATTTCAAGCCGCAAGTGATGTTGGCGTTACGGTCGGAGCCACTGGCAGCTCAACCTCCGATTGGATGGTGGGACACAGCGCTCATCGGAACGAGGGAATCTCTAATCTAATTTTGTTGGTTGTCTTTTGTTGTATTTTCTACATTTTTTGCTTTTATTATTATTAGCGTCACTCTGATTACGAGAGTTTGAGCAAAGTACACAAAAATCTCTATGAGGTATACCATAGGCTCAAATCGCGACCTCCGTCGTGATGTATTTGAAGACGCCTCGGCCACTGCGTCTGATTTCAGTCGGCAACCGACGGACTTGTCCGGTGGAATTCCTCCCTCTCGGAGCGGAAATGTCGAACGAACGAAAAACCTCAGGCATATAGATTTGTTTATGTAGAATATCTCGCTTGAGCTTGAGAGCCGACAAGATGAATGACGGGACGATATAACGCAACGCAGCGGAGCGTACTCTTCTAATGCAATTAGCATCGCTTCTTGACCCGAGCGGGCCCACCGGAGAACGAGACGAAAATGCGACTGCGATATTCAGCTGGAGAAGTCAAGCGAAGCCTCAAGAGCTTATTCATGATGCTCGTTGGATGGTTTTCATTCTCCTTAGCGCGCAAGCTCTCACGGAGCGTACTTCGCACAAGCGGCGCGGCCTCCGTGGATATACACACACTCACACGAAAGGCTGTGCGCGCAGGTGAAGATTGATGCTAGTAATGAATACGCTGGTGTCTTCTGACACAGAATGTGAAGCTCGACAACTCCCGGAGGAGAAAAATCCCGGAACTTTGATGTTGTCGTGCTCCACGTTATGCATAAGGACACGAACAACTGTGCGTCGACGTCCCTTCCCCGGCCCTGCGTTCTCCTCCGGCCGCCGACGGCTCCTATTCCCTTTGGACGATGGAGTCGTCACTGTGGACGCGGCAACTCTCTCAACAAATCCAACACTGATTCGAATTTCAGAGCGCCGCGCCGCTACTCTAAGCACAGAACAGTGTGGTATCATTCGCTGTTGAATACTTCATGAGGTCGACGTCGGTCAAAGCCTCCCCGGCCGCCGCTTCCTAAAGGATGATACGGCGCGGGAGAGTAACGACTTGGGAAAGCAGCGAATATCTTACTGATTAAGTAGCGAGCTATAGCAAGGCGCCGCCGTCGCGGTCGCCTCGGGCTTTCTCGAGTTTTAGTGTAAGTGTTAGCAACCCAAAAGCCCCGGCGCGCCTTATTGCGCTCAAATGCAATTTCCAGCTTCTTCCCGATTTCGCCGCCCCCGTTCAAAGTCGACCGAAAGCTGTTTGCACGTATGCGAGATGTCAGCTTCGAATACGAGCGAGCCTGTATATATTCTCCTTGAACCGAATGGCCGAGTGTCGCCTCGCCCGACCCGCGCCGTATCGCAGTCCTTTTTGTCACCGGATTTTGTTGGATAATTGCTCCCTCTCCGAACGAAATCGAGGTTCTTCGTCGGAGCAGCGGCTTTTGTTTCTGGAATTCCCTGCTGGGCCGCCCCGTTCCATCAAAAATTTCTCTTCACCTCTGGAAGGCCTCTCTCCATTCACCTCAAAGATTTGCAGCCTCTTCAGGCAGACGCAATCTCCGGACGCAGGGGACGCGATATCTCGACGGAGAACGTTCCGCTCGCGAACGACCCGAACGCGTTGAGCCTCAGGAAGTATGTGTTGTTGACACGAATAAAATACGCATCTTAGTTGCCTTTCCGCCGAGACCCAGCTGAGAAAGTATCTTAGAGGCACAAGCAGTAAAGACTACTCCATGCGGCACGACGACAATGTGCGTTGGTAGTAGTTTTCACACAGTTTGCTCTCTCTCCGCGAGGCTATAAAAGTCAAATTACCCTTTTGAATCGCTTTCGGAACGAAAGCCTGTGACCGACGTTTCATGCGACCCTGGCTCGTTTTAGATCACAGACACTCGTTTGGCCTCTGATCGTGAAGGTCGATTCTGTTTCGTTTCCGGTTCGGCTCCCACAAACGGAGGCGAACGAACAATAGCTTGCCTGGAGCTTCGAGTTGTCCTCTGGTTCCAGGTGATCGTGACCTTCGAGCGTTCCCGAGGGAAGGTGAAAAAAAATCGCTAAAGGCTAATCGTAAGCCGTCGCCGCGAACTTGGAATAAAAGAAATCAAAGCGAGGCAAAGCATTCCTGAGATCTTGGGGCTTTCTCGATCTCACTCAGCTCCTTCACTCGTTTCTCGGCTGTCTCATGAGAAAACCAACACTTTCCGATATTGGATCGAACTGTTGCTCAACGGGCTCTTTGTTGGGAGAACAGAGCCCAGTTGCAGGAAGGGGAGCTGCTGCAAGGAGGAAGAACGAGTGAACGGTAATACGATGACAGAGCCTAGTGGACGAAGAAGAGCAAGAATTAGAGGATAGAGTTGACTTCAAGCAGACTGAGGTAATTGTTTGTGGCCGAGTAACGTAAACTCCAGGTGTTTCAGCTGTGCGGCGTTTATTTTCCACGACCGTCTCACGCGACTGAGTGATGAGGCTCCGCTGTTACTTCTGTCACTTTTCTTCGTTTTGAAGTTTGCCTTCTCCTCATGACAACTCCACCGTCTGAGCGGCGAGCCCACTGACCCGCTGAGATGCGCACAGGGATTTCGGGAAAATAAACCGGACCGCATGCTGACTGGCGACCAAATAGAACCCCGAGGTCCAGACAGATCCAGTTTACTTCGAAATGCGAGAACGCTCCGAGAAATTTGAGTTTTCCGATGAAATCTTGGGATTTCCTTTTCCGGAAAATCGATGGAGAGCGACGCTATCGCATGTTTGCGATGAATTGACGAAATTGACACTGCTGACCGAGTGGCTAAATATCGGATTCCCCTCGACGAAGATTCCTTGAAGATTTCCCAGGTGAAGTGCTCTTGGGAATCAGACGATTCCCCGGTCTCTCGGCAAGAGAGGAATCACAACTGAGAACGAACACAAAGGCGGATCCCGCGTAACATTGACCTAATTCCTACATGGCGGGAAACCGAATGTCGAATTATTCATCCGTGATGCAGTCATACACCAACCTCGCCTAAAGCTTTCTTCCCACCTTTGTTCGCCGCGGCTCCTGTTCCTTCTAGTGCTCTTCGTTCGTTCACTCTCTCGCTCGCCCGGCCGAGGACCAACACGACATCGAAAATAACCACAACAAACTGTCACGAGCAGCAGGCTGCTGAACCTAAGGCATTTACTTCATCTTTCCCAAAGCCATTTCACCCTCGCTCCGTTACCCAACCACCATAACAGGTCAGGAACTCGTGATCCCGGTTCAGGAAGACTTGTTGACAAACGGAGATCGACGTTTTCTTCCACCATCTGTTCTCCTTCGCGTTCCTTCGTTTGTTTTCAACGAAGTTAGCTCGCTCCAATACCATGAGACCTTGGTAAGCGTTCCTTCCCGAGTCGCCGCTGTCCATCGACCACAAAGATTTGAAGACCTTCCATTTTCGCTGACCCAAATGCGTGAAACCGGCATTCCACTCGAACTCGATCGGCGCATCGACAAATGCTTCATAAGAGTCAATCAAGCGAAAAACGAGATTGAACTTTCCAATCGGAGACACATCGGTTTCCCAAAATGTATTCGGTGTGTTCTCTGTATTCTTCCAACACTCGAATCGCTTTGAGGGAACCCGGATCTCGAGGCGATTCTTCACAAGATCCGGACAAACTCGCGAAGCAAAACCCAGAACATGTTGGATCCAGCTGATGATCATTCAGAATTGAAATCATTGCGAAACTCAAAGTATGGGTTACTCCTCGAACGCAGATCATCGGGAATAAATTTGCATGGAAGACAAACTTTTAGCTCGTCTGGAAGCGGATCACGCTGCGTATCGATGAGTCGTGAAAAAGATGGAGAGGATAAGTTTTCAGCAGCATCGGTTCGATATTCAGTCCGGCGAGAGCTGCAGCTCCACCGGAGTTTCCCACAACTGGTATCATACACGTACACGCGGCCACGAAAGCAATGAATTTAGGCTACTGTAGTGCTGCTTCGGCGGAGTTGGCCGAGGGTTCAACAAGGCAAAAACAGGACGAGGAAGGATGAAGGAACAAGCCTCAATATGCAGGAGCAAAAAGGAACAACCGGGCTCGTGGACCAGCTTCCATTTATGACGGACGGCTATTTTAGGCAATACCCGGACCGTGTCGCTCTGAGCCTTCTGACTGGCAAGCAGGTGGTGGCAATAGACCGTCCTGTTGGATTATTGCCGCCGAAGTGCCGAAGCATCCGGAGAGAGGCTTTCTCGGACAACGCCGCCGTCGGGAGAATGTCAAATGACTCGACCACTTGAAAAGGGCGTGATGGATATTTGAGAACATTTGGATATGGTCACTTGAGTAATTTTCTATGGGATTTCGGCTGGATCGAAGACGACCCTCGCCGCCTCTTGTTCGCTCGACCGCTTACTCAGTCGACAGCGGATTAGAGCCGCCAGCAGACGTCGCCGCAAGCAAGCTTAGCAATGATGATGAAGGAGGCGAAGACAAACCCAATCATTCCGTTTTCTCGGTCAGCAAAGGATTTGGTGGAGTTTATTTCTCGTTGTTCTCTATTGTTAGGCCCACTGTTTGACCTAATATTGGATTGCTAATGCTGGGGGCGGTTCCATGGTGTTTCGAGGAAGCGCAGATGATTCCTCAGCTCGATATGGAATGAAATGCATCAAAAATTCCAATCGTACAGAGATCGAGCCTCACGGTCCCCGTTTCGAACCTAGAGGAAGCTTTCCCAAATGCTTAAAATGTCTCTCATACCGGCCTGTCTTCCGTTCATCAATTTTATATGAATATTCATACGCCGAGCTCTCACGCCACAGAAACCGTTCTGCCTGCTCTCAGTGGCTCTGCCTATATGGCAGCCTTGTATTCATCTAGAAGTTTCTCTTTTCACTCTTCCTCGACTCTGGAAAACTCTTGCGATAACTCCATCATCTGCCAATCCGACGAGTTTTCCAGATTTTCAATATTTTACGCGCGCTCCGAGAAGACGCAGGAAGAGCCGAACCAAATCAGAATTTTGCGGCCCGGAGCATGCAACCCATGTAGGTTTGGATAATAAGAGTTTCACAGGAGATACTCATGAACTTCTCGAGGAAAAATGACGGAATCAACAGAATCACGTTTCAAACAGACGCTCGGAAGTGGAATGGAACTTAGTTTCAAGATTAAATTCGGAATCGTCCGCAGCTCTGTCCGAAAGCTGCGTCTGTTCTGCAGTCTCAGCGCTACCTGAGAGTTTACGATCTTGCTTCTGGAGCGTTCTGGAATGCCGAAAATTATGGCTTCGTTCCGCCGAAAACTTCCTGTTCGTTCCGAGAAACAACTCCGTGAAGCGATTGACTATCGATTTTATCGCCTCATCCTGACGAGAACGCCGAATACTCTACATGGTTCCATCGATCCTTCTTATCTTCCCAGGGAATTGGTTTCCTCCGAGGTTCTCCTAAGAATTGGGGGGAATGTAGTTTCAATATTTTTCACCTGTCTCGCTAAGCTTCGCAGGCCATCCATGATGAGCCGATCGGAAACTCCACCATGCCCGACTTGAAGACAAGAACCGAGTTTTCGATTATGGATCGAGGAATTTCTCGCTGGTTCCTCCGTTGAATCGTTGGAAATATCGGACGTAGGAACAACCAAGATTATCCAAGTCGACCTCCAACCACCTAATAGGTACTTCCTGTCACTTTTCGATCAAATCTCAATTCGATTGGCAAATCGAAGTGGCTCAGGACCTAATGACGGTATCCCGACAGCACCAGCATCGATTCCCGTTCTTTCTTCCTCGGCGAAGATATGGATCGTGATGAACTTTGATTTTTCCGCTCAGAATCAGTAATCGTGACCAGCAAGCTTGAATTTTCGAACATCATGACGACCACTGCGCCAATCAAAATCAAAAGATTCACTCCAAGCCTGAATTCCGTTGAAACACTTTTTGACGGAATTTCCGAACTCGATTCTCGCCCCAACTTCGAGACGTTGACCCATTGATCGAGAGAAAAACGTCGAACCGACACCTATCCGAGCCCCAAGGAGCCGAATCGGACTCCTGTCAGATATTGAGGGGCCGAAAATCCTCGCTCAAGGAGTCGGCGACGTATTCATACTCGAGAGGACGTTGATTATTGCTGCGGGCTCATGCGACTCCTCCCCGTCGGGACAAATGAGCCGATGAAGCCATAAACAGTGCCTCACTTAAGCCAGCATAACAGTCTTAACCTAGCCGCCTGCATTCTGCCGTCATTGGAGGCCGCTGTCGTTGATTCAACGACGTTGAATGACAGAACAGGAAATCAATAAAGGTCACAACAGCCGAGTAGAGTTTCAGAACCGCTTCTTGACGGGAGCCAGCCTGAATGAGAGTCTTCCATTCAACAATGCACTCCATCCGACAAACGTCTCCCCACCACACAAACGGAAGGAACTCAAGAAGCTGTCACCACAATGTTTTCTTTAAGATTCAAATCAACTGAGGACGGATTAGCCCGCCGCCTGCGCTGCAGCTGGAGGTGTCAAAGGAAGAAACTAAGCCGAGTCCTAGAAACTGCATCGCGGTTCTCGGGCCTCATGTCGTCACCGACTGCCGCGCCGTGAATTCGGATTCGTAACTCTCCTTGACAGAGCTGAGAGCTCGAAACGCCGAATCTGATCTCTCCAATGGAACCCGCGTCGTCTGAGGGAACTCTCCGAACTTCTCGTGGCTTCGGACGGATGGACGACATCGATTGCACAGAAAAAGTTGTTCTACCCACGGATGCAAGCAGTAACAGAGTTGCAAAACCAGGGTGAAAGATGAGAGGCGTGTCACACTTTGCTTCCAGGCCTGGCACAACATACCGCACAGAGGGGAAACCAAACGCAGTCTCGTCTTGGTCGTCCGTCTACGGCCCGCTAATGAAATTATGTTTGACTAGTAAAGCGGCCCATCTGGCTGCTATGCACGGGCCGTCGTTCGCAATTCGTACTCATCGTGCTCGCTATCTGCTATCTGTCCGAGAAGCTCCGAGATTTCTCACCGATTTATTAGATTTGAAGCGAGACTCGAAAAGGCTTCTGACGATCGGAGCAGTCACTCGAACAAGAACGGGGTTGATAGCATTACTGTGAGAACTTTGTTCCGAAGGTTTGATTTTTCGTTCTGTTCGTTCGTCTTGCCTGGTGGCATATGCCGTTCCGGTCGATTCGTTCCGCCTCGGAAAAGGCTCCAATCGTTTGATTCAAAGGAAACCCCATCGGACGATCAATAGATGCAATCGTCGTGTACACAGAAATCCCACAACTCAATCGAGCACGCCAAGTTGTTCATCACTTCATGAATCCATACAGGTGCTCTTAGCTGCTGGAATATTTACTCGGAGCCTCGAGCAGGAATTTCGTCCTCTCTGCAGTGCTGCGTCATGGATTCCGTTGATGAGAGATTCGCGATGGGAGTCTTTTCTCGAAACAGCTGCCGAGCTTCACTTCGGGAGTTAACGTAAGTGAGTCAATCACAGAGCTGATTCTTTGAGATTACGACGAACAATTGATACGCGTAACCGCAGACAAGCGGTTGAGCGATTCTGGGAGAACATCGGAATATTTAGTTATTATTCTCAGGAGCGGAGGCCGTTGAAGACTCTGTTTCTGAGGAAAGTTCACACCTGAATCCTCAACAACTGGAAGCTTTCATGGAGACCTAACTCCTGGAGCCGATCGTAGGTTTCCCGGGGAGTGTTTCGGGTATCCGCGGCAAAAAAACGCG
The DNA here is from genome assembly GCA_021527715.1 of Neoseiulus cucumeris. Lineage (NCBI taxonomy): Eukaryota > Metazoa > Arthropoda > Arachnida > Mesostigmata > Phytoseiidae > Neoseiulus > Neoseiulus cucumeris. The sequence continues at coordinate 347,108 of JAJSRV010000005.1, read as the reverse complement.
TGTTCGTACAAATCACGGAATGTGCGGGAGAGATGGCGCAAAAACGAGGAATTCTCCTCAGACTTTGTTCCGCGGAGAGACTGAATCTCGATCGCCCCCGCCGCGCTCAGGCCGCCCCCTTGTTTCGGTTCACAACTTTTAATTGCCTAAGCCCTTCCGTCTTTTTCCATCAACGCAAGCACCGCTCCAGACGTAATGCATGAGCCAACGTTACGTCGCAATGCGCCGCAGTAGGAGTCGTAATGCAACCCCTCCACGACCCGGTGTGAGGACGCAAACGCAGAATATGATGCGGGAAACCTTAGACTTTCAGGAAGCGGCTCGCGAATGGAAATCGAGATCCGCTGTGTTAACACTTTCGCTCCTTGCGTGCTTCATAAACAACTTATCTGCGCATCTCTTCCTGTTCGATGTCGTCTTTCGCCTTCGCTTCCCGAAGATAAACCATCCGATAGAGTTGTTGATCATGGCTCCTTCCGTTCCTATGTTCTCAGTGAGACGAGACTTAATGAGACCGGAGTCGATATTGCAAAGCTGCGATAGTTCTGTTTCTCTTATCAGGCAGCTTCCTCAGAACGCGTGACGCGTCCTGAGTGCGACGATGCGGACGATCAGGATGCTGCCGGGTCGAGGACAACGGAGTGATCCCAGAAAAAGATCCAAATAACTCGGATTATATCAAAGCCAAACTCCAGCCCGAACTCCTCGGGGACTCCGAGATGGGAGCGTCTGATTCTGTTGTTTTTAGCGAGGCCTCGTATAACTACAGACCTCGACGACCAGTACGGGAGAGAGTCTAGACGAGAATTCATTTTAACTCTAACGAAAATTCGATCATCGCATCAAAACTCAGAACACGCGGATACCGCTCTCGAGCTGCCTTCCAGTCGAGCGATCCGCGTTCCGAACGCGATGTTTTTTCAACACGTGAGAGCTTGACGCTGAGGCGCCTCAAGCATTTCTCAAATACCTCTCCTCACTTCGGGCCTCACGATTCTTCTCAATCCGTCATGATTCGCCCGTGCCAGACGAAAACAAAAAGAAAGCGAGTAACTCCGGCAGCTAAGTTTTACTATACTCCATAGGCAGTAGTTAAATTCCGTGGGTTTAGTAGGTAGGTGGAACAGACAGCCACGCGCTGTCGAGATCGCTTTCGAATGTTTCAAATGTCATGAATTCAGAGTGTGATCGCTCGAGACCACCGCCTGCGGCGCTTATTTCAAGAGCGCTAATGATTTGAGGAATCGAAGCCGTTCTAAATAAGGCCAGGCATCAGAGATTGCGACTCGCTGTTTCTTTCTCTGAAGTCAATTCAGGAGCGATGTCTGATTCGCGAATCTTGAGCAGATCGGAATCATGTTCGAAGGTGAGAGACCGTTCAGCTGGCCTGCGACAGACCACATAGCCGGCCAGCTCGTTTTCTCGGACGGACGGACGGACGGACGAACAGACCCGTTTGTTCGTTCGTTCAGGTCGGCAGTTTCAATATGTCTCTAACACCGTTATTTCTGTCGTAGGCATTCGCTCCGAGAGAACGAGACCAGAATGGAAGGCAAAAGACGCGACCAAGCCGAAACTAACGCTAAAAATCGCGACGCAGCAAAAATTATTAAAAGTGAACTAACGGCTCCATGAATAGAGAAGGAAAAAATTTCCATCTGAGCTCTGACGGAATCGCAACCACTGACACCACCGCTCGAAAATGCTCCTGAATTTCAGCGTTTCGGCAGTGGCCCACAATAAAGATGCTGAACTTGCCAACTTATCGATTTCCATTCTTTGAATAAAATTACTCTTTTCCCGGACGCTTCTTTCATCATTTGACATGAATCGCGGACAGCTCTCAGAGAAGTTTATGTTTAAGTCTGCGAGTCTCATTGGAATGATTTTTTGTGACTCCTGAGATCGATCTCGAGGGAAAATCCAACGTCACGTATTCCAGAACGCATCTCTGAGCTTGGAACACATCGAGCTTCTGAACTCAATCGACTTCTAGTACAAGCGTTAGCCGCATCGCAGCGAAAACTTTATTCGGATATGCAAGCAGCATTAAAAATAAGCGAATAATAATAGTTCGTGGCGGTAACGTTAATTTTTTATACAGCCGCCAAGCAGTCAGCCCGCCCGCCTTCCTTCACCCGGGAGCAGACCACCGACCCGCCGAGGCCAATGCGGGACTACGGGGGTGGGCGAAGGAAGAGCCTTTGGCGCGCAGCTACCCTGCAGTGGAGTTGACAACATGCACTATGGGAACAGGTGAATCCGCACTCACCTAAGCCATAGCAGCGGTTAGAGTTTGCACTAGACACCCGGTATCCTTGAATAAAAGCACAAACACCTCAAATGACAGCTGCCAAACGATGCACGACATGAACAGCTGTCGGAGTTCACTTGTTGAACGCTCCGGCCGTCTGAGCACCGCGCGACCGCAGCGCCACCGTTACGTGACGTCACGGAACGGCATTAGAGAACGTTTGGAGCATTTCGAAAATCAGCTGATCTCGATCGCTTTCTATCGGAGACTGATCTACGCAAGTTCGACTGCGCACCCGTGGAGATAGCTCAGGTGAAAGCCTCAATACCTGTCTTGAGAGTTTGCCGCCCGTGCACCGGAACTCCCTTTGTTACGTTTGCCTCTACGTTGCTCGCGGGAACTCTTTTTCGAAGAAGTGCCTCTCGGCCGACAATTTCGAAAAAACTGCACAGGCTCCGGGAACGAGGAATTTACTTTCTCGGAAGTACGGCGATGACGCGGCCAGGAAAGCGGGGGAACGACCTCATTCAAGTCTAATGTCTTATCGTGTTCAGCGAATACCTCGCGAATTAACTCCGGAGACATAAAGTTCCAGAGTTGCTTCCGCGGGCCCGGGCGAGCTGTTTCGAAATTGTTCTCCTCGCGGATATTTTCATTTCGTTTTGTCGTTGAAACTTGGCGAGAGAACTTCCAGGGAAACGGAAACCCCTCGGAAACACTCTCAAGTGCAGATCGGAACTCCTCTTTCAGAATAAAACCGAATGAAAACGTTTATGATTTCGATCCATGCTTCTCATAAAGAGCTCGTGCTCGCTTGATCTCACTCTCAGTCGATTTGGTCAAGATGGCGGCGCCTATGTTGTCTCTGAAGCATGTAAGTTTTCACCGAAAAACTTCTCTCACACCAGTTCTCGGTGTTCCTAGGTATGTCAAGTCGATCTAGATACGCTTCGGGCTGATGATCGAGCCGGAAAACTCCGAATTCCAGCTCTGAATTGAAAACTCGTGTCCTTGGGACACGGCGCGACCGGACGGCGCCTCTAACTCTGCTGAGGCAGCGAGCACATGGTTCGCTCAGGGCGGCTGAAAGCTGCGTTTTGCGTTCGAAATCCCGAACACTGTCTCGAAACTTCGAACGAATCGAGAATCCAGCGGGAGTGTATGAGTTCAGCTCTCACTGATCAGACTTCAAAAGTATCCGATCTTGCCCGAGCAGGTTCTTCTAGAGAATTCGCGGACTTGGGAATCCGATGCTTGTTACCATAATCGAACATTCATCGAGAGGTTCTCACACAGAACTCAACCTCGAAACAGGAAATTCAGTTATGGGTTCTGATCGTTGCTTCGGTGAGATCTTAGCATATTTTGGGGATTTCTCGTATTCTCTCAGATTGGCTTACGAAGATGCTGCGCTACAGAGGTCGCGAGGTCGCTCGTTAGAAGGTCTCTAGGAATGATTACTGAAAATTCTGTCCAAGTTGAGATCCTCTTCTAACACTTCTGGTGCTTTCATTGGAAGCTCTATGAGCATTCGCTGTTTTGACGGTGTTTCCTCCCAAATCTCTCACAAGTCAGCTGGAGATCAGCGATCAAGAAACTGGGATCAGATAGAATCCCCAGATGTTCAAAGGACGTCTTGAAACAGAGATTCGCATCTTCGAGTTCTGCGTCTTGCGGTTATTCACTTTTGACTGTGTCACAAACTCGAGAACAGACAATGACCTTGATCTACGATGTCGATGGTCACTGAAGACCTCGCCAGGAAGATCTCGTTCCTTCATTCTGTTTGGTAGCCTCGTCGGTACAAGTTCTCAAACCCTTGTTGTACCACCCAAACGGTACACGAGAGGCTTGTCCCTTTCGTTGCATTTGCAATGATTTGCGATTTCGATGGAAGGAGCCGGTATGTGCGTTCCACTGGAGAATATGAAGACCTTGGGCGAAAAGTGAACGTTCATAGAAGAGGAAATACTTCGCATTGCCAAAGTTAGCGGCGTTCACATCCATCTCGAATTCTCCGCGATAAGGAAGACTATCAGCTGCGACACGCTATCTCATCCAGCGTTCGGTATAGGATGTCTGGAGGTATTTCGGTTGCCGCGAATCTTATCAACGGATTCGTGTCATCCCCGCATTTGCTTTACCTTAATAAATGAATGGAGACCTCCAAGATAGACAAACAACGTCAATGAGCTCAGTCAGTATCGACTACAAGTATAGTCAACTCTTCATCGCAAGCATTCTTAGCAACGGTCAACTGTCCATGCTAAGTAAGCGAGTGCGTCGCGGGGACTGGGCGCCTTAAAGCCTTGCTCGTTTTTCTCGATCGCTTCGACAAACGCCAGACAGGCCGAGTAGTCAGCGACAAAAGCGGCCGGTGTCGGCTCGCGGAGTGGCGCAGTTCTTCGGTTATTCTGAGACGAGACAAAAAGGCGAGGTGACATGTTGATGTTGAAACTGGACAATGGTATTCCACTTGTGAGTAGTATTGAATTCCCGTGTTGGTGTCACCTGATTCATTCCAAAAGGCTCCTAGCGATTATAATCTCCCGTGAAAATCTCGAAGCGGACCGTTGCTGTCCTGAAAAACACAATTCGGTGACCTCGAGCTGCCCAGAATCAGTGGGAGTGCGGAGGGCAACGAGCAAACCATATATGATTGATGCCGTTTTTGAAAATTTCCGGAGTGAATAACCGTGGACGTCCTTGACCGACACTGACAAATCTTGCTCACTATTCAGGCCACTTTTATGCAGTTTGTCCTCCGCCAACAAAGTCTGAAACTCTACCGGGACATTCTCCGGTCGTTGAAACAGTTGGACAATAAGGAACAAGCCAGGGAAATCAAACAGTGGGCACGACAGGATTTCGAGTGCTACAGACATCTTAACGACCCGGTGAGTTCGATCGAGTGCAATATGATGCTGATTAGCTCATGTTATGACAAATCGTTGACTGATGTCATCATTGATCTAGCAAATTCAATGACCTTCTTTCACTCGTTACCGAAAAAACAAGTTCTCTGGCGCTTTAGTTACTGAAAGACGACTTGTTCGTTGCAGGAGGTCATCAAGATGCACCAGGCCCGAGGAAAGCTGGCTCTCAAAGAGCTGCGGGCATCCCTCGACCTAGCGAAATAAATTCCCAATCAAAAGTCTTCGAGATGCATAGGCGGCGCCCATCTCCGCCCATATACGATTGCTTCTTCCATGACCTGACTAGCGACATCGACAACAACAACCACAACAGCTCACGAACATCTGCTGCAAGACCGACTAAACCACAATCTGTAAACGCCCTCGATTGACAGCTTCGTCGAAAATCCGAAATCCAGGCTCCTCGCAAACAAACTCGTTCATTCATCAATTCATCCATCCATCCATCGATTTATTTTTCTACACCTCAGGAAGAACATCCGCACCGACCCCAAAGCGCCTGCTGGTGTCATCATGAAAGTTCACTGCGAATGTAAGGGTGTCCGAGCTTGCGCCTTCTGTGAGCACGACCGAACGGCAAGTCATCGTCTCAACGTCTCACGCATTCGACGGGCGTTCGTGTTCTGTCCCAAATGTACAATGTGTTTTGAAATCGATGCCCAAAACGGCGAACTCGGGACTTCGTCAATAAGACTACCCGGCATTGAGGTTGCTGAGGGCGCCATCACCGAAGAGGAGGAGAGCTTCCTAGTGAAGGCTATAGAGTCGACACCGTGGGTTGATTCACAGTCCGGCAGACGCAAACAAGATTTCGGGCCCAAAGTCAACTTCAAGAAGAAGAAAGTGAAATGCGATTCGTTCTCGGGCTTTCCAAAGTATATGGACACCGTTTAAGAGAGTTTCTCCAAGATCTCCAGCCTGAGAGACTTTGTGCCGGTGGAACTTTGCAATTTGAAATACAGCCCAGAACGGGGTTCATGCATTGACCCACACTTCGACGATTCGTGGCTCTGGGGAGAACGCTTGGTCACGCTCAATCTTCTCGGGCAGACCGTGCTCACGTTTTCGCAAGCTCAAGATTTCGATGATCTCACTCAAAAGCAAATTGATAACAGCGATGACTACGCGCTTTCGCCTCAGACGCTCTCTGACGCCCTCGAAACCCATCGCTGCCGCCCTGAATAACGTGAAGCCTCATTGGCAGCGCTCGAGAATGGCAACGAATTTCAATCAATGGATGTTGTGCATGTGCTCCTGCCTCGGCGCAGTCTAGTGTCTGTTGCCAAAACAGCGCGTTCCGAATGGCACCACTCCATTCTGCGGGAGCACGTCAACGAGACCAGATTGGCGATGACTTGCCGAGAGCTTAGCGCGATCTTTCTCGACGCCAACAACGCTGAGTTTGAAAAAGGGAAGATACTCTTGGAGAAAGCTCGGATCAATCCGGATTTGTGACACCACGGTCGGTTCTACCCAGCTAAGCGCTTATTGACTGCAATGTGACTCGAATATTGCGATTTTCGAGTGTGGTTGTAGGATTGTTGATGTTTTCCGAACCTGGATTTGTTTTGATGATGTATCGAACGAGGCCTTACGCGATGTGGTTTCTCTCAGAGCAAGGCTGTCGGATTTTAGGGTGAAACGAAACCTGATTGCAAGCTGTACAATAATTCAATAAATTAAATAATAAATGAAGTTGGAATCAATGCGCTGCTCGTATTTTCGCTTCCAGTCTTGAGAAGCTTTGGTCTCTAGCAGAGGTCTCGCTCCTGGAATAATTTAGTCGAGATTCGGTAAAAGTGCCTGAGTTGCATCTTTCCGATTTCACGGAAATGGCGTCTCCAAGTTTTTTATGCGGCGTGAAATCACATTTCTAAGCCAAACGTCGAATCGGATGCAACTGGATGATCTTCTGAAAGTGCTCAATCACTGAGAAAAACAACTTACGGGAAAATACCCAGCTGCTTGGTGCAGTTGGATAATGCTTCAAATGCTCTCAAGCATTTTTCCCGCCTTTCCCCATTTGTTGTTCCTTTCGATGGGAAACCGGCCCACAGAAAAGGTAGAAACTTCATTCTCCAAAATCATCGCGAGGTTGTGGAACGCGAACAGAGTTATCCAGAGCGGGGGTTCAACGTCGTCGCCCCTTTCCGTTCTCTTTGACACTATGTCATCAACGGTAATAACGTCACCGATTATTTGGATCTATCTCATGAGAAGTCATGCAAGAAGTCGCCATGGTTCCGGTTCTCGAGTAGAGCACCCACGTACAACGGTGTGAAGGAGGTGACCGGATGTAGCGGCCACAACAATGTGTGACTTTCGGCAGCCGAATACGCGCTCAGCATGTGGAAGCTCGGTCAGCACACATAAAAGTTCGCAATGCATTGGGATGTCCAAATCAATATGGAACGTTGCTCTCCCGCTTCCATGATCAATGCAAATATACTTTCAAGTTCGCTAAAAATTCGGAAATTCGGCGAAATGGTGCGCAGTCTTACAATCTGGCTGAACGGGGAGAGATCACCGCGGCGATATTCGAATTTTTGGCGCGCTAGCGCCTGTGTGGGATCTAGGCTGCTCCGTATCGGCGGCGAGAAGAGAGGCGAAGAAGAAAATAAAGAAAATCGTCGGAACACAAACATTGGTACTGGAAGACGAGTTACGTTTTTCACAGGCAAAATTCTTCAGTTGTCAGGCTAGTAATCGCGATTATGAAGTCGCGTCGTAGTGGGACGAAGCAGGGCGCTTCCCAAAATTTAAATTCGGCATTGTCAACCCCGAATCCAAACGATGGCATCGAGGTTGACAGCGTCGATACATCAGAATTTCCCGGAGTCGAAATCAGAAATCAGTGCCCTGTGTTTCTACGGATCAAAGACAATAACCAGGTTAGTTTCGAGAAGCTAAACTCAATGCCGTCACCCAAATATTCATGGATTGTCGCGTGTTATTTTTATAGTTGAAGTCTGAGTCTTTGATGGCATTTAGAATCTCTGAGTGATCTGAACTATTTTGACAGGTTAATCATGAAGATATCGACCCTTTGCAACTCGAACTCGAAACCCTCTTGGTTGCGGTTGTTCAGCGGAAACAGCAAATTCGAGCGCAGCTAGAAGCTTTGGATCATGATGATACGGCGCCAATCACGGTAGCGAAAGCAGTTCCTCAGAGAGCAGAAAAACAGAAAGCTCCGTCATCGCCTACATTACAGGCGCCAGGATGCAAAAGAGCCCGGACGAGTTTGTCAGAATCATCAGAAGCACCCAAAACTGCAAAGAAAGTGAGTTTCCGAAAGGTTTCGCTTGTGAGTTGCTGAATCGGAACTTTCGGTTGTGCGAGAAAGTTCGGATTGGGATGGCCAAGGTTCTCATGGTTTGTGACTTCGAGTTTGAGTTGAGACTCATCGTCTACTTGTTTCATTGTGTCAATCATTGTTGCAGCCGTCGATTAAACCCAGAGGGAAGAAGGGCACTTCACAGATCATCGACGAGGCCCAGCGGCTTCCGGAGCAAGCGGTTCAAGGAGGACAGAAAAGTGGTCGATGTCCGGCGGCAAAAGCACCTTCGACTCCCAACGACACCAGCCACAGATTCTGGGCTTTCGTTGATGAATATTGTCGACCCCCGGGTGAAGAACAAATACGGGTAATTATACTTATCACCAGTTCACAACTAGATCATCCTTTGCCTCCTTCTTTCTCAGTTTGTAGTTCATCCAGAACAGTGTTTTATTGACTTACAACAGGTTTTCATTTTCGTTCTGTGATATTTTAATCTGAATCCACTGACCGAAACTCATTCCCGTCCGCCCAGATACTCGAATCAATGTTGGCGTCGCAGGCCGGTCTCAGATCTTCAGATTACGTCAAAGTTCCACCTCTTGGAACTCACTACACTGTGAAATGGGCGAAAGATGATCTCCTCGAAGAGCAGCGGGAAGCTGCCCCCGATATTTCTAGCAATGAATTGAAAGAAGACATGGAACGGATACTGCGACAGACGGCCAAAGAGTCCCTGCACGACGAACGATGTGGGAACCTCGCACATAGGTTAATGTCGTGTTTGATCGATGAGAATATCACGGTGCGACGAGAGAATCTTCCTGTGGTGAAGAAGAATTCGAAAATGCCCGCGGCTGAGATCGCGGGCATTGAGGAACGAATCCGTAAAGAGCTGGAAGACCTGGGTGTGATGCAAGCCCTGGCAGAAAAGGTCGCTGAACAAGACGACGAAGTGTTCCTCGAGCTCCGCAAGTGCCAAAGTCAGCTTCTGTCTTTGGCGAGTCAGAACTGTAACATTTTGAGAAAGATAATCAGCTCGGCGTGGCGGCGAATCGCCGAAGCCAACCTGGAAGCTCAGCAGCGTTCGATCGATAACGAAATACTAGAACATTATAGAAAACGTAAAACCAGCGCTCAGAAAAAGAATGCTCCTCCGTTGTTGAATCCTCCGAGCAAACGAGAGCGGGAACAGCTGCAGTCCTTGCTCGAGAGACGAGAAGCTGTATTGGCGAAGTTAGCGGAGATCGGTGTCGAGGAGAAAGTCGATCCTGAAACGTGGAATTCTCAACAAGCCGGTCCGGCTTGAAGCTTTTCCTATTCCCATCGAGTCCTCACCGCGCACCGAGTCCTGGCCGGATTGAATGGTTGCTGACATCGGGACTCTTCGTGACGAGTTCCGATGAAGGTCTACTCGCGGTGCTCAAATTCGTTGAACGAAACGGCTATATGAAACTGGTATATATATTTATATGTATATCGACGATAGAAAGATTATATGAACATGAGGATATATGAACTAATTGCTAATCTATGCTATGAAGAAAGTTGTAAAAAAAAAGAAGACAGATGCTCAAAGCGCTGTGGTTTAAGTATATATCTGTTTTCTGGACGGCGGCATGGACTTGAGCTCACAAAAACCGAAGTTCGGAGTGTGTGCCGGTAAAGTTTGTTGTCCAGCTCCGTCCTTAATTTTGTACAGATTTAGGAAATGCGTGAAACTAGCCAAGGTCTCCCTGTGTTGCTCAGAGCGGTTATTCATGTGTGAGTGACTGAGCGCCAAACTTGTGAAATGATGCTGTACTGAGTAGAGCCGCATGAAAATGAAACGCGAGTGGCAGACGTAGCACATCTTTCAATTCTCAGTTACTTACAAATTGCGACTCTCACTGGAATCTGTACATTGAATAAACATCCAATTAAAGTTGTATCACACCTCACTTCATTTGTGGGCTTTTGCCTCTACATGAGAACGATTGTAATTGATATATTTATTCCGGTCCGTAAAATTGCACGCGCTAGAGGCTTGAAAGAAATCTCATGGACTGTAAGACAGACAAATTCTTTTCAAAATCTACGACGCGAAATAAGGAGTCCGCGTTTTCAACGCGAGAGAAGAGTTTAAGATCTGAAAGTCAGGCTATCGCACCGTGGAATCTTGTACGTTCTTTTTGATCAGTTATCTCGATGCTAAGTCAAAATTGACGATCGAATTCACGTCAGAGTTCTCCCCGTCACCGAGACTCGAAAAAAAGGGGTAGGTAGAGAGTATTCGCTCTCGGGGCTCAAATTAGGGCCCAAATGACGGCAGCGAGGACCAGCATTCGAAATGTGGGCGAAACACTGTCGATTACCGACGAATAAAAGCTTGATTGAAATGTGGGCAGAGGGAGCCTTTGTGAATCATGGTTTTTGGATTATGATCTAGGAAGGCATGAGGATCGGTCTCGGTCACAACCAGGAGTATCGTCGAATCTGTCCAAATTCATCCTTGAAGCTACTCGAGAGTTCGCCTCGCATCTATCCCAGAGTACTCTAAATGTTGAAAAAGCCGATTCCTTATTCGACTCCGGAAGTATTCCCAAGTCGAGTCCGGAACCTTCGGGCCTCTCAGAAAGAACGTCCGCCTCCGGTGTCGCTTCATTTCTTTCGTTGGATTCGACTCTCAGAGAATTCATCTAAATCGTTGAGATCGAGAGTTTTCTGAAAGGTTGACGTCACAAACTTCCCTCGTAGGAATCTCGTCCAATTCAAAGTAACGTGAAAGGAGATCGAGCGTTCAGCTAGGAAATCGAGACAACTGAGAGGTCTGCTCTCGGAACCTCGGGTCCCACTATCAGTTAGACTGGAACAACAGTTCGCGATGATTTTTCATACTGGGTTTCGATCTCCATTGAAGCTGAAAAAGCTACAAGACCAGCGGTGGCCGATTTCCAGTACTCTCCCCGAGCTACCAACGTAATGCGAGCCATCGTGATGTAAACTCTTCGCAGCCCTCCAAGAAAATAGAAGTTCATTATCAAGAAAATCAACTTTGAACGTCACCCCGTCTCTGTCGATGTTCAATCGAGAATGGCTAGACTAAAAACTCGATCGAGTTTGAACATCACTTGACGACTGAAAACGCCTACGGTGCCAATTAATGAAGAGAGATTTTATTTAATTTTTGTTATGGAAGTTTTTGTGAGTTGCGAGCCAATAGCAACTCGAAGTTTCCGAATGTTGAAAGACCGAATGGGAGGGCCGAATCTCAGGACGAAAAATTTTGTGAGCCAATTGATAGAATTTGATGGTTGTCAGTTGATGGATGATAATACAGTCTCCTCTACCCACAGCTTGATTTGTTTCACTTTCATCAGCCGTTGTTTTCATCTTCTCAATTCAATCCGGGGTTCATCCGATGTGATACAGTTTTGCTTCAGTTACCACACTAACGCTTGGACTTCTTTGGAAGTCATGTGCAAAGTCCATCCGTTCGCGTGATTAGTGCCGTTAGACTTCTCCTTGTCGTCGTCAATGGCGGAGATTATTTTTGCTTCACTCGTCCGGATGGTCGACTATAGAAATTAGAAATTTTTCTTCTAAATTCGTGATAATCTGCCTCTCGTGCTTCAGGATGGGGGCAGAAGACAACAGGCGTAAACCGACTCCAAATCAGAAACACAAAGTGCTTGAGCGTCCTGTCAATGTCGGAGACATCAACGACTCGCGAACGACACACGAATTCACATATTCATTGACTACCTGACGGCCTGCCTTCCCGCAGGGCTCCATGGACCGTTTTTCTTGCTCGTTTGCTTGATTCGTAAAAAAAAAGAATAGGTTTTCCGCACAGGTAGATGGATAGGTCAGTTTAGTTTTCTTCTTGTTGAAACTCGGCCACGTAAAGGCTCTTATCGATTTGTTTTGGGATCGGCTTGATTTCGGTCTGTAGCTCGGTTTCAATGCGGTGCAAAGCGAACCGGTCGTCGTAAGTAATGAGATTGATGGCGATACCGAGATGACCGAACCGCCCAGATCGACCTATTCGGTGAAGATAAGTTTCAGCGTTTTTCGGGAAATCGAAGTTAATAACGACGTTCACGGCCTGGATGTCGATACCTCGCGTGAACAGATCCGAACAAACCAAATTCCTGCACAGACCTGCACGGAAATCGTGGAACACCCTGTTGCGGTGTTGTTGCGACATCTTTGAATGGATGTAGAAGCAGGAATAGCCGAGATCGGTGATCTTCTTCGCTAAAAGTTCAACACGCTGAGTAGAGTTACAGAAAATGATCGACTGATTGATCTGAAGCTTCGAGAAGAGTGTGTTCAAGCAATGAACCTTCTGACGTTCTTGAACGAACGCGTAGTACTGTGTGACACCTTTCAGTGTCAGCTCCTCCATGAGATTTATCTCGTAGGGATTTCTGAGGTGGCGACGCATGAACTCTTCGACGGTGAGAGGGAACGTTGCAGAATAGAGAAGAATTTGCCTTTCTTGTGGCAAGAATGAGATCACCCTGTCGAGCAGGCCCTGGAAATCCCGAGATAGGAGCTTATCGGCTTCGTCGAGGACCAACATTTGGCAGTTTGACATTTTCGCGACCTTTTTGTCCATGAGGTCGAGGATACGGCCTGGCGTCGCAATGATGACGTGCACGTTTTCGTAGATGCGCATGATATCGTCTTTCAAGTTGGTTCCTCCGGTTGTTACCATTACTCGAGCTTTCATGTGTTTCGAAACTTCGATAAAGATTTGTGAAGTCTGCAGGGCCAGTTCACGGGTAGGCACAATGACAAGAGCTTGGATGCAATCTTTGCTTGTATCAATTTTCTGCATAACGGGAATAGTGTACGCTCCGGTCTTTCCTGTGCCGTTTTTCGCTCTGGCGAGAATGTCGCGTCCGAGCAACGCGATCGGTATCGATGCCTCTTGAATAGGGGATGGCTTTTCCCATCCTTTTTCAAAGATTCCCATGAGAAGTTCTCGTCTTAGTCAGAAGTCTTCAAACTCGTTGCCTTTCGTTGCAGTGACGTCCGACGTCTTCTTTCTGTTGTCTTTTGGGGGCAACTTCAGTTGTGCCTTCCATCCCTGTTCCTCGACCGCACCTCCATATGATACAACTGCCGACGCCATTTCGATGGCTTGGCAACTACTTGGGTCCTTCCTATCCACTGTCTCACCACCTCAAACGCCGAACGCTCAACCCCAACTCAGCGCAGGTCGCTCGAACGCCTTCCTCTGTTCGGTCAGGTGAACCTTCTGCGGGAAATTTACCTCGCACGTTCGTTTGCGGCACTTCTCGATGCGATTATTTGTTGCGATTCCTGTGTGGCGAGGATTTCGGAAGTTTTTCTGTGATGAGCGGTATAGTTGTTGATGTTATTGTTGGGCCTGGTTTTTCTCCACCTTACTTCAGTTCACTTCACTCTGAAAACTAGAAAAAAACACTTTCAAAACCTCGTTCGGAGCGTGCTCGGGGTAGTGGAGCTGGCAAGCTATACCATTCGGTGATTTGATCATCATTGATTGTGCTGGTTATTGTAATCTAGTGAACGGATTAAGGCGAAAACTGTAGCGGACAGGCGTGCTATCTGAATGTTGTTTCCCGTGAGGTATTTGAAGCGTAGACCAATCACAAATTCTGAGCAGTATATGAGATTCCTTTTCCAGGCATCGACCACGCCATGAATAAATGATGGTTTGAAAGCCGCGGATCTCCATGAAAAGCTCTAGTCAGGCTCCCGGGAGAATGGAATCAAGATACGGGAATAATACTCTACCGAAGCGCGTTGTTTACAAAAGTTTCGATCCATTGCCAATGCGAGGAGAAGTCGACCGACGTACAACAAGTCTTCACCACACCGTGCTGAGACGAATTCATATCAGCGAAATCATTAGGAAGTAATTTCTCGCTACGAACGGCTGTTTTGATTTGCATTGAAATCACCATGCGTTCCAGAAGAACGATCATTTTGCAAGAGCTGACACGTAATGGCTTCATCGGTAACCGTTTAAACATCATGAGCATCGTGAAAGCAGGGGCTGAACGTCATTGGGGTGTTGTTGTGTCGGGGACGATCAAATAATTCGCTGTTAAAACAAGTCGGGAATCGCGAAGACTTCGACTGCGACCAAGAGACCGTTTTACATTGTGCTGCTCGACGCCTTCTCGAAACTATCCCCCGCTGGCTGTATCTATATGACGAGCGAGGGAGCCGTCCAAGCAACCAACGAGCCAATCAGCCTGCTTGCTTGCCTGCAAGCGACACAGGCAGAGGACGCCAAGCACCACAGCGTGCTCCACAGTTTGCCTATTTAGAGCTCAGCGCAGATTTAGTCTAATGAACGAATCTTGGGTCCCCCTGAGCGAGTTTTTGCTCGTTTAGATCCCGCTTCGCAAAAGTAACTTGGGAGCGACTTTCAAACCTGGTGTATAGACGGCCGGCGCTATGCCACCGACCGCGAGGAAGGTGTATTCTCGAACAAGTCGAACGCCAAAGATTGACGCTGTCGACAACTGATAAAACCGCGAGTCCCGGATCCCAGAAAAATCTTATTCTTTGAACTGAACCCACGTATTTCGAAGCAGAAACTTACATGAAATCAGTTGTTCGACTATAAGCTGCGTTACCAGTGTCGTTTACTCAGCCAAGATGGCGGAAGGCGTTCGTGATGATGACGCGCTTGATTCTAAGCTTGCCGAGCGCGGGCGGTCGAGGCGTGATTCGTGCGCGAATGAAGAACCGTGACGATGGTTGGCCGAAGCGACAATACATGTTCAGCGACAGTTGTTTTGAAGCTTGGGCTGTGGTGATTCTTGCAACTGGGAGAATCGGGAGGGCATTGAGTCGAGAGCACGACAGTTGAGTATGATGTCTACACACTGATTTCGCCAATCGGTGGGACTGGTCGATAAAAGTACTTGATCACGGTCTTCAATCTGGGAGTCAATAAATCTTCTGATTTGAACAGACTCCGCGAGTGAGACCCTGATTTGTCCCGAGTTGGAGAGATTTGTCCGGTCCGTGACTGGTTGATCTTTCCGGTTCAGAATACGGAAGCAAATCTTCCCCATGAGCCTTGCGCGTACTTCTCAGTGCCCGTTCTGAAACTTCCGCCACTGCATCGGGAGGAATAAAAATCTCCATTGTAGAAAGGCTGACCAAAATCTTTTTCAATACTTTGAGGTCTCATGGAAAAATTCTCATTCGAGTGGAGTCCGAATCTCGACGGTGGACGAGAGTCCAACCCGTTACGTATGAGATGTGTTTTGTTGTCGTAACGAAAGACTTCGTTTTCCGTACTGTCTCGAATCACGGTCGGGTCTGTTTCGAACAGAGTCAGAGTCCGTGAGCTATGTTAGAGCAAAGTCTGGTGACTTCGTTCCAATCCATGGCTTGTTCAGCGATGTGTTCCGGCGCGCGTTATCGAAGCCGTACAACTGATTTTAAGCGCAGGTAGCAGACATACCGTCGGATGCTGGAATTAATCGAACAGGCTCCCCTGAACAGAAATCTCGGTTGGTACGTCTCGATAGGGAATCGTCCTGGAGTCCGTGAGCTCCGCAGTCAACAAGACAGAGAGCTGACGAGATGGAATCCCAATTCCCTCCAAACACCTGCCACAAGCATCACGGTTTTGCACGACCGTCACCCAATCATCCGTTTAGCCGCCTAAGGTACGCCCAGGCCGCGTTTCCTTTTACGGGAAACTCAACGTCAATACTAATTCCCCGAGAATTCCCTTCTCGAGTTTTTGACGGATAGTATTTGGTTCACAGGTCATGACCTGCGCAACGAGCGAGATAGGCTGATCACAAGCAGGAGTTGATGCACGAACTAGTCGACGCGTAGAGTATACGAACGGTTTGAAAATAGGCCTTCATTTATTTATTTGTCGCTATTGCATCCCGAATATTCTCCTCCATTTGAACGAATGTCGTTGTTTAATAACGGTCTATACAAATTATACAATTGTACAAGAGCTCAATACATAAATATACAACGATGCGCTTAGAATATCGTTTCGTCATATCAGTATTTCAGAATGAAGGAACATCCCGTACATGGGCAAGTTTGCTTGTTTTCTTCAATGCAGCTGGCATCAACCAGGTCTCCCGGGACGTGGATGCTATCATGTGCTGAAATGATGCGGCAGAGCCGTTAGAATCTGCGTCTCTCCGGAGCAGTCTAATTAGCCTCTACGAAACCGTGGATTTACTTATCATGCGCTACATTTCCACGACAACTTCATGCAAACTCGTCAACAACCACAGTGAACGACATACATTTTCCGTTGACGAATCTGTGTACCCTCCTCATCCCGATAGTTTTTGGCTTTTGTCGTCATCGCTGAAGATGTCATGACCACGCGTCTGTCGGACGACCTGCTGCGCTGTCTCAAAGGCACGGAGACACCTTCCACCAGTGGAAACTTTGACAAGTGCATCGGATACTTGCTGGACAACGCTACACACGAATCGTGCAATGACATGAGAACAGACACTGACATATGAATTACAGTTCCACGAGAACCAAATCTCAGAGATTTGAGAACAACAACACTTGACACCTTACCTTCTGAATGAGGAGCGGCATGCAAGGCACGGAGATTCTTAGAATTCGGCACGTTTTGGATGTACGGAGTGATTTTGGCCACTAAACTGGTTTTGTCCGGGTGAGCGACCGCGGCCATTGTCCAACGCAGTCTTCGGTGCTTCATTCTTGAAATGGGGAAAAATGGGGTTAGATGACATGAGGAAACGATCCAGAACGAGGTTCGAAAGGTGATGTCGCTAAACAGTGGCGTCATTCGTGCACTCACCGGTAAACCGCCATGATTACGATGCAGACTGTTTTGAGAGAGCGCTGCTTTGGGGGGAAGTCGATGGACCTCAGAGCGCAGTTTTGTAAATAGGACTTTTGGACTAGCAGTTGCATGCAACGACTTTCCGAGCGTCGGAACACCCAATACAGCTTGTGCAAGAGAGAAACCCATTCGATTTCTGAATCTCCGGATTTGAGCTGGGCCCGCAGTTCGCCCAAATCGTTGCGCGCTTGCTCGACCGTCAGTTTCAATTTGGAGCAAGATTCACAAGAAAGCAACCAGTCGAACGGTTTGCACTCGGGGAAAACTTCCTCGAGCCGTTGCAGGAAAGCTTCGTCGATTCGCCTGTGCAGGATGGCCTCGAGAATCGGAGCGTTGGCTTTGTGAAGCTCTAATTGATCTTTCGTTTCGATCAACGTCGCCTGGAGCGCCTTGATTTTCTCGGTATATTCCTTCATTTTGGCACTCATCGTTTCTTTGATCTTGAGGCTGGTCTCCTTAACGAGAACCTCACCGGATTTGCGAACCTTCCGAACTTCGACCTGCAGCCGCTGAACCTCCGCTTCCAGTTTCGTCACTTGCTGTTCACGCGAGGCCAGAATCGACTGTAACTCCCGGAGTTCCTTCGATCGTGTTTGCAGCTGTTCGCTGAGGAACTCTTTCTCCTTACGATGGCCGAGCATAGTTTCCTCGGTTTCTTTGATCAATGAGTCTTTCTCTCTCAATACGCGAACATGCATTTGTCTCTCCATCTCTACCCGTTCTTGCCAAGTGACTTCGAGTTCGCCCATTGCGTCCATCTTCTCCTTGGTGAGTGCTGCTTCGATCTGTCGGAGTTTGTCGCTGTGCTCCTCCAAAGGAATCGATGATGACTGAAAAAAACAACAATCGATTTGGGGACACTTCCCGAGTACCAACTGCGCATCCGATGCATCATTTCTTGAATTGCCAGGGAATTCCGATCAATCTCGATTCAAAGTTGGAACTTACGAGGTTCTGACGGAGCTCCTCCGCCGTGTTTTTCAGTTGATTGACTTCTGACTGGAGCGTTGAACACTTGGTCTCATAGACGGCTCGGCGGTGTTCCAGAAGCTCCTTCTCGCTCCTCAGAGTGAGAATCTCCTCCTGGAGCTCCCGGTTCAGACTGCTGTCACGGAAACTGGTTTGGAGCTGGACAGACTGGTGCGATCCCTCTGGAGACGACGACATCTCTGAAGAACAAACGCTCGCACATTCCCTTTTCTCATTGACACTCCTCTCGAAAGCCTCAATACGGAGCTTCCTGAGTTCGATCTCTTGTTTGTCCAGCATCTCTCTCATCCAGCTGCACTGCTGACAGAGTTTCTGCTGGACTGAATTGTTGTTGTCTTTGCTTGATTTCAGCGACGGAGTCCGCCTGGGAGAGGATCTCGGGGACGATCTGCTCGAAGAGTTGCTGGAGATCTCGAGTTCGTCATTGTTATATATGCACTCCTCGTAGACTGCGAGCTTTTTTCTGAGAACTTGTAGCTCTTTCACCGCTGAATCAAGTCGCTGCTCAAGGTACACTTTCGTTTCCTTGAGTTTCTTCACTTCGGTCTCAGCGATTTGGAGTTCGTTCTCTAGACCTTCGGATTTCTTCTCGGCCGTAATCACCTGCATCTGAAGCTCACTGGCGAAAATTGATGGTTCACTCATATCGACCTGGCGTTTCTCGAGTTTGTTGAGAAGACCGGCGTTCTTCAGACGAATCTCGGCGATTTCGGCTTCGTGATCTTCGTATTCTTTCTCGAGTTGAGCGATTCTGGACTTGGATTTCATCTCGGTTTTCTTCAAGCTTTCGACCATTTGTAGGAGTTTCTCCAGATTTTCCTCGAACGCTTTCAGCTGATTCAAATGCAGGCTCGAACTCGGGCTCAACAGCTCCTCTCCCGGCTCCTGGATCTCAAAGTCTGAACTTGGTTTTCGAGCAACGAGAACTGATTTCATCCTCTCAGCCATGAGTCTCAAACGCAAGCTGACCTCCTGCAAAAGCGACTGTTGTTTTTCTAGATGGCGCAGTGCGTCATCTTTTGTGCGGAGTTGTTCCTTGAGCACCTTGAAGGACATTTCAAGGTTGTCTTGATGAGCCAAAGAATCTGATGGAACATCAGAAGCGGATTCTGAAGCGGGTGAGAGCGATCTCATCTCGGGAAGTTTATCGAGCTCGGTTTTCACTTCTTTTGATGTCAAATCCTGCTCCAGACGACTAATCACGTCCGTCAGATCATCGATTTTCTCTTTCGCGAATTGCAGTTCGACCTCGAGTTCGGAACGCTTCTTCGCCATGAATTCCATGTCGGAATTCTTTTGTTTCAATTCATATTCCAGGGATTCCAGCTGGTCTTTCTGGTTGTCGCCCGTCGCCATGCGCCGTTTCCGCTCCCTGAAAACACATAACGGATTCAGCTGCAGAAGAATAGGAAATCAGCGGTTCTACGAGTTTTGGACGGCCATATGAAAATCAATGCCTTCAGAATGGAATCGAAATCGTCATACTTGGCCAGTGTCTCTTTGAGGTTACGAATTTCCCGTTCCAGGGCCTCGCATTCGGCGTCTTTTTCTTGCGAGATATCGTGGAAGAATTTCTTGCTCTGTTGTAGCTGTCGATCCATTGCTTCGAGCTGCTGATCCTTCTCTCTCAGGAGATTTTGAACCTTATCTTCGATATCCTCCCGGTCCGAATTTGCTTCTTCCAGGCGAGATTGCAGAGCGGATATTTGTTCGTCCCTCAGCGAGATCTCTCGCTGGCAGCTTCTGGTGAGCGAGAAGTTCTCCTTCTCCAATCGGCTGTTTTCCTCACTAAGTTCTGAAGCAGAAACACGAAAAGAAACCGTCATTGACTCTTCATTCACAAGAACCAAACCCCTCCTGCCGAGGCCAGCTCCAACTTCATTGGCATCGCACTCGACGACACTTCCAGAGGACACAGATCAAAATAAAACGTATTCCGAACCACGGTCCCCCAACAAGTTTTTGTTGAATGAGATTTCGGGTTCGCGACATTCGAAGGTTTTACGGGAGGTCAATGCGTGTTAGGTTCGAAGCACACAGACAAGATCAAGCAAGACATATTCCGGTTAATGAACGCGGTTTCGATGTTTACCTGCTTGTCCAGCGCTTTCTTCTTGTCTTGTCAAACCTGGATATGTTAACAGGTTTTCTGAGTTTGTCCACCAACCACCAAATTAATGAGACGAGGTCACTCTCGAGGCGGGATTTCCATCGAAAAACCAACCACGGGAGCCAGAACTCTTCGACGATTTCTGCCACCAAAACTTTAGAACTTGAGCAATGGGTTGACTCCGGAAAGATACTCACTCTTGACGGCTTCACTCGACTCAATGATCTGGTCCTGACGGTCCCTGACGAACTTCATGTGTTCCAGATCACGAAGTCTGTCTTCAAGCTTGCGCTTGGTTCCGACATCCTCGTGAAGTTGGTGCTCGGCCTCATGGAGCTTGCCCAGAGTCAGCTGGAGCTCCGAGAACAAACGTTCGCGAGTCTCTTCAAGACCAATGACGCTTTCTGCAATGAAACGAAAGTCAGGGGATGTCCTTTTGGCGAAACACAAACCTTCAGATAACTCTGCTCTGAGAATTCGACTTGGTGGGATGCGCTCGCTACTTTCAAGCTATTGACGGCGATCGATTCAAATGCTAGATGCAGGAAGAGGGTTCGGCTCGTAAAGTTTCCGGTCGGCGCCGGAGCTCTTCCAACTTGTTTCGATAACCATAAATGTTTCAAGAATCACCTTCACCGACAACGAAAGGAGACAGTTCTCCTAGAGGCTGTCTCGTAGTTTCTATTGCTGTGACTGTTCTAAGACCCGCCAGCGGTCGAACAATACAATAAGTGTTCTCTACCTGTGGACAGTCCTAGAGCTCTCCAACACTTGTTCCCCACTCGCCGCGAGAACGCTAGCAGACGGCCAATCTTCTCTCAGAGTGCCAATGTAAACATCTCTCGCTTTACCACTGGAGTTGGTCGCCGCTAGTTCACCGCTCTTTGAGCACTATTAGCACGCAAGCCCTCGTTGAACGACGAAACACTTTGGAAGCGCCCAACTCCAAACCCAAAAATAACAGTGGACATGTGAAGAGCTTACACGCTGGACATTCGGTAAATCCGGTCAATTGTAAATGCTCGGCAAAAACCACAAGAGCATACGTGCTCTAGAAGAATGTCGTTCAAGGACTCGAACTACAGCGACACAGAACAGTCTCATCAACTCGTTAGATCAGGAAAGAGAAAGCGAGCGTGCGTGCGTAGCTATACGTCGAGGTCACTGGACGAAACCAGCGATAATAATTCGTCAATGAGCGGCTTCGATAGCAACAGAGTCGTTTTGAGAGTTTTTAGGGCTCCCGGAATCGGTCACACGGCTCCATTCTGAGCGATAGAGTTTGGAAGCGTCTGTTCCGCTGTTTTTTGCTGACGATCCGCCATGGAGTTCGCATTGCTCACGATCGTAGAATCATCACGACAAAATGCTAACGAACCTTTAGCCTTCACGAGCTGTTCTGCGAAATCTATTCTGGCCGACTTCTCGTCTTGGAGCTCTACTTCGAGTTTCTCCAAATGATCCTCGAGCTCCTTCACCTGAAAGCATTCCCTTCATTAAATCAAAAGAATCCGATTCTCTAAAAGTACGGCACGCATGAATACGATAACGACTCAAGTACCTTCGAGCTCCAATGCGAATTACTGCTTTTCACGTAGTCGACCATTTGTGAAACTGAGGCTTTTAGTCTCCGCGATGGAACTAAGACCATGTCGTCTTGAGGATCGTTTGACCCGTCTGCGAGAGATCCCAGGGAGATAGGTAGTTCCATGACATCTTCCATGAGCTCCTGGTTGAGTTCTTGATTTGATGGATAAGGTCCATTCATTCCTTCATCTCGAGAAGCTTCAAAGACGAAAACCAGTTCACTCGAAGTGAAGACCTCGTTGTCGTCATTCAGTTTCGAAAAAGCGCAATAGAGCTCGACATTTGTCGATACCCACCATTCAAGGTTGAACCCAGACTTGGCAGCGGTTCTTCTTCGTCGATCAGAGGGATCGTATGATTACAATCAGAGCTCAATGCGCCCGTATCCTGGAGAACTCTGACAATGTCCTGCTCACAAGAAACACACGTTTTCACGACATCCGAGAGGATACTCAAAAGGCGATGATTTGATTGGAGAGCACTGCAAAAAAGAAGTTTCAGTTTGACTCCAATCGGGGTCTGCATTTGGAACTTGAGATCGACGAGAGAGTTCGATGTCGAGCGCAGGAGAACGCAAGCCGTTGTGACGAACAGGCAAAAGAGTCAAACGGAGGCGATTCCGATGACCGAGTTTTTCGCGCAGAATTCACTTTCTCCACGATCCTCACGGTGCAAGGACAATGCGACGAAAAGAAAACCATTCGAACAAAATGCTTCTCCACTGAACCGTGCTCTGGCAACCAGGAGTTGTCTTTGGAAGAGGCAAAGCCACATTTCGAAGCTTTGGGCCCCTTGCAAAGAGCTTCTTGTTTCGACCGAAAACCGCCAAAGGGCCCAGACTCACGATGATGATTCGGACGGAACTTCCAGAATCCAGGACTGATTTCAATTGGGAACTTGAGTTTTCTTTGAAGTTAAATCAAATCAATGGATCAACCAAGGGGTGCGGTTAAAAGAGAAAGGTCAGCGAACTCGACGTGCAACCGTGCAGCCGGGGGAGCGCTGCAGCCAAACACAAAAGGCATAACAGAAACCTCTTGGCCAGACAATGGCAGAACCACTTACACCTGGAGATTCTGCCGATCCTGTAAATTCCTTGTTTTTGGTGGATGATCGTCCGCAAAGCACAATCTATTATGGAACAAAAACATGACAACGGTGAAACTTCCAGAAACAGTCAGAGAACGACTTGACTTCATCTTACGATCCTCGATGAATGTAAACAAACGAATGGAAATTATGGAAATCATTTCATCCGCGAGCCGCGCGCATGCGTTTCCATCGGATTTTGCTTGGGGCCAACTACATGATCGCTCGGCCCGGAACTGTTCAGGATGACATGGAATCCCGTTCCGACAGAATTGAGTTTGTTTGATCGAATGAAGTGCCGTGGAGCGGAATTTCCGTGTTGAAGGAACTCACCTTTTCGGCTGTGTCGCTTCCTGCTCGGGGAGGGTCTCGTTGAGTTTCTTTTGTAACTGGAAACGTCAATTCATTTCTGAGAAGTCGAAATTTCAATCCTTAACATACAAAACTAGAGGAAGTCACGGAAACAGGGACGGAACCCCATCCTTTCAACCGTTCGTCGAGTTCGGCAGGCTTCCTTCACGGGCCCTCCCCTGTCGCCATGGTAACGAACTCCTGAGGTAATTGGCTTCACGAAGTGACGTCCCTCCTCACAACACGAGAGACCTCAATCGCGCGGAGCCGAAACCATCGCTTGGCAGATGGCCCTCGGTCACGAACTCTTGGGACATCATTGACCGATTAATCGGATTCTTCAACTCACCTCTGAGGTTTTGAGTTTCTCCTGACGGAGCTCACCGACCAATTTGATCAGCGAGTCCGATAGTTTGACCTCACAGCCAGAGACTTCCATTCGAGATGCGAACGAGACGTTTTCGAAGTATTCCTTCTGTTCTTCGACCTGAGCGAGCTTCTGCTGGAGAAGCTCGTATTCCTTGTGGAGCTGTGCAAGTTGGTCCGGTGCGGCTGAAGCTGCGGAAGTGACGCTCACGGCGCTCATATCGAGCGAAACTTGAGAATCGTTGAGTCTCTGAGGAAGAAACGCGGTTTGAGACGAGAATCCGGAAAAAATTCGAGCTCAAACCCTGAGGATCATCGAGTCTGATGACTACTCACAGAAACCAGAACTCTCCTCGCCTCTTCCGCCAACTTTGTGCCGTTACGCAGTGCCTTGGCAAGGTCCTTCAAACTGACACTCTCTGATTCCGTGGCAGAAACAATCTCCTGGAGGAGCCCCGGCAGTCGAGAATCTTCGCACTCCACTCCCAAAACGTTCTTCACACCCTCGATCACTTCAGAAACTTGCAGACAGCGGATATCAGACACTTGTTTTTCTTTGACAAGATTCTCGTTGTCGTTCAGCAGGTCTCCCATCTGTAGACGAACTGCTTCCAGTTCGGAACGGAGTTTTCCAAGTTCGTCATCCTTGACGAAAACCAAATCTCGAAATTCGTTCACAGAGGTTTGAAGCTCATTGAGGCGATTGTTATCCTTGAGGATCACCGCATCCTTGGCGGAGTTGATCGCCTTCGTCAAAACACTACACAAATCTTCGAAATGGATGCGAGTGTTCTCGATGTTGTCGCACAATTGTTCGTACAGATGGGCAGGTTGTTGAGGATCAGACGAATCTTTTCCCGCCTCTTTTCCTTTCAGCAGCACGGGACCGAATTGGAGTCTGGCTTCGAGGAGTTCTTCCTCTAGATGCGCTTTGATGGCGACCATGTGATCGTGAACAGTCATCGGCTCACTCATTTCGCGCAGATATCGGAGCATCTGATCGTGTAGCGCACTGTTCTTGTCGCATTCCCACTTGGCGGCCAGTGATTCTATCTGCGCCAGATATTTCTGCTCCACAATTTCCTCCGTCTGAAATTCGCGAACACGGACGAAAGCGGCCATGAGTCGGAAGGAATTCGAAACTTAGCAGGGAATTAGGTCCTGAAGTTTGCCAAGAATGGATGAATGAGTTTATGATTACCTGCTTCTGTGCCGATCGAACCTTCTCAACCAGTTCGTTCTGGAGGAGTAATTTCTCGGACGATAGTAATCTGTCCTGGACGTTCATGAGTTTCTTCAGGAGTTTTCTAGGATCCTTCTCGAGTTTTTCGCTGACTTGGCGGAAGAGACTCGCCCGCTCTTCGAAGAGACTTTCGATCCCCTCGCGCGAGTCCTCCAAATTCTGAGTGAAAAACCGATAAGTTATAGGTCCCTCGAATGAAGCAAAACGACTGCAGTAATTTTAGCGTTCCCTTACCAGAGAAATGCTGTCCTGAGATGAGCGGTCTTGGTCGTCCGATGGATGCGAGACGTTGCTGCCACCTGTGTTCCGCGGCGAAGTTGGAGAATGTAAACGGAGCACTGCCTCTTGCAGATGGTCCATGGTCTGTGATGATTCTTCGGCTGTTTCTTGCGCGCTCGAATTGAGGAAATTCGCAACCTGCGCCTCGAGCAGACTACGTTTATGCTGCAGTTGGAGATTTTCGGTCTGAAGCGCGTACAATTTCTGCGCCATATCAGCTTCTGTCTCCTGCCGAACCCGTTCTATCTCTGCCACAAAAGGCTGACGACATTCGGCGCTTTTTAATCGTTCGAATTCCTTCTCAGTGCTGTCGAGTTTCGCCTCACAATCCGCCAACTTCACCTGAAATCGATCGAAGTTATGGCAGAAATGAATGCGATACGAATGAAATAGACTCTTGAGAAATCACGATCATGAGAGTTCTCAACCGACGCTTCAGACATCAACGAGATTGTGAGCCAACCTTTAGAGTACAAATTTCTTCCTCGAGACTCGGTACACGACGACCTTGGAGACCGTAGGCTTTGAGAGTCTGCACGATTCCTACTACATCGTGGAGACCTTGCACCTCCTGACCTTCTTTCAATACGTCGTCCAACTCGTCCTGCAACTGGGCTCTACCGCTGAGCACATACTCCCGAATCGATCGCAGCGTTTTGATGAGGTCGTCGACCGAATCCACAGGTTCAAACTCCCGACAGTCCGACCACGTTGTCAGCAAGTCCGAGACTTCGCGGCGCTGGATGTGTGAGAGACTTCCGTTCGATGAAATCGTTGAAGGGAACTCGAAATACTGCGTCTGCTCCGATATGGAGTCGTTGACTGCCGCGAAGGCAGATTGAGCACCCAGTTGTTCTCTGAGAGATCGATTGAGGTTTTGAGATTGGTTCAGTTCGGACTTGAGCTGCTGGAGCGATCTCTGAAGGACCGTACTCTCGGTTTCGAACTTGCGGAGCGCTTCCAGGCGTGCCATGGCTTCGGCAAGAGATTCATTCTTCAAGTTCAGATCTTGTTGTGCTCTTTTGAGTTCACTCTCGCGCATCTGCAGTTTGACTTTGACCTGTTCGTGCTCTTCAGAGGCCCAGATCAGCTGGGTTTTGACCTCACTGAGTTCGCCTTCGATGCCGCGACTTCTTTCCTCAACGGTCCGCAGCCGATCTTCTGCTTCAGAAAATCTCGACTTCCACAACGAAGCCTCATCCGAAAACTGAGTCGATTCATGCCGTAGTGCGTCCACTTGTTCTCGGAGATTCGCGATCTCTCGCAAGCTCGATTCCAGCCGTTCTTGCAAGATCGCGGAGGGCTGATTCCCACCGGCACGCACTGTCAGGTACTCTGCGAAATCGCCAATGCGAAAACAATCATCAGCAAACGTATTTGGTTCAGAAGTCATCGATCGTGGGAGAGAAACCTACCTGGAGAACGACTGTTATCCAAACCCAGGGAGTTCTTTCGTTTGACGCTGCCCAATTCCATCTCGAGCTCTCTGATACGTTCGTGCTCCTCTTTCAACAACAGGTTCTGCTCTCCCGCAGTGGCTCGTAATCTCTCCGTGAGCTGCTTGATCAGATCATTCCTCTCTTTGATCGCTTCCTTCTGCTCCTTCAGCTGCAACAATCGAACAACATCCTCAGTGAATTCAAGTGTAAACAAGATTTCACTCCGCTGAGCTCGACTCTTTTTGTTTACGACCAAATGTTGTATCAGACACACTCTGTCGGAAGTTTGTTTGTTTGTTTTCCAAGAATAATGAGCGGAGAGAAACCGTTACGCCGGTTTCACTCCCTGAATGAAACCAACTCTCAAGGACAGCCGAACACCAAAGACTGGCGCAGGACTTCATTCGAGTCAAGGAAGAAACCGCTCACAACTGAAAAACTCATCCGCGCATTCGCTTCCGGCGACGCGACGCACAATCAGATCTCGAGGCCGGCCATCACAGACGTCGGAGGAGACCGCCGGTTCTGTCGGAGGAGGAGCACAACGTCACAGCGGACATTACCGTGCATTAGTCAAGTGACCGGTTCAAAGATCGGCCGCGGTTCTCCGTTCTGCTTGATTCTGACAAAATATTCAAGAAAAAAAAGAGACAACTCATTACCTCGACGGCGGCCTCGCTAAGAAGAGTGGCCGACATGACACCATAAGATTGGAGACCACAGTTGGTCGGGGTCAATTTCTCACTTGGAGCGTAGAACGGCTACAATCCGGATCGAAAGAAAGAGCCGCCAATGGTCCGCCTTCAAAAACAAACCTCAATACTAACGCGTGAAAAGAACTCACCGCTTGTTCGTATTTCTCGAGATCTATCGAAGATTTATTCCGCCCGGCTACGATTGACCGTTGGAGCGTCGGCGACGTCAAGGAGTCGTTTGAACTGAAAGAGCACTGGGTTTTCGGTGTGCCGTACACCGAAGTGACCGCCGAACTGTCATGGAGTCCTTCTCTGTACCCTTCCGTTGGTGTCTGTGGGATGTAATTTGAAGAACACGATTGATTACGCGCACAGTGAACATTATCTGTGTGGTCCAGTAGCGTCAACACGCTCGAAGACATATCATAGGGAAACGGTAGCGGTTATCGAGTCGCTTCTGATTGCGAGCACGCTGAGTTGATTGTCACGCGGCCACAAGCAGCGACGTAATGACTTCCGGCGAGTTTCACCTCAAAACCAAACTAAAACGTGATGAAGAAAGGGCGATCGCTACCTCCCTCCCAGATTGGCCAGCCTGACACTCGTCTGCATCGTCGCGATTCTTTCTTCCACGAACAGTCAGAAAGCGTTTCAAGCCACAACATAAGCAATGTTATCCGGAAACCCATCAAACACTACCAACTATAGTAATTCTAGATAAACCCGTCCGAGATGAAGCATCAGCTACGCGGTAACCTATTTACCTAAACTCGGCGCGAGGTGAGCTGGTTACAGGGCCGCGCTACTTTTCATGAATAGTTTGACAAGAAGATGTTATCTTGAGTTCCACGCAACCGAGATTTCCTCTCATCAGAATCATATTGACCATCGTCCAACGGAAACCGTCTCAAGAGAGCATGAGAGAAATGCGGATCGTAACCCTGAATGGAAGCAATCCAAACGATGCCTCTATTAAAAACACGCGGACTCGTCGTCCGCGAATCAACGACGAATATTTCTACTCACCCTCCGCTGAGTTTCCGACTCGGAGGCCCCCTCTAGGGTTTCTGATTGTGCCTGCAATGAATGCGATTTCGCGGCATTATGCTCGATCCGATTACACGAAATATGAAGAACTGAAACGATTTCGATACAGTCGCTCTATTTCCCTATAAATAATTCAACCCCTGTTCAGATTTTCAGTCGTTTCAATTGATTTCCGTGATTGTGCATCTTTCGATTTCGAGGGTCACGCGCGAAATGATTCGGTTAGCTGATTCTTGTGTAGTTTTTTGCGCGGTGGTTGCCGAATTCGTTACGAGAAGTTTCATCTTTCGTCGCTGCTCAGAAGCCGGCTCCAGCAGTTCCGGACTAACTCGGAACATGTTACACACTCGATCGAGCGACCTATCTCGCTGCTACGTTCGGGTCGACCACCACAGAACACATGTCCAGGCTGGCAGTTCGTTCGTTTCCGAAGTCATCGAAGCGCGGAGTTCAGCCTGCATCGTGAATTGTTGGAAAACGAGCGAGAAACACGAGCTCTGGAGTGGATTGATCTGAATCATCTTCGGAATCCTTTTGATCCAGCGTCTCTCGAGAGTTCAAGTGAACCGCAACACAGAACAAGAGATTCAAGAGTCCAAGGACGGACGGACGGTGATAATCCAGAGAGTCACCACAGAAGAATTCATCGGTGTTCGCGGCAGGCACGGTTTCCTCGAATACGAGCGGCTCTGTTTATTTTGACGCAGCGGAATCTTAGATTGATCGAGTGTGTTTGATTCGTCAAATGGTCGGAGAAGGCTTCGTCTCACAACTCACTGTTTAGAAACAAACATACCGAATCACTGGATCCCGTAATCAACCCAACGATGAAGTTCATTTCGAATGGAAGAGGGTGATCGTTTCCACCGTTCCGATCTTCGGTTTTCGACTCCAACAAACTACTGAATTGAACAATGGGAGTCACACAGTACACCACTGCTCTGTTTGCATTCTAGATTAGTGAGCCGGCTGTCGGCCAGCCGTCTGGCTTCCAGGCTTGCTACAAGAAGGCATTCTGTCCAGACGCAGCTGCCTACGTCGCTCAAACCGCAAAAGTGAGAGGGCATGGATGTCACGGCAGCTCCCAACGTCCGTAACTTTACTCGCGGAACAAGCTCAAGTTGTCAATCGCGCGCAAAAGAACGAGAATATTCTTCCGCGGACTCACTCGATTCGAATGAGCAGACCTGTGACGAATCCGATCGAACTCCGGGGCACGGGAGTTTTCCGCGCGAGAGAATCAAAAAGTTTAAGACGTACCTCGAGCTCGAGGGGCAAGTATCCGAGTCAACCTTGAACTCTGTGACACAAGTTCAGAACTCTAAAAACACTCGACACTGAGAAACGATTCCGACGTTCCGTTTATGGTTCCATAGTCAGAAAGTAAAGGTCCGCTGCTCTCGAGTAAAGAGCAGTCGCATCAGTCCCTTCATCGGCCGCTCTGACCCGGTCTCGTTCAAAGTGAGTTTCTCCAAGTGGAAGACCTGGAAGACGACGACAACAACAGCGGCGACACACTCTTCTCCTTTCTTCGTCTTTCCTTCTCCATGTGGAAGAGGCGCTCGAGATCTGGCTCTCTGGACTAGCACGTGTGCTGCGCATCAATCTCGGACCAGCGAAAACTCGAGAGCCAGAGCCACGAGATTGAAAGAGCAGCCTTGCTCGTCACTCTCTCGATCTTTCCGATCATTCAGAGCGAACTTTGTGCCCGTGGAATCGGTTGTTCCATCGAAAACGTACACGAAGACCGCCTCCGAAGTTCCGGGACCAGGATTGAAGTTGAGTGAGAAGCTCAAGATCCGGCATTCGGCTAAACCGTTCGATTTGTTCCGCGAACGAGATGAATTCCAGGCGGATTCCAGCGAGATGCGAGACTGGCACGGAGATCTCAAGTCGAGTTTACAGTCCATCAGTGTTCGGTCCACAGCAACGAGTGGCGCTGCGCAAGTAAAGACATCTCAAGCAGCGGAACTAACTCTAAAACAACAGAGACACCATTCGCTGGACGCTAGATAAACACTTCACCGATTGACTCATAACGGTGTTGATTGTGGTTCTGTGGCTAGAGTTTACTAAATACTGTCAAATTGATTGACTCTAATTTGAATTGATGGAACGATTTCTAGGTCAGCGACTCCGGAAGTTCCGAAGCTTGGGCGAGCAAGCTTTTCGGAAAACGTGAGGAAAAAACCCGTCGCTTTCCTTCTATTCAAACCTAAGAACCGTCCGTTCTCCGTGACGTCCATTCAGGTTTTGTTCGAGTGACTTTTAGTGACGGATTGGGGTAAACATCCTATCCAATAATCCAACTCGGCGCATTATCCGACGTTTCTTGACCTCCCTCCATCCGCTCTCTAAACAAAACGAAGCAACAACTATTCGAAACCTCCACCGCCAGAAAGTTGGAGCACTTCAAGCTCACAATCAGTCGTTTCCCGTTGAGTCCTCTAATGTGAAACATGAATTAGAGAAATCCCTGACTCTGTCCCAAAAACTTTAAGGGCTATCTGATTGTGTATCAACAAAGTGATACCGTGAGATTCAAATGGATATGAGAAGGTTGGAGCCACTCACCGAGTCTTCCATATTAGGCGAAGATTGCTACTCGAGATCCTGTGAAAAACGAAGAGATCGACTCAGTTGAGTTCAATGCTTTGACAGATTATGACACAGCACAGCGAAGTGCCTCAGTCTTTGGAGTGTAAGACAGATGACTCGATCGAGCACGAGATCATCCAACGCTCTTGGCCGGAAGAATTCTCCAAAATTGTTTTTCTTCTCCTCCCGCTCATCGTGCGCGAAAGGCAAACTGCGGCGAAGTGGCGCTTCAACGGCAACGGTTGCCCAAAAAATCGTTACATGTGATACCGGTTCAGATACCACCAGCTCAGACCTCATTGCTTCAAACTGTGACTCGTACCGCAGCTAGATCGAAATATTAGAGAACGACACCTCACATCGGGTTGAGACTATGGAGTGCAGATGGAATAACGGCATTTCAAAAGATGACAAGTCGGAAAAACCTCCAATTCGAACAGAACTCTAACCTGACCACTTGTTGACGAGCGGATGAGACGGTAAAGATCACTTATCGGGGAACGCATCAAAAGGAAGCGGCTATCCACTGCTATCCACACTTCAAGTTCATAATAGGTTGGTCACTAGAGTTAAAACATATTGTTCACGAAAAGCGAATGCTCACTTCTCGTTTTCACGCGAAGGCCAAACAAGCCCTGAACTTCTCCACAGTTGATCAAAGTGGTGGCGGGCACCCGAAAAAATCAGCTGAGCCGAAATAATGTTCATCGATCGGTACGCTTCCTTTTGTCAACTTAATCTTGAGATGGCTATCCTAAAACACTCGGGTAGAAATAGTTAATCGCTGACGGTCGGTAACGATCCGTATCAAGGTATTGATCGCGGTCGTTGGAAGTAGAACTTCGTGGCGCGCAAATTCAAAAAAGAACCAGTTGACATCCTCTATTTTCGTACAGATTTGTGTAGCGCTGTCAGGTCGAACTCGAGATTGTTGTACCTGGCCGCGACAAGGAATTCACGCGTGATAGTAGCTTAAGGAGACTTCAAGAAGGTCCAGAGTCTTCTCGAAGCTTCGTGCATTGAAAATGCAAAGAATTCTAAGCGACTCTGCGTATCTTTCTGCGTACATGCGTGGCACGGATTGACGAGACGTTCTTCTCATCATGATATTTCGCGATAATCTTCAGAGCCCATCCTGGCAACGAGCGTGATTCCCGATAAGATGATTCGGGAAAAACACTGAGAACGCCGCGATGATGTCCGCCTCTTCTTCGACCTCGCAGAGAAGAACAAGCTCTGGTAATCATTGCGGTCTCGGATCTCATTTATTGCGCTGTTTCCCCAGAGATTCCATCGAGATGTTACGACTTCCGCGAGGGTTCCGTAGGAAATCCCAGTGTCTGAAGGCGCGTATTCGAGCTTGTTCGCGCTATTTTCGAATTCGTTTCCGGGACTATCATGTGTTGCGAACATGGCGCAATGAGCACACAACGAAATCTATATCAGTTGAACAGCGCGCAAAGTATGCCCGACGTTTGATGTTAGCAGCATGACGAGTTCGAGATCCGTTCACTTCTCACTCTGGTACTGTGCGAATCTTCTTTCCCGACTCCGATCAGGTGAACTTCGTTAACTTTAGTCGTCCACAAACCAACCTCGAGGGCGTTCGAGCTTCAACGCAGTTTGGCTCACCATTGCTACCTGAAGGAAAATGCCGTGATCGAACCAGATTTGTGATCGGCTCCGAGTGCTGACTATTTCAAGAATCCTCCGAAGTTGCGCCCAGGTGTTCTCAGGACGTTCTAAGCAGCCTTTCGTAGGGAACGAAGTGTGAATTCATCAAAAGTTCGGTTCGTTATGTCAAGCCATGCTGCCGTGCACGCCGCGAAGAGGAAGTTACAGTTATCGCCTGCCGATCGTGGTCCCGAAGCGTCGAAGAGGTTTCGAGTCGATGGCGCTCATCCAAAATCCACAGATTCCGGCATACAAGAGATCGAAGACGACCACCTTTTTGGAAACTCGAAACATTCCCCGGAGGACGAGGGAGAACAAAGTGCCGTTTGGATAGAAGATCATTACAAGGTTGAGGTATGACTAGGCTTAGTCTTGGGCTTCCGACCTTTTGCTGAATTCAATAAGTTGGCCATGACGGTACAGCGGGGAAAAGCATCCAGGATCTTCCCGACAGTCGAAAGCCCCTGCGTGACGAAACGAACTTGGTGCCCGTTGCTTGGATGGGTTTTCCAAACTCATCGAATGTCTTCCTTCGCACCCTCGAAATATATCACCGCGGGTCGAGCCGTGTCTGTTCCTGCAGGGACCAATGTTGTCGGTTTCGATTTCAGATAATCGGAAATCTTCTGGTTCGTGAAACAGTGCGTCTGCCGCTGGGATGTCGATCATCCTACATTCCCTACAGACATCGAATTATAGACTGGATGTGTCGAGCAAAGGAGGCGTTGAGGATTTGCGAAGAAGTACATCAACTCGCGGTTTACTTTTTCGATAGATTCGTGGACGGAGCTTCAACCCTTTTCCTCGAAAATAAACTCGATCTCCACGTGCTCTGTTGTATACAGCTCGCCGGTAAGCTGAACTTTTCGACCGCGACTGATGTTCAATTTTGTAAGACATCCTTTCGACTCGACTGGAGGACACATGATTCCTGATCGCCGATTTTCTGTCAGCCAAGACCCTGGAATGGGATAACCGGATTCCACGGAACAGCGATTTGAACAAACTCCTTGAGCGACCGTTCCCGTTGTCAGAGTACACAGAAGTAGAGAGGCGTCTTCTGTTGTTTTTCCAGTGGAACGTCACGCTTCCCGTGGTGAACACATTTATGGGACTCTTCAGGTTTGTACTCCTCAGTCGAAGTCTTTCAGAAGTCCATCTGAAGCGCAATAAGTTGAATCCTAGTTTGGGGCACCTCAGAAATTTTCACCGATAATAAAATTCATTCCAGGAGCTACCTTCTAGAGAATTCCTATGAGGATGTCAGACGCGAATTGTTACAATATGCTTCATATTTCGAGACAACTGCTGTCAGACGTGGGTGAAATTTGATGACCGGAAATTGAATGTCCACTTCGAGCAATTGATTCGGTGAATACCGACTCATCGAGCTGTTCAAAATCTTGCAGATGTCTCACTTCAGAGGCTGCCTCCTTCCTTAATTGCTTCAGCGATTGTTTTCACGAGCAGAGCCCTTGCTCGGATCGAGCCCACTTGGCCGACGTCGCTCGCCACGATAGTGCATTACAAAGATTCGGACCTTCTGCCAAAAGTCGCTCTGTTAACAAAGTAAGTGGGACGAGCGACCTATCATGTTCTCCTCTAAGGTCTCGACATAACTTCTATGGATCTTCGTTCGGCTCTCGCGCCATCTTTACATGCGGACTTACGGTTTCAGGCTCCTAAACAACGACAACAGTAGCGAAGCCACGTTATTGAAGTCCGATCGATTACGGAGAATCTTGAGAGGAATCTAGGCCCCGTAAAGAAGTAACAAATGTTTCAATCGGGAGAAACTTTTCACAGGATCAGCTTCAGGAGCAAGATACGCACATGCAGTGATATTTTTGGGATACATATAAACGCCGCTACCAGTCCCTCACGCATCTTATTTCTAGACTGGGCACTAGTCTAATTTGCTAGCCGTCTTAGACCATCTGCTGCTCTTTGCGTACGCCCAATAGTATACAGAATCCTGTTGGTGAATGAATGTTGACAGTATTAGGATTATTCCATGAGGTTCGGGATTCTCGAGTGTACATTAAATCGACGTTCGCAGTGAACCATAACCCACATTTATTTTCTTTCACAAACTATCCGCTCGTTATTACAACAATAATAGACCATGTCGTGGATTAATTATTGATGTGAGATCACGGGAGGTAGGGTTGCCACGCGAAAAACCTCATTTCGTCATATTAGCTGGTACCTGGAACATAGGAGCACCCACATTACTAAATTTCTGGAAATTCGATTCGTTCCTCGGCGGAATCCCTCCTCTCTGCGCACTCACTTCCTCCAGTCCGCTAGTTTCTGCTTCAGATGCGAAGTTGCGATCCAAGCCGCTGTGACTATTTTACCGTTGTTCTGGAGGACTTCTCGATATTTCGGAGTGTTCTTAAAAGCACAGCTGAAAAATGTTTCTTTTCTTGAGACAACCACTCAGCGATCCTCGACAGAGGCAGGCCGCTAGCCGAAGAAAATTTACAAAACTTACATGAGATGTGTGCAGGACTCATCCCAGTCCGGTCGGTAGCGAGCACCCATAGAAATGGCCATGCTCCGTAAAGACGATCTGTAGGGATTCTTGAAACCACTCAACGCGAACACAACACCCTTCATCAAATCGTTTCCAACAACCTGGAAGGATCGCTTTGCATTTGACTGCGGAATTCTGAAAATCTTTCAGGACGGAGAACCCGCCGAGAGCACAGTCGAATATCACAGCATTGCGGTACACGAATGGGAACTTCCAGCTCACCTCGAGATCGGAATCGCTTTCGACCTCGCAGTTGACAGGCGGATTTCTGTTGACTTTTTTCTTCACAGGCTTCGGTGTGCGATTTGCTCCCTCAGCGACGTCTTATAGAGAAATCAAAGGAGGAATCGTTCAGGAGGATGAATTTCAAGAACGCAAAGACTTGAAAATGAGAACGTCGACTCTTCTCACCTAAAGCGTCACTTCTGTCAACAACCTGGGGAGGTTTTTCACAGAAAGTGCTCTCCGTCTTGACTACGATTTCATCTTCTGAGTCGATTATTTCCACGGTGCGTTCGTTTGAATCTTTCTCAGTTTTGATTTGCTGAATCCTACTGGGGTCTTCGATCGTAAGGGAAGAGGTCTCTTCCGTTTCGCCATCGCTCTCGGACGAGAATATTCGATCCATTAAAGAAGAGATTTTCTGCTGTTTCGCCTTCACGTTCACTTTGAGAGTAAAAGGCGACACTACGCCACGCGGCCGAGACCCGTGGGTGACAGAATGGCTTCTCTTCTTTCTGCTTGTTCCTCCGGAGGGCGATTTCGTGAGTAGGGCATCGATTCGCTGGAAGTTCGAGTGGAGGGAAAAACAAATCGAGAAGTCAGCAATGACAAAGGATCAATATTAGAAGGGATAGAAGACAGATTGAGATCCCCTTCGAAGTCACCTGAACTCTTGGTGGAGGCACACGTCTCGGTCTGTCATCGTCGTCATCCAGACGACGTCTCTTATGTTCCGGGGAAACGATTGAGCTACCGGGAGACCTGATGTCACGGGCTCTGGGCGTGCGATCTTTCCTCTCGGCGGATGCGTTCGTTTTCCATGTCGAGAGAGTTTTCTTCAGGAAACTCAGATTCGTTTCCCCTGATGGTCCGTCCTCTGGAGCTCGTTCGCCAGAGGTTTCGTTCGCCGGAGCTGAAACGATTCACGAATTATGGAAATGGAGATAGAACGAATGAACGCGAGCGGGTTCGGGGATTCTCGAATTTATTGAACTTACTGTATATTGCCTGAACGTTTTTGTACGACAGCTTCGATTTCTTCGGTGATCGACCCGGGATGACTTGGTCAGCTTCAGCCGCGGCCTTTTTAGCTCGATTCTCTTGATCGGCAGCGCTGGCATCTGGAGCGAAAACGAACGAGTTCTTCACAGGTATGGGAGTGCTCGTTTTTGAATTCGATGGGTTGAAAGAACTTCGGATGATACTCGGCGTCGCTTTTGGCCTAAGTTCATCCACCGAATCTTCAGCATCTCCATCTGTCGCAGAAGTATTCTGTGAAATCGGGTAACCAAGACTCATTCCAATGTTTATAGAATGTCTTAGCAGATGTAATTGTGAGTTGACGACTTCCCTCAGAAACTTACAACAACCCGCTTGGCTCTGTCAACGTTTCGGTAGGAAGCGGTTTTTATTATGGCGCCAATCAACTTGTTGCTATCGTCCTCTGGCTTATCCGAAACAATATTCAAAATGACGTCCTCAGAATC
This sequence comes from Neoseiulus cucumeris, assembly GCA_021527715.1. NCBI lineage: Eukaryota > Metazoa > Arthropoda > Arachnida > Mesostigmata > Phytoseiidae > Neoseiulus > Neoseiulus cucumeris. Next base: position 310,065 of record JAJSRV010000005.1, on the reverse strand, counting down.
AGCAGCTGAGCTTGTTTGTTGAGCATTTTTCGTCTTCGATTCGGTCGGTTGTGTGTAGAATTTCAATTGTGACAACCCGAACCTCAAGTTCCTGAAATTCCGAATCGAGATTGTTTCAACTTTCATTGGCACAAATGGTTAGCGGTCCAATCGGGGGGTCGAATCCCTCAAAGGTATTTCCTGTACCTGTTGAAAGGTTGTCGACAGATGATCTTGACGTAGTCGAATTTATCGCTGCGTGTGTCCTCATTGAAATTCGCGGTTTCGAGTACCCGCTTGGCTCGACAATTTTCACAGTCTTTGCTTTCTTTTCGCGTTTGGAGACAGAGAGTTGGCAAGAGCGGGACATCTGGTATGCCTTCCCGAGATACTCGAATGTCTACCCAGGCGGAAGCTGCAATGAATTCCGTTCGTAAACTTTTGTGTGGGGGTAGCCAAGGATTTCGATTCAATTTGAAATTGAAACATTTGCCAGAAAATCAGCCTCAAGCGACTCCTTACATTCGTTGGCGATCTCGATGCGGCAAATTTGGGCAAGCTCAGTCAGTTTCAGTTCGATTTCGGCCTTTTCTTCACCGACGTTCTCAGTTGTCCAGCTGCCGAAACCCGTGATCAAGGAGAAAACTTTATGGTCCTGCAGGTATTTAGAGAGGTGAGTTCTGTTGCGCGGAAACAATCGGGCATCGAGTATTCGAATTCATAACTGCGATTGAATATTTACCGGGTGCTCGCTGCTCGCAGTCACAATTTTTTCAACCGGAATCAGCAGCATTTTCAACTGGAGTCTCACCGCAGAGGGGCCACGTCGATAGCGGCGGACTCAATCAGCACACTCACGGGAAATCTATCGCAAGAGGAACTTCATCTTTGAAAGCTGTTTCTTTCGTCATCTGTCAGCTGGTTCGCGCGCAAATATTGAACCCACACACAACCTCTTTCTCTCGAGTGCTTCGATTTCAACCTCGAGAAGAAGCCAAGCGGCCAAGCGTTCACCGGCGAATACAGTCCGCGCGCGAGAGGGGGTCTTGGACGTAAAATAGCAACGGACTTCATCGGCAATGTTGGGACCGAGAGATCTCTCAAAACATAGCATTCGCTGAATAGGGTTGGAGTTTCTTGCCTTACTTCCTCGGCCTATCAGATCGAGAAATCATCCCAAACGAGAAGGCACCGGAGCTCTCTTTCATCAAAAGCTGCAATCTGTGACAATATTTTAAGACCAGCGAGTTTCCGTCAAAGTTTGGTGGAACGGGTTGTACTGCATCAAGGTTCCCCGACTACGTCAAAAGTCGGAATCGAAGCGAGTCGACATCTCTGAGAGGTGAATCCCGTTCTCGTCTGGGACAGAGGAACTCGCGCGACCGTTATGGAGAACTATTCCAGTGGTCTTATGAGCTAGCTGATTTCATATCGCTTCCAGCAGTTGTTTCATTAATCATCGCGTTAGTTCTTCAGGTATGGTTCGGTGGTGTGTTTATTGCAATGATGAGATAGAACTTTCGAAGCTTCGCGCCATTTTCTGTCTGTTGACAATCAGTCACCGAGTAACATCAGCGTGCGGGTGCAGACACACAAACACGGGAGTTCGAGCGAACTGAAGTTAAACTGAGTGCCTTTGACGCAAATTAAGACGCCTACACCCTGTGCTTCTCAACGGACTTCATGAGAACAGTATTCAACTAATTGTGTTAGCGATCTGATTGTGCCGATCAGGAGTCGCTCTCTGCGACCCCCGCTGTAAGAGCTCTCTCTACATGCAATTAGTGCGCGAATCGAGTTTGAAAACGGTCCCACAATCCTCTCACTAATGCTTCGTCTTGCAGCCGCAGCGCACCCCAGAACCATGTCGTTCCCGACCAAAGAGCAACGTACAGCTTGCTACAACGCCCGGGACGCTTACTGGGCCTGCTTGGACAGAAATGAGGAGAAGGTCGAATCTTGCACAGCCTTTCGCGATGCGTTCACAGGCAAATGTTCAGCGTTGTGGGTGAAGCATTTCGACAGAAAGCGGCAGTATGAGAAATTCAAAGACGAGGTTTTGACGCAGGGCTTCGATCCAGAGAAGGAGGAGGCTAGCTAACAAAGAAATACCTGGGGTGATCTCGAGCAAAACGAGAAAAGTTGAAATTGTTGTAAGTGAGGAAGAATAAACCATAGTTTGCTTGAGCTCAATGTATCAACTGTGCACTTCCAGTGAGAAGAAGCTATCCGCCGGAAGAGTGGGGACGAATTTTCTCGCTTCATAATCATTCATTGATTTCTAGTTTAGAGTTTTCTGTTGATATCTAAGAATCCAAATTTCATTCCGACTTCTTCATGCATCGATGACATCAATAGAAGTTCTTGGGTAATCTCATGAATGGTGTATCAGGAGCATTGTCCGTGACAGGATTTTCGCAGACACCACCGAGAGTACATTTTCAGTTTCCGGGAATCGGATTGCGAAGGGACATTCTCGAACATCTTGATGCTGATGATGAGCACTGATTAGTCATCAATTATTTGAAAATGTGTGTGGTGGTCCTTGTGGGTAAGACAATAGCTGCCCGCTGAATATACTCCAATCCGTGTTTCTCCACTCGGCAATCGGTTCTGACACGCTGTAGTTTTACGGGTATTTCACGTCATCACTAAAACGAGCGGTCACCTCTCTATGAACTTCCGCGTTGCTTTGTTGAGTCCTCTTTCTGAATTTATCATCACAGAACTCATTCATCCCGATTGGATTCGCGGCTTCAGATTTGATGGTCATTATGACTGAATCGTTCAGTCGTCTTTCAGATTCGGGTAGACCGTTCATTGCGGAGATCATTTTCAGTGACGAAGCCCCCCTCCAGCGTGTGGGAGTTACCACCACCCTCGACGATTGACGGATTCCGTCTGGTTCAATCGACGTCTTCTTTGATGCGGAGCGATGGTGTCACTTGAAGTCGAGAAAGGACGCTTCGTTGGCTACGATCCTCTCGAACGACGAACCTCGGCATCCACCGCAAGCCCCTTAAAACCTCATGATTCATGCGGAAGACATGACTCTAAAGAAAATGACCCCGGCGGGACTAGGAATGCATCTTGGGGACGGCTCATCTGCAAGAAGGAACCGTGCACAAACAATCCAAAACCACCTCATGAAGTCCCTCAAACGAGCACGACAATATTCTTCATTCTTCGCAACCACTGAGCTAGAGGGGTTTGGTGTTTTCAGTAAATGAAATCATTTTTGTGGATCCAGAACGAAAATTAAAATATTTGAAACGAGATTCAGCGATAAACTCTGAGATTCCGTCCACTGTGAATCCCAGGGAAAAGTTGAACACTTTTCTTGGATATGGTCGGTGACTGGAGTCACCTTGTGAGCTCCGTGATTCGTGTTTTCTTTCAAATCGTCGTTGATATGCGTCTGCATGACCGAACTCCCATGGGGTGCAAAGATGAACCATGGGCTCCGCATTGTCGGAAACTGCAGCTTAACCTTCGGATTCTGTAGATGAATGAGAGGAGTGAGCGAGCGAGCCAGACCTATGCTCGCACTCCTAGAGATGATCGGAGCGGTTGAGCCCAAATTGAGGTCGTTTGCCGTAGGCGGACACAGATCGATGACTTCTGTGTTAAAAATGAGATCTGCAAGATGGTTTCCCGCGGGTTCAAGATGGTTATAGCATACATGACTAGGGCTGTGCAAAATATGCATGATAAAGACAGAAATATGCACAATGAAAAAACAGGACGAATATGCACGATGAAATTTTGATGGCCAGTGAAAAACATTTGATCAAAAGCTACAATCACGTACCTTCTGAAGCTTTCAAAAAGTAGCGTTTTACGATTGTCTCCGGGGTTCGCTTCATATTATGAGGAAGTCCGATTTATTTCGCAAGGAAGGATTCCTGAATTTTATTTCGGGGCAAGGAGATCCCTGGCAGGCTAAATGGTTCACCGTCTCTCAAAGAAACGTTGAAAAACTTGAGCTTGATATGTACTTCGATCGCATTCAGAACAGCTGAGCAAACCACAGGATACATTTCGCAGTCCGTCAATCGTGCTCGAAACTTGTGCCGCTGGACCGTTGCCACGCTCAAGGACTAATCTTCTTCTTAAGAATTGTATTCCACTGTGCCCCCGACTGAGGAGTCAACTCATCTTTCGAAAATTTGTCCGTATCTTCAAGATATCCGGGTAGATGCAGAAAGCAACAAGATATGCGCAAAGCTCATGAAAAGCTCTAAATGTGGGCTATGCACGGAAATATGCGTATGCGTAAAAACACAGCCCTATACATGACTTTCACTGACATTTCCATATTGCGGCATTGATGCTCTGAACTTTTAAAGAAGCAATGAACAAAGTAAGGTGCTTTCTTTCACTCAAAGATAAGAGATATCGAAAAATTTGCAGCATCCGGGGTCTTCTTGGTGACCACAACCACTCGCGTGCCCATTTCGATCACGCTCTAACCTCGGAGAGCCTCCGGAGCTGC